>BTPI01000017.1:0-2500 GCA_036584455.1 Tetratostichococcus sp. P1
GTTGTTCGGAAGATTTTCCAACCGATTGGACTCTTTTCCAAGAGCTCCAATCCCCCTCACATACACCTTGTAGCCTGCTGCTACAGGGCGGGTTACGAAGTGTAGCACAGCAGAATTTTCTGCAAGTGCCCAACGGCACTCTGTTGGATGTGCCTCGGTCAAATGAATGTATTCGACTGTTTCACCTTCATCGAGCACAGTGAATCGGCTCTGCCTGGTCGGTGGAAAGTGCTGCTGATCTACTACAGGGTGGGTCACATGCCAGAACACGCAAAATCTGCCAATTAAGTGCTGAGCTGCAAAATATTCCCCCAGTGCTGGGCTGAACCATGTTACATTGCTGTGCATCTCAGCTGGCCTTCACGTGGTAACAATCGATCAACGCGTGCACGAGGAATTCGACCGACACAGAAGCGCTCTGAAAATATTCCCGGATGTGCCCCAGGGCGGGTGGCATGCCGCAGCCGCCGCGCAGCTCGTCCTGCCAAGTGCTGAGGCTGCCAGCGCTGCAGCAGGCCGCCCGTGCATTAATGTGCCCCCGGCAGCGCCGCCACAAGTGGCACAACTTGCACCGCCTCAGCATGCAACGGTCATACCTCGGCTAACATACCCAGCTCCATCAGAACCTGGAAGTCAAGCGCCGGTGGGCATCGTTAGTAGTGAAATGGGGGACCTTTCGCGAATCCGATGTGCCGTTGTGTTTTGCCGCCGTACAGTGCGATGCAGTACATGCCCCGGGGCGGCAACTGCCTACCTCATTCGTTTCTGCACACACAAGTGCCCGGGTTTTGCTCCCCCAAGTGCCCCCAACTCCTCCCTCCCTCCCTCCCTCCCTCCCTCCCTCCCTCCCTCCACAAACGGCATGCCGCCGACCCACCCCAGCCAACTGCCGTGCCGTCACGCCATCAGCCCCTTCGGTGGCCACGCCCCCGCCCGCCGCCCGCCGCGTCGGCGACGCCGCTCCCGTCGGAGTCGCCTTGGACACTTTTGGTGCCGATCGCGAGATGTTCCCAATATTCGCACCGGCGCCCGCGAGCGCTCCCCAACCCGTTCATGTGGAGCCCAACTCGCACGGGAGGCACGCGTGAATGTGCAGCAGCCTACGGCGGGCGATGCGACGGCGGCGCGGGCCCGACGCCGGCGTCGAACAACACCGTCGCCGTCGTCGGCGGGCACCACCGGCAGAGCCCCCAGGTTGCAACCCACAATGCCAAGCGGCGCCCTCGCCAATCCGTCTTGCAGCTCGCATGTACGCCACTGATCGCTGCAGCGACCGCCGCTGCGCACACGCTCGAGCGGCGGCGGCGCGGTCGTTCGGCATCCTCCGGCACGCCGCCCGTCGCACGTCGCCCAAGTTGTGCCCGCCAACGCCGATGCGATACTCACACCAGCTGCCGCTCGCACGCATGGCGCGACAGCCTCAAGAGGTGTGAGAGGAGGTGGCAGAGCTGCCGGCGGCCGCCGGAGGTGCGGGCGGCGAGCGGCGTCGCCGGCAATGTGCAGGTAACGAGCAAGTCGAGCCACGGGTGCAGCCACAGCGCCGTTTCCACTCTGGTGCCTCGAGACGGGGTGTTCAGACGTCCAAGTGCGTTTCGGGCCGATTGCAGCTGGAGGAGGCGGCGTGCAGGCTGCCTGCAGGGTGCAATGACGCGTGCCGCTGCCTGCAGCAGAATGCACAACGCGTCCTCCGTCCCCAGCGGCGCCCTGAGGCGGCGCCGCTGCATTCCAAATGCATCAGTGGCATGTGAGCAAGCGTCTGCGCATGCCGGCAGCGCGCAAAGGCGGCGCGGCGGCTGGGCTGCTGCGCGCCATCGGCAGCAGATCGGCAGGTGCAGAGTGGTGCTGGAGAGCGCCTCAGGGCGCCGTTTCTGTCTCGATGTGCTCCGATGGCATGATGAAACTGCACAGGACGCAAACGGCGCGGAGACGGCGCGCTGCGGCGCCCTTCAAGCGCCACGTGTGTGCGCGTCGCTGACGGCACACCAACACACGCAGAGACCGTCTGGGGAGCGCCTCACGGCGCCGTTTCTGTTCCGCTGTGCTCAATGCTCATACCAAAGCTCAATGGAACGCAAACGGCGCGGGACGGCGCTCAGCTGGCCGCGGCAGTGTGCGGCGCCATCACCAGCAGATCACCAGGTGCAAGGCGGGGCTGGAGCGCGCCTTATGGCGCCGTTTCCGTCCCGCTGCGCTTCAATGCCATTCCGGAGCTCATCAGAACGCAAACGGCGCGGCGCGGCGCCCTTCCGGCGACGTGCCGTGCGTTTCGGTGCGCGCAATCGGCAGGGATGGCAAGCGCAAAGGGCGGCGCCACAGGCCGGGACGCGGCGCCGTTTGCCGCGCCTGAGCTTCCTGAGTATCAATGAAAGCTCAGAGAGGCCATGCGGCGCCGGCAGGCGGGCGTTTGGCGCCGGCCAGCCGGCCTCGCCGCGCGCCATCTGCAACCGATCTGTGCGCAAGCGCCTCGTCAAAGCAGTGCCGTTTCTGAAACGGCGCACGG
>BTPI01000018.1:0-93887 GCA_036584455.1 Tetratostichococcus sp. P1
ACTTATAAAAAACTAGTAATTTTAATTGGAAATTTTTTTTAAGTTATTTTTACGTATACCTAATAAATTTATTAAGTTAATTTGAAAACATTTTATGAGTTTTATTTTTAATATGGTATTAAAAAACGTAAACCAAACTATTGGACTAGAATATTGTTGAATCAAATGAGTATAAACGGAATTGTTTAATTGTAATAATTTTTCAAAATCTAAATAATTTATAGTTTTGCCTTGAACTAAGCCACCAATAAAAAAAAAGCTAAATTTAATATTTTTTTTATTTGCAAAATTAGGTTTTTGTAGATACAAATCTAATTTATTTTTTTTCTTTATAAATAATGAAGGCAAATTCGTGTTGTCAAAACAACTTGTTTTACAACGATATAAATCAAGAAATTCTGGCTTAAACTGAAATTTATTATAAGAAAAATTATATGTGAATATATTTAAAATTTCATAAATAGCTTTGCATTGCTTTATTGAATTAAAGGCTATCATTAAAGTAGGCCCTTGGCATAAAAAATTTAATTGTTGTTTATTGGTTTTTAAATATTTCATGTTTTTTTTACCAATAAAATGAAAAGGCAATTTTTTTTCACTATCACAACTTAAATCAATTTTGCTCTGATTTGATAAATTAATCTTATGTTTGCTCTTTGGTAACGAAGTTACCTGCAGGCTTACTTCGTTACTAAATTTTTTATTAAAACTCACTTCAGATAAAAATTTACAATTATCAACTACTGAACTAATTTTGTTTTGAGCTTGACTAGCAAACATCATTTCATATGGAATTTTATTTTTAATTACAATTACGTTAGTGTTTTGTAAATTAAAAATTTGATTTTTTAATAAAATCCAATCTTTAAATTTTATATTATTGAATTGAAAAAAAAGTACAAAGTTGTTTCGTGATATAATATTTTGTATTTTATAATGAAATATTTTTTTTCTTAAAGTTGTCATATTATTTTCTATATACTGGTAAAAAAGTTGTTTTAAAATGCTAATTTTTATTGGGAAGTTTTTGTTATAAGATTTTGTGATTGTACCGTTTGGTATTTTACTACAAAAATACTATGTATTTTTTATTAAGCTTGTCCCTGCTAAAATAAGATTTTATTAAAAAACTAAAAAGTTTTCTTTATGTTTAAATTTACTAATAAAAATAATGTTTTTATTAGTAAACTAAGAAATATTTAAAATAGTAAAAAATTATTTTATGAAATTTAAACAAATTTATTGATTTGTTTACACTTTTTGATAAAACATTCACTAGCAAAAAATCACAAATTTTATCTTGCTTTGTTTACAAAAACTTGGTTTTCTTAAATAACGAAAATTATACAACAGTGACTTTTTTTAGTTATTTTTTTTAATAAAAACCAAGTTTTTGTAAACAAAGCAAGTTGTTTTGCAGAAAAAAACGAAATTTTTTGCAAATTAGCAACCCCTTGGTACTTTACTACAAAAATACTATGTATTTTTTATTAAAATCGTCTTTGCTAAATCATTATAATAAAATTTATATTAAATATAAATTTTATAATTACAAAAATCTTTCTTCAAAAAATTGTTTTTTCCTTACAAAGGTTGTAATAAAATTTATACTCAGTATAAATTTCATAATTACCAACTAAAGATTTTTATTAGTGAAGTGATTAACCAGGGTAAAGTTTAAATTGAAAAAAATTTTAATATAAAAATAAAAGATTGTTGTAATTATTATAAAAAGTTTTTATTTAAAAAAAATTGACATTTTGTTGTAATATTATAAGCACATCGTAAACTATGCTTCTGTGAAAAAAGTATAGCTTCAATGGTGAGTTTAATTAAACGAAAAAATAAATTTTATATTTTTTCTATTTGTTCCCAGGGACTTGTAAAATCGAAGTATCGGAATTCTTGGGTCATTTCAACTGGTTCTGTGATAACTCGTTTTTCTGAATCGTCATACCGTACTTCTACAAAACCACTTAAAGGAAAATCTTTTCTTAAAGGGTGACCTTGGAACCCATAATCAGTTAAAATACGGCGCAAATCTGGATGATTTGAAAAAAAAATTCCGAACATATCCCAGACTTCTCTTTCCCACCAACCGGCAGATGAATAAAGTGTGGTTACAGATGATAATGTAGTAACTTCGTCTACACAAGTTTTTATTCTTATTCGAGCATTATATGAAATACTCAATAAATGATAAACTACCTGAAAACGTGACACACGAGATGGATAATCCACTGCTGTAACATCTATTAACATTTTAAATTGTGTATTTACATGATTTTTAAGATAAAATAAAACTGATAAAATATATTCTGGAAAAACGTAAAATGTTGCTTCGTTTTTGTTATAAATAGCATACTGTACCCATTTAGGTGTAGCAGTTGTTACAGATTGAATAAATGTGTTGCTTAAAAGTTTTTCTTTTTTGTTTGTAGATAATGTTGAATGCAATAATATTCTATTTTTTATATAAGTAAATTTATGACTACCACAAGCTTTGAATAATTTGTTTTTAACAGAATTGCAGTAAAAAAATTTATAAGCTGTTGTATGAATTAATTTTTTTGTAAAATCATAATCAAAATTTCTACGAAAAAATGCTTCATTATTTAGATTCAGTTTTATTAAACATAGATTTTTACGTGACATCATAGTATTATTATTTTTTTAATATATGTATATTGTTTAAATATATATGTGATAGTAAAATGTTCAAAAACAACTTTTTGTTTGCGGATAAAAATCGTAACACAAAACTGTTTTATTTGCTTAAACATTTAAACATTAAAGTATGAAAAACAATATTTTTTAGTATTTAAACAACTTTTTTAATAGAAACTTATTTAAATACCGTTTGGTATTTAAATACAAAAATACTATGTATTTTTTATTAAAATCGTCTTTGCTAACTTTGCACATTAAAACTTAAAAAACTTTTTTTAACAAAATATTATTAACTTATTTAGAAAAAAAAGTTTTTTTTTCAAAAAAAAGCTTTGAAAGTTTAGCTATTTACTATATATTTCTCAATAAAAAAGTTAGTTTTGGCTTAAATTTCAGTTTGCTACCATAAGCTTTTTTTTTGGAAAAAATGTATTTTTGTCTCAAAATTGATAGCAAGCATAGATTTTTATATTTTGTAAAAATCAAGATCTTTAGTAGCACGCTACTTAAATTTAGTTAAAATTTAAATCAGTAAATCATATTTTGATAGCAAGCTATTAAACTTTTGTAGTAAAAAATTTCATTTTTTTCCAAGCCAGCAAATTTTTGGTTAAAAACCTACAGACTTGCTTAAATAGAAAAAACAGTGTTTTTTTCAACAAATTTTTAGTAGCATTTAAATAATGACAAAAATTTCCAATTTTTGTACCAGCTTTTTTTCACAACTAAAAAGCAAATCACTTTAGTATAAAAAGTATCAATTCATCGAAATAGTAATACCAAATTGGCTTTTTTTGCAATACTAGCGACGAATTTTCAAGAAACATAACAAAAAATAATTATTTTTTTTTTACTTTATGAACAGCTTTTTTTCTAGTCGTTGAGAATTCACCGAATTTATGTCCTATCATTTCTTCAGAAATCGTAAGTGGAATAAATACTTTTCCATTGTAAACTAAAAAATTTTTATGTAAATAACAAGGTAAAACAACAGAGCGTCTAGACCATACTTTATTTGTTGTATTTTTTATTTTTATTTCACAGAAAGGACCTTTGGGTATTGATCGTGCCATATATATAATTTTTTTGTAATTTTTGAAAAAATTTATAATAAAAAATTTAAATTTAAAATTAACGAGAAAGTTTTATCGTGTTTTTAAATTGGTTAACACTAAAATTTTCTTAAGCCTACTAATTCTTTATATTTTTGCGGTAAAAGCTTATTTTTAATTGAAAATTAGATTTGAAAAATTTTATGTTTTATTTTGTGTATCATTAGTAATAAAATTTTATCTTTTCTTAATTAAAGTAAAACAAAGTTTAAGTTAAAAAAATCAAATTTTTTTCTGAAATGCTTTTTAGTAGTTGTAAAAAATACTTCAGATTTTTTAGTATTTTGACTTTTACTTATTTAAAAATAAAATCTAAAAAACTTAAATAACTTTTTATTTATAGTAAATGTAAACAGCTGTTATAAATTAAAGAAATTTCTAGTTCTACTCCAGGGAATTCTGAATTTTTTAAGAAAAAAACAAATAAAGCATTTTTATTCTCATTTTTTTCTTTTACGATAAGCTTTATCTTGCGGGAAGTAAATTTAAATTGCTCCCTAGATTTTTTATCAATATGAGGAGATCTCAAAACGGTAAAAAGTTTACGTTTTTTTGGTAAATTCATATAAATGATGTCATTTACTTTATTGGTAGTTTCAAAATTTAATAGAGATTGTATTTTCTTTATAAATATAATGGTATTTTTTATCTGATACCATTGAAAGGACTTGATAGTAATATGTATTTGTGTCATATTTAATTTTTTAATTAATTGAAAATGAGTTGAGTTTTAATTGGTAACTTGGAATCTGCTAATTTGAATGCTTGTTTTGCTAATTGTAGAGAAATACCATCCATTTCAAATAAAATTTGACCTGCTTGTATTCCACATGTCCAAAAGCATGGTGCTCCTTTACCCTTGCCCATTCGGACTTCCAAAGGTTTTTGAGTCACTGGAATATCTGGAAATATTTTTATCCAAATCTTACCGCTTCTTTTAAATTTTCGGGTAATAGTACGTCGTACAGCTTCAATGGTTGAGGCAGTGATTTTACCAGATTCTAAAGACTTTAATCCATATTTACCAAATTTTAATGTAATGTTATTTGATTGAATTCCTTTTATATTTCCTTTTTGATATTTTCGAAATTTAGTACGTTTCGGGCTTAACATAAAAATATATATTTTTTGAAAAATGTAGTCTATAAACACATTATACTGTATGGTATTTAAATGACATTACAATGTAAAACTTTACACCATTTGTTTTTTTTAAATTGTATTATAAAAATACAAAATTCTTTGTAGTAAAATGTTAGCACTTTACTTTTTACTTATATTAGAAAAATTTTTGGTTTTCGTAAAAAAGTAAAAAAACCATTTTGTTGCTAAAAATTAAAGAGAAAATTTCATTTTAATTATATGGTGTTACCAGAAACAAAAAGTTAAAAATTTTTGTTAGTGAAATTTTTGCAAACACAATAAAGCAGTTAATTTTTCAATAAAAAATCTTTAGTTTAAAATAATTAAAGAAAAAATAAACTAAAATTTTATGATTTAGTGAAGTATTAATTTACAGTGTTAGGTTAGAGACAGATTCGAACTGTCGTTTCAAGATTTGCAATCTTATACATTAGCCACTATGTTATCTAACCATTTAAAGTTTTATATTTAAGTTAAATATATATAAATTCTTTACATTATAGTATAAAATGCATGACTTACAGTATAAAAATTTTTCCAAAAAAATGTAAACTATGTTAGAAACGATTTCAATAAAAATATGTTTATACTATTTCAGGAGAATAGTTCAAGTGGTAGAATGCTAGTTTCCAAAACTATTGGTTAAGGGTTCGAATCCCTTTTCTCCTGCAAACTTACTTAAATTATTAATGTCAAAAAAATAACTGTTTTTTCTGAAAAAAACAATCATTTGTGTAATAAAAATGGAATTACAAAAAACCAAAATTTATATATAAAATAAACCAAAAATTTTGTATATTGCAATAAAAAATAAAATTTTTAATAATTTAACTTTTTAATAAAAATAGTGAGTAATTTTACTATTTATCAAATAAAGTATTACAAATCAGTTATTTTCCATACGTTTTAGTAACCATAAAGTAAGTGTACAATAAAGTGTTTTCTACAGTTAGTTTACTAATAAAAATTGAAAATTTTTATTAGTAAAGCTTTATATGGTGTTGGTTATATTTGTTTTATTTTGCCTTTCGTTATTTTCAGGATAAAAATAAAGTTTTGCATATTTATTTAATAACTTAACTTATTACAAAAGTTTTTGATTTCTGTCAGTAAAACACTGTTTACGCATTTAAATATACTAAAAAATTACTTTCTTTATTGTTAAAATGTTTTTCTCCTGTTTGCTTACACAAATTTCATTATTATAGTTTAAACCAGGCGCAAAACAAAAAATTTTTTAACTGATTTTACTAAAAACTAAAAAAAGCAGTTTTTTAGTCGTTGATAAAATCAAACAAAGTTTGATTTTATTTACAACCCTGCAGGTATATTGCGACCAAAGGGCCAATATAAAATTTAAGTTGAAGCTAACTATATAGCAAAAAATTATTTGGTTGCTTACTGTAAACTAACACCGTTTGGTATTTAGCTATTTAGTTTTTGTAGAAAAAAATAAAGATTTTTCCAAGACAGCAACCAAAAATAAATGTACTACAAGCTTTTTTTACTATGAAAATCATAAATTTTTGGTACTGTTAAATTGGAAAAATGCGAAATGTTTGGGCAAAAGTGGGATTTGAACCCACGACACGTAGAGTATGATTCTACTGTTCTAACCACTGAACTATTTTGCCAAAAACAATATAGATAAAATTTTATAAACAAGATATTACAAATGAGCAAAAATAACGTTATTAAAAAAAAAAAGCAATTAACCATAAACTTTTCTAATTTATATACTGATTTCATTAAAAATAACATGAGTTTAGGTCACAACTCACTTAAGTTACAAAAATCATGGCATAGTAACTTAAGTAAGTTTTTTATAGGCACTAGAAATAAAACTATAATTTTAAATTATAAATTTACATTAAATTGTTTAATTAAAGCTCTTTACGTTTTTACATTTATAATAAAATGTAATGGAAATGTTTTAATTGTAAACACTAACCCTGAATTGTCAAAGCTTATGTATCACATTAAAAAAAATACCCACTGCTTTCATTTATTTTTTAGTGATTGCGGGTGGACAAAAGGTACTCTAACAAATTGGAAACAAGTTTTTAGTAAAATAAAAACTTTTATAACTTTTTATCGTAATTTCGATATTTTCTTAAATGAAAATAACATTTATTTCCCTAATTATAGAAAAATGAAAAAAAATTACAAAGGTTTTTTAAACAAAAACACGAATCTAGAAAACAGTAATACAGAGTATAATATGAATTTTCTTCCTGAAAAAAAAAAGTTATTACTTAATGGTTTGATATCGGAAAAAAATCATGCTGAATCATCGCATGCTTTGAATTTTAATTGGAAGCCAGACATAATTATTTTAATGAGTACTGCTAATGCTGAATCTATTATTAATGAAGCTTCTAGCACAAATATACCGATTATAGCTTTTTTAGATTCAAATTCTAATACTCGTAATATTACTTATCCCATTCCAACAAATACTTATTATTACTTTTTTGTTTGGTTTTTTTTTAATTTTTTAACTAAATTAAATAATAAACTTTATTACGGTAAAACCATATAAATATTACTATACTTAAATAAAACTAATTTTATTTAAGTATAGTAATATTTATATATAGCACTTTCAAACAATATGATTGTCGTACATGCTATACTTAACAAAGTTTGATATTATATTTATTAATTATAACAAATCCAAATTTTAATTCCTAATGTTCCGAAAGAAGTAAAGGCATTTTTTGATTTAAAATCAATTTTTGAAGAAAAAACGTGTAATGAAGTTTCACCATACTTAAAATTTTGTACTTTGGATCGCTGCGCTTTTTTAGATTTTCCTCCTATTCGACCCGAACACATGACACGTATACCTTTTATATGATTTAATTTTTGTTCGGTAATTTTTTTTAAAATATAATTTTTTATTTTAAAAAATGGTACTCTTTTTTCTATATAATATATTACCTCATCTATAAGAAATAAAGCGTTTTGAAATATGTCTGAAGTTTGAAAAAAATGCAGATGCACGTTACCAGAAAAATTATTACATAAAATAGATTCCATATGAGATTTATAAGGTGAACTTGGTAATATAAATTTTTTTCTTTCAATTAATCTAGTTTCACTTGAAATTAAATTGGTATTAAATTTATGAGTAATTTCAGATAAATTAGTATTGTCACCAAGCTTGTTATTTTCACGAAATGAAAAAAAATTTTTGTTAGTACGTAAATAAATGCTATCATAATATTTGCAAAAATAAAATAATTTACAATAGTTGTTGTATGTTTCATTCACACATTGAGCATTCATTAAACTTAAATTACAATATTTTTCATTTTGTTGTTTAAAACTAATAAAACTCACTTTACTATTGAAATTAATCAAATTTTCTTGTGTATTATAAAACTGTAATTGTTTGTAATATACATTAAGTTTGATTAAACTATTACCATTAATAAAGGTTGGCACAAATTTTTTTTTTAAATTAGTATTTAAAATACAATCTAATTTACTAGTTTTTTTCATGGAAAAATTACATAAATGTGTATAGTTTAATGTTTTTTTTTTTAAAAAATTTAAAATTTTTAACTTCAACGGTAAAAAAGTGTTAAAAAAAAAAATTATCGGTAAGCTAACTTTTAATTTGTTTTTTGAATGGTTACAATTATTTTTTTTTTCAGGATTTATAGTATAAACAGCTTTTTTTAGCTGATTTTTTTTTGGTTTTTTCCTTTGCGTTTCAAAGCAACGGGAAAATACATTAAAATTTTGTGTTATTTTTTTATAATTGTTTATTTTTATTTGAAAATACTTTAAAGCTAAAAAATTTTTATTTTTGTAAATTTTCAAAAACAAAAAAAACATAATATATTTGAATAAAATAGTATTACACCTATTATTCAATGAATTTCCAGTAGAATACTGTTTTTCTTTTTGCGTTGTAAAAAAAGCTGAGGTTAAAGATACGAAATTTGAATTATTTTTTTGTTTACTTGCATTTATGTTTTTGTGCTTTGTAAAATAAGGGATTTGTTTGATAGAAAAATACTTAACTAAAAAATAACGTATATAAAATTCATTGTATACTTTTAAAGAATAAAGTAATTTTGAATAATTTTGAAAATAAAATAAAGTGTTTGAGTTATTTCCATTTTTACTTATATTGCTAATTTTTGTTGTATTACACAGTAAATTAGTAGACTTTTTACTTGTAAGTAATTCAGGTAGATTATTATTAAAGCTTTTAGTTAAATATTCAAAAATTTTACCTTGTGCAGTCGAAATGCCAGTATGTGCATTATTAAAAAAATTTTTTCGAATAAATTTAATTTTTTTAGGGTTTTTTAAATAAAAAATTTTAGATACATATTTTCGATTTTTGTTTGGATTACAAAAAAATATATTGATTTTTATTTTATTAGGCAAGTATTGAATTACATAGCGTGCTGAAGAAAATTTGATTTTTTTTAAAATCAAATCTATATAGCATTGTATTTTCAAATCTTTCATGAGCAAATTAACATAATTTGATTGATTAAACCAACAAGAATCCATACCACGATTAGTTTTTCCCAATCGTAGCGATATAGGGTTAATTTTTTGGGCCATATAATATGAATAATTTTTTTAAAGTTTAAGTAATAAAAATTTATATTTAAATATTTAAATAGATTATTTAAAATGTTATAAGTTTTAGTGATGTGACAAATAGTGTATACTTTTATTTAACTTAAATAGCTACTGCAAACATATAACTTATTTTTATTTGTGAAAACAAAATTTTCCAGAAATATAAATCAGTGGTATGGTAACTTTTTATTAATGGAATATAAGAAAATAATAAAATTTATTTTTTATTTAAAAATATCAATTTTTCTTTTCCGATTTATTTTGTTTAAATAAAAGCATATCATTTCAAAGCAATGAGCACCAATTATAGATGTAATACTATAGTTATTTCCATTTAAAAATATCAAAAATTAAAAAAAACATTATGAATTATCTTATTTTAAACATTATATTAAAAATAATCGCAATTACTATTCCTTTGCTATTAGGTGTTGCTTTTTTAACTTTAGCAGAACGAAAGGTTATGGCATCTATGCAACGCAGAAAAGGACCTAATGTGGTAGGTATTTTCGGTATTTTTCAACCTATAGCAGATGGATTAAAATTATTGGTAAAAGAACCTGTATTACCGAGTAATGCAAATTTAGTTATATTTTTATTTGCACCTGTATTAACTTTTATGCTTAGCCAAGTAGCCTGGGCCGTAATTCCTTTTGGAGAAGGCTTGGTATTAGCTGATTTGAATGCAGGTTTATTATACATTTTTGCGATTTCTTCCCTTGGCGTGTATGGTATTATTACTGCTGGTTGGTCAAGTAACTCTAAATACGCTTTTTTAGGGAGTTTACGATCAGCAGCACAAATGGTTTCTTATGAAGTATCTTTAGGCCTTATTTTAATTACAGTATTACTGTGTGTAGGTTCATTAAATTTGACACAAGTAGTATTGGCTCAACAAAAGGTTTGGTTCTGTATACCTTTATTTCCAGTTTTAATTATGTTTTTTATATCATGTTTAGCTGAAACTAATAGAGCTCCTTTTGATTTGCCAGAAGCCGAGGCTGAATTAGTAGCAGGTTATAATGTAGAGTATTCGTCCATGGGATTTGCTTTATTTTTTCTTGGGGAATACGCAAACATGATTGTGATGAGTAGTCTTTGTGCACTTTTTTTTCTAGGTGGATGGCTACCAATTTTTAATATAAGTATTTTTTACTGGTTGCCTGGTGTATTTTGGTTTGGCTTGAAAATAGTATTATTTCTTTTTTTTTTTATTTGGGTGCGTGCCGCTTTTCCAAGGTATAGGTATGATCAATTAATGCGATTAGGATGGAAAGTATTACTGCCATTTTCATTAGCTTGGGTAGTATTAGTTTCCGGAATTTTAATTAGTTTTGATTGGCTTCCTTAACACGCATAGCAATGCTTCGCTTTATTGTATACCTTTATTTTTAATTATATATAAAAACCAAGTTTTATAAAGTTTCGCTTAATTTAAAGGCTTGTATAAAAAAGTAAAAAATTTTTACTTTTTTATACAAGCCTTTAAAAATGCAATATTTTATATTTAAAAATGCAATATTTTATACTAGTTGAGGCATATTATAAAATAATATGAAGTTTTTTTTAACACTTGGTAATATATTTATTACAATTTATTTTAATTATAATTAGAATTTAAATTTTTTTAAAATACAAACTATAGCAGCATTTAAACAATGACAAAAATTTTCAATTTTTGTACCAGCTTTTTTTCACAACTAAAAAGCAAAGCAATTTTCTATTAAATAAACCTTTACCATTTAAATAGCTAATTTACTCGTATTGCTGAAAAAAAAAATCCCATTTTTTTTCAGCAAACGGTTATTTAAGTCAGCTTAAATCGAAAATTTTTACTATTTGTTAACGAAGTTTATTATTTGAAACAGTTTTTTTCATTTAATTTAAATTATTTTATTTAATGTTAATTCAATAAATTTTTATAGTAAAGTGTTTCTCTTGTAAACTTTTTTTCCATGAGCATTTAATATTTAAACAATTCATTTGTGGATACTTTTTTTTGTTTATATATATTTAAAATTTATAAATTTTTTGACTTCAAAAATTTATTTTATTGGAAATTGAAATGCACTTAAAAAAATGGATATTGGTGACGAATACAACTTAGAAAAATTTAACTTTTTAGCTTTTCCTACATTTGTTACTATAGTAATATCTAACCCTTTTAGCAATTCAAAAAATTCAAAATAGTTTTCTAACTCAAAAAAAACTAAAATTTCTGGTATACCTATACTTAAATGAGCTGTTTCATGTAAATAATTTATTTTAATACCATTAAAATGACGAATTCGTGGTAAAACAATTGTGATTAATTTTTCCAAAAAATTATACATAAACATATTTCGTAAATCTGCTTTACAACCAATTATTTGATTTTTTCTTATTTTAAAGCCAGCAATAGATTTATGAGCAATTGTCCATTTTAATTTTTGTCCAGAAATTAGCTGTAATGATACTAAAGCAGGAATTATAGACTTTTTGTCATTTGCTATAGTTTTGTATGTGAGGTTTAAAGTAATTTTTTTTATTTTTGGAATCTCAAATATATTTGTTAAATTTTGTTTGTAAATTAAATCTAAACACACATTTTTTTTATAATGTGTATAATATCTATCATTGATAAATAAATTTTTTTTTAAATTATTAGCATTTAAATAAGGTTTGCACATATATATATAAAATTTTTATTTAAATTGAGAAAAGTTTTTTTTATATTTTAAGTAACAGTATTTGAGTAAGCTTGACAGTAAGCTTGCAAATAAGTTTGCGAGTAAGTTGTTATTTGTGAGCTGGTACAAAAATTGTAGACTTTTTTATTATTATGTTACTAATCAGGTAAATGTTTAGTATATATTTGATTTAAATAATAATAACAAAACTACCGTTTTTTGGGTAAATTTTCTATAAAAAAAAAATAAATTTATTCCAAATTAAATTTACACATCTACTATTAAAATAAAGCAATCATGTGTAAAAAACAATACCCATAAATAAAATCTGATTTTTGACCTACTTTTGTTTGTGCAATTTCTCGTTTTAAAGCTTACTTTGTAAAAATATAAAATAGATATTGTATTAAAATTAAACTAAGTTTAAATAAAATTAAAAATAATATAAATACTATTTTTAAAAAATTTATTAAACAAAGTCTTTTTCGTCTAGTGGTTAGGACGTTGCTTTTTCAAGGCAAAAACACGGGTTCAATTCCCGTAAAAGATAATAATCCTATTGCTTAAGCTAGCTATAACTTAATTCAAATAACCAACGCCTTTTTTTATAAATAAAAGCTATTTAAGTAGAAAAATATTTAAATAATACTTGCTTTTTTTTTCTGGTTTATAAAAAGCAAAATTTTTATTAATAAACAACATTAAACTATCTGTTTAAATAGTAAAAGCCGTAATCTATATCTTGAAAAAAATTTAAATTAAGAAAAAACTATGTTTTCTTTAACTTAAAGTGCAACAATCAGAAGTTACTTGCTACAAGTTTTTTTCAACAAAAAATTTAGTGTTAAAAAAAATTAAAAATTTTTGTTGACACCATATAATGTTTATTTTATATATTTACTTAGCTAGCAAATTTTTTATTACCTGAAAAAAATTTCTGGTTTTTAGCCATTTAAGCTATAGGAAAAAAATTTTATTTTTTCGGTTTAAGCAAACTTATAACTTATATAGCGCATTTATCAAAAATTATTCACTTAGAAAAAACTTCGTTTTTTTAAACGAAAGGCAAATAGCCTATTATTTAAAACCAATTTCAATTTATAGTATAAAAAACATTTTTGTGGTTACATTTTATACGTTATTTTAAAAAGCTTTTTCAATTAAAAATATAGTTTAAAATTATGTTCAGCAGAAATAGCTCAGCGGTAGAGCGTTGCTTTGCCATAGCAAAAGTCGAGGGTTCAAACCCCTTTTTCTGCTTAGACTATACTTTTAACAAAAAATAGAAAATTTTTATAATTAAATTAAATTTTATATTAATAAACTAGGTTAATATATTTATATGGTAGAAAATAATGAAGTTATAAAAAGTAAAAATTCGTGCTACTAAATACAATCATTATTTAATTTTTTTACAATCGAAAATTTGTGTTTATATAATGTTTTTTTTCTGCTTTTGTAATTTAAAAAACAAAAAACTCAAACTGAAAAAATTTTATTTTTAAATACAATACGATTTAAACTAAATTTATTTACTTAAACAGTATTTTTAATGCTATATAAAAAAAATTTCTATTAGTAAATAAATTCTGTGTTACAAATTTGGAATTATTGCGGAAATTTTTAAGTTTTGTTGCCAACTATATAACTTAATTTTATAAGCGTGTATAGGCAAAAAAAAATGAAATAAATGTGCTTAAACACAAAAATTTAAATATCGTTAAAAAATTTTTAAAAATATTCATAAATTTTAAACCTGGGAATGGTATAAACAGAAAATTTTAATGATATATACTAAAAATTTTTGTGTCATCATTCAATATTAAATAATTTAAGCTAAAAATTTTGTGATGATAATAATTACTATTCAACATTTTAAACATTTCTAAAAACTGATTTTTTGATCACAAAAACTTACTTTTTGTAGTTTAAGTAAAAAAAAATAAGTAAGTTTTTACAATAATTATACCTTATTCTGAATTAATAAAAAAAATAAAATTATGATTTTTACCCCGTTAGAACAATTTTCTATTGTAAGTTTAATACCTTTTCATATAGGTAATGTTTACTTATCTTTTACAAATTCTTCACTGTATCTTATGTTAACTACTGCATTAGTTTTTACTTTATTTTATTTGGTAACTCAAAATGGTGGCTATTTGGTTCCGTCTAGATGGCAATCTTTGGTGGAAATGATTTATGAGTTTGTTGTAAGTTTAGTTGATGAGCAAATAGGAAAAAAAGGCCAAAAATATTTTCCTTTAATTTTTACTACCTTTGTTTTTTTATTATTTACTAACTTGATTGGTATGATACCTTATAGTTTCACAGCTACTAGTCATTTTTTAGTCACTTTTGGGTTAAGTTTATCTTTATTTATAGGAATTACAATTGTAGGATTTCAAACTCATGGTTTACATTTTTTCAGTTTTCTTCTACCTAAAGGAGCACCATTAGCACTGGCTCCTTTATTAGTTGTATTAGAATTAGTTTCTTATTGTTTTCGTGCTATAAGTTTAGGTGTACGTTTATTCGCAAATATGATGGCCGGCCACACTTTAGTAAAAATCTTAAGCGGCTTTGCCTGGACCATGCTTTCCGTAGGAGGCTTGTTAGGAGTAGCGTCTGTGTTACCATTTGGAGTAGTATTTGCTTTAACTGGACTTGAAATAGGAGTAGCTTGCTTACAAGCCTATGTATTTACAATATTGACATGTATTTATTTAAATGATGCTATTAATCTTCATTAAGAAATAGTAAAACAGCAACAATTTTTAAATAATAAAAACAAAACAAAAAAAAATTTCTGATTTTTGTGTTACAGCACAATAATCAAAAAGCTTTTTCATCGAAAATTGCTTACAATTTTGCTGTGCTACTGACAGTCATAACATAAAGTACAAATTTCACTTAATTGTTAATAAGCTGATTTTTTTTTTATTTAAGTATTTAAACAAATTTTATGAAAAAATTAAATTAGAAAAAACTTGTTTAAATACTTAAATAAAAAAATTGTTAATTTACATAATTTAAATAAAAACAAATTAATAAAAAACAAAATTTTTTAATTGAACTTTTTTGGGATAAAAAAAATTAATTTAAACACGAACTTTTAAATGTATTTAAGCAATGGTAATCATTACTTTTCTGTAAACGAATTTGATTTTTATACCTTTTTATTTGAAAATGATTTTAAAGCTATCATCCCAGAATTATTTTTAGTATGTGTCTGTATTGTGCTTTTAATGTATGGAGTAATTTTAAGTACCTCTAATATAAACAAATATCCATTGTTATTGAACAATATAAACTGGTTAAGCATACTTAGTTTAATTTTTACTTTTTTATTATTGAAAAAAAACTTTATTACTCATGCTAGCATTTTTTATAATACTTTAATATTAGATGATTTTACTTTTTATTTGAAAATTTTAGTTATTTTTTCGTGTTTTTTCTCTATTTTAATTTCGCTTAATTATATAAAAAAGCAAAGCTTTAATGCATTCGAATACAGTATTTTAGTATTACTATCTACTTGTAGTATGTTATTTTTAATTGCATCTGCAGATTTTCTATCTATGTATCTAGCTATTGAACTACAAAGTTTATGTTTTTATGTTATGGCAGCATGCAAACGAAATTCTGAATTTTCTACTGAAGCTGGTTTAAAATATTTTTTACTTGGTGCTTTTTCTTCAGGAATTCTTTTGTTTGGAATTTCTTTAATCTATGGCTTTACTGGAATTACAAATTTCTCAGAACTAGCAAAAGTTTTTGCGTGCGGCATTACTGATGTATATAATGACAGTAATGCTAATTTTTCATTACGAGCTTGTGAACTAGGTATGATTTTTATTTTGGTCGGCTTTCTTTTTAAGCTAACTGCAGTACCATTTCATATGTGGGCTCCAGACGTGTATGAAGGGGCACCAACCTCTGTAACTGCTTTTTTTTCTATTGCCCCAAAAATTTCTATTTTAGCAATAGTGGTTAGAGTTTTTACTGACAGCTTCTACGATTTTATGTTACCATGGCAAAAAATGATAATTTTTTCCAGTTTAGCTTCTATGATTTTGGCAAGTTTTGCTGCCATGTCACAAAATAAAATAAAAAGATTATTAGCCTTTAGTTCTATTGGTCATGTAGGATATTTATTAATAGGCATTTGTTGTGGAACCATAGAAGGGCTTCAGGCCTTGTTTATTTATCTTGTAGTATATATCATAATGACGATTAATATTTTTGCAATTGTTTTATCACCACTAAAACGCGAAATGAATGCACTAATTAAACCAATTTCTCAAATTAAATATACCACCGATTTAAATATGCTAGCAAAAACAAACCCGGTTTTAGCTATCACTTTTAGCTTAACCTTATTTTCTATAGCAGGCATTCCACCGTTAGCTGGATTTTATAGTAAAGCTTTTTTGTTTTTTGCAGCTATGAGTTCTACAATGTATTTACTAGCAATCGTAGGTGTTTTAACCAGTGTTATTAGTTGTTTTTATTATATACGTTTAATAAAAATAATGTATTTTGAAACCCCAAAAAATTGGTTAAGCTTTTCTCAAATAAAAAAAGAAAATGCCTTAATTTTAGGTATCACTTCGTTTTTTATTATTTTTTTTATGGTTTTTCCAACACCACTTTATTTAATTAGTCATAAGTTTGCTTTATCACTTTGTTCTTAATACTGTAAATTATTTTGCGTTTACACATATGTAAAAAAATAAAAAATCAAAACATAGCTGTTGCTTTGCTTATAGAAATAAAATAATTATTAGCAAATAAAAAGTAAAATAGCCATTTATAAAAAACTTTCTGATTTAATTGCAAAAATTTTAAATTTTTTCTTTTTTATCAATAAGCTAATGATTGTATAAAATAGCAGAAATTTATCATTTTTGTATCCATTTATAAACAGCTGGTTATTTACAGGCTTACTTACAAATTAAACACTGAAAAAAAATTTTTATAAGCAAAGCACAGAGTTAAACTGTTTCTATTAGTTTGAGTTATAAATAAAAATTTAAGTTAGAAAAAATATTCACAATTTAAAGTTATAAGAAAAACTTAAATTTTTATTGTTTACTTTTTCTTAGTTAAAAATTAAACTACACTACTATATTACCAAAAATGCATTATTTCTATAATTATTCTGGTTACCTTTTATTACTAGGAATTTTGTTTCATTGACAAAGCAAAACAAAAACCTTTATTTTCAATTAAAAAACCTAAACAATAAAAAAAAAATATGTTTATTGTTATATAAATATCAATACAATAATTATGTTTTAAAATTACAATATAAGCAAAAACAAATAAGTTTAAATGCTTGTAGCTTAATTGGATAGAGTACCATACTACGGATATGGAAGTTGAAAGTTCAAATCTTTCCAAGCATATTAATAAAATTTTTTATATTTTAGTAAACTTTCAATATTTGGCAAATTTGCAGTTAGCTATATATTGAAAGCTTACTGTACTTACACATTTTTTGATAGCAAGTTATTAAACTTTTGTAGAAAAAAATTTATTGTATTAAAATTTTCTTATTTGTAAAAATATATCGTATAATATGAACGCACTTATATTTCCTGTACGCAGTATTTTTTACCGTCATTTGTTTGAATTAAAATTGCGATTAGCTTATGTAATTTTTTCTTTATTCATAAGTTTTTTAACATGCTATTACTATTGTTTTGAAATAATTTATATTTTTGCAAAACCGTTTTTGCAATACAGCAATCGTTTTATGTTTACTAATCTAGCTGAAGCCTTTTACACCAGCATTGAAGTTTCTTTCTTATGTAGCCTATATACGGTGATCCCACTATTTTTATACCAATTCTGGTGTTTTATAATTCCAAGTAAATTTGAAAATGAACGAAAAAAGTTAAATTTTACGTTTTTTTCAATATTTATTTTTTTTATTATTAGCATTTTATTTGTATATTCGATATTTTTGCCGAAATTGTACGAATTTTTACTAAATTTTCAAATAAATACAAATCTGCTGCATATAGAATTACAAGCTCGAATTCAATCTTATGTTGAATTAGCATGTAAAATTTTTATTTTTTTCACTTTTTTTTTTCAACTGCCATTAATTTTTTTATCATTAGTGAAACATAAATGCATAAAATTATATTTTTTATTTGCAAATAGAAAAAAAATAGTGCTAATAAATTTAATGATTTCGTCTTTAATTTCACCTGTTGATATTTTTGCTCAACTTAGTCTAACTTTATTTGTCGTGATTTCTTTGGAAATTTTGTTTTTAATAGCTTTTTTTTACGAAAAAAAATTGGCATTTTACAAATAAAAATTTTCTCATGATTTTTTTTACAAAAAAAAATTATTTTTATGATTGTATGTTATATGAAATCAGGTATGAAATAAAAAATACTTTGTTGCTTGCTTTGCTAAAAAACTTCGTTTTTTAGCAAAGCAATAAATTCCTAAAAAAATCAAAGATTTTCTTAATGAATTATTACTTTTTATTATAACTTTAAACCGTTTTTTTACATTTAAATAAAAAGTTAATAAAGAGTACATAGCTCAATTGGTAGAGCATCGGGCTTTTAACCTGGTGGTCGCAGGTTCAAGTCCTGCTGTACTCAGTTTAGTTTTATAATAAAAAACATGTAAATAAAAACATTCTTAAATATCAACAAATAGTATAAAATAAAAGTAAAATAAAAATAAAACTATTGTTTTGATAAAAAATAAATTTTTCGTTGCTTTTAAATACTTAATATTTAGTTTTTGTGTTTCATTAAATATCATATAAAATACAATTTATGTTATGTCAGGATTTTACTATTAAAACATGACATAAATTGCATGAAAAACAAGTTTTACATACTGTTTTATATCATAAATTTTTAATTAAATTGTATCGATAATTTTAAACTTCAATTTTGTGATTTATAACTTATAACTTTTTTACTAAATAAAAAAAGAAATTTTTTTAAATGATGTTTAATAAATATCTATTAATATACAAATACAATATATTTTTTTATATACTATATTAATTTTGTTTACATTAATTTAAATCTACAAACCATAGTGTATAAGGTGTACCATTGAAGTAAAAATTTTTATATAAATTTAGTTTTTTATAGATGTTTGAGTTGCGTGTGAAATTAAAATAGGTAGTGGAGTGTAGCCAAGCGGTAAGGCATCGGATTTTGGTTCCGACATTCAAAGGTTCGAATCCTTTCACTCCAGATTATTTTTATAAATGAAAAATACGTAGTTAAATGTATTTTTTAAATATATTTTATTATTGTAAGCCAGCTTAACTCAATTGGTAGAGTATTAGTTTTGTAAACTAATTGTTATCGGTTCAATTCCGATAGTTGGCTATAAACAGTAAAATACAAAATCTGTACATATGAATTTATAAAAATTTGTGTATTGTGTTTTATCTGCTAAAATAGTATTTATATGTATAATACAAATAAAAAATTTAAAAATTTATTATCGAGAAAAACGGGACTTGAACCCGCAGCCTTTGGCGTGACAAGCCAATGCTCTAACCAATTGAGCTATATCCTCTAGCACATATGTTCTGACATGTTTCGCGAGTATAGATTAAAGGTAAATTTTCTGTTTTCCACACAGGTGATATGGGTTCAATTCCCATTACTCGCTGCTTTTTTCTTATTTTTAATTTTGAAATAATCATTTTTATTTTTGATGGGTGCGTTGTATTTTATATTTTAAAAAAATGTTACTTTTCCAAATCTACATTACACAGGTATTTACAAAAAAATATAACTTTTTTGTAAGTAATATTGAGTAAATCATTTACACAAATAGGTTTAATTTAAAAGTGAAAGTCAGTAGATTATTATAATGTATAATAAAATATTAAATTCAAATAATTCAATTAAATTAGATATCAAAAACTCGGTTAATACAATTTAGTGCTAAAATTTCTATAAAAAATTTTAATAAAAATATAAGTCTGCATTGTAAATTACAAAAATTGAGAATTTATGTTATTTAAGTAAAATACAAATATTTTACATGTTGTCACAAATAATTTTAGTTAAGGTAAAAAATTTTCACATTCAAACATTTGCATTGTATAATTAATATTAAATAAAAACATAAGTTTAGGTAGCTCAGTTGGTTAGAGCAAAGGACTGAAAATCCTTGTGTCGGAGGTTCAAATCTTCCTCTAAACATAATTTAATGAATTCCCAGGTAGTTGTAAAAAATATGAGATACTTTTTATTACAACCAAAAAATAGTTATTATTAAATTTTAATATTTATAGAAAATATTAAAATTTCCATTATATATTTTTTGTAAAATAAAAATAGTATTTTATTTGTTTATAATATAAATGTATTGAATAAAATTTTGAAAAATTCTAAAGTGCTGTTTTTTATTTTTTTAAAATGGAAGAATGGCCGAGTGGCTTAAGGCAATAGCTTGCTAAGCTGTCATACAATTTTTTGTATCATGGGTTCGAATCCCTTTTCTTCCAATTATCGATTCTAATGTTTTAAATTGCAACAATATATCAATAAAACAAAAAGTTTTGGTAGTTTTTGTAGAAATAAAATTATATAGTAAAAAAGCAAAAATTTCTCAAATCAGCTGTTGTTTTATTTGCTTTTCTTTAATAAATTTATTATTTAAGCAAATAAAAACTTAAATGTGTGGTTACAGTTTCTATTTAATGCAAACTTTTAGTAGTAAATTTAAAAATTATTATTTACTACTAAAAGTTTGCAAACATATTTTTTCTACTTTACGTAGATATATACTTTTTTTCAGGGAACATAATTTAGCTGGTAGAATGCATGCTTTGCACGTATGATGTCATCGGTTCGAGTCCGATTGTTTCCAGTTCATGAAATAAATAAATCACATGCAGTAAACTATTGTAAACTAAGTGTTTTTTGTAATGAAAAAATAAGTTTTTTTTTATAAAAACTGTTTATATGTAGTAATAAAGATTTCTAATTTTTGTAATTGGTGTATTATTTAAAATTTCTGATTTTTACTGATACCATCTAAAATTTTTAAATAGAAAAATAAAATACAAAAAATCTACAAATTTACAGCTATTTACAAGTATTTCCAAGTATTTGAAATTGTTAGCTGGCATTTTGTTTAATGTGAGTTTGTTTAAATAGTAACCAAATTATTTATTAAAAAAGTAATAAAAATAACGTAGAATACTTATAAAGATATTAAAAATAATTGAAAAAATAAAATTTTTTTGCTGTATTTTTTACGCTTTATACTAAATAATACTAAATAATAGTGAAGATTTAATTGTTTACCAACAAAAATCGTTGATTCTACTATAAAAAATTTAAATTTAAAATTAAAAGTATTTAAATTCATAATATTTACAAAAACAAATAAATTATTTTTATTAATATACATTAATTACATTATAAAAAAGTTTTTTCATTAATTTGTTTTTTCTTCGGTATTTCACTCTAATAACAAAAATGTTTCAAAAATTATGTATTTACTCATAGTTTTATTGCCGTTGTTGGCAAGTTTAATAGCAGGTGGTTTTGGCCGTTTTCTTGGATTTAGAGGGGCTGCTTTAATTACAACAAGTTGTATTTTTATTTCTGCATTTTTAAGTTGTATTGTTTTTTATGAGGTAGCATTATCTGGAAGCTGTTGTTATATTAAGCTATCTCCTTGGTTTTTTTCTGAAATGTTTGATGCTTGCTGGGGTTTTTATTTTGATAGTTTGACAGCGGTGATGCTTATAGTGGTAACCTTTGTAAGTAGTTTGGTTCATCTTTATTCTATATCCTATATGTCTACAGATGCGCATATTCCACGTTTTATGTGTTATCTTTCAATTTTTACTTTTTTTATGTTAATGCTGATTACGGCTGATAATTTTATACAAATGTTTTTTGGCTGGGAAGGCGTAGGATTAGCTTCTTATCTTTTAATTAGTTTTTGGTTTACAAGACTTCAAGCGTCTAAGTCTTCGATAAAAGCAATGATAATGAATAGAATAGGAGACTTTGGACTAGCACTTGGAATAATGGGAGTTTTTTCCATTTTTAAGACTGTAGATTTCCCAGTAATTTTTGCATGTGTAAATGAATTTGCAGACATAAAATTTATTTTTTGCAACATACAGCTTAGTGCATTAAACACCATATGTATCTTACTATTTATAGGTGCTGTTGGTAAATCTGCCCAACTTGGATTACATACTTGGTTACCTGATGCAATGGAAGGTCCTACACCTGTGTCAGCATTAATTCATGCAGCTACCATGGTAACTGCGGGAGTTTTTATGATTGCTAGATGTTCACCCCTGTTTGAATTCGCTCCTACAGCATTAATAATTGTTACTTTAGTTGGTGCAATGACTTGTTTTTTTGCAGCTACTACGGGAATAGTGCAAAATGATTTGAAAAGAGTGATAGCCTATTCTACATGTAGTCAATTAGGATACATGGTATTTGCTTGTGGAATTTCCAATTATTCTGTTGGTGTTTTTCATTTAATGAATCACGCGTTTTTTAAAGCTTTACTTTTCTTGAGTGCTGGTTCAGTTATTCACGCAATAAGTGATGAACAAGATATGAGAAAAATGGGAGGTATTGTGCAAGTTTTACCTTTTACCTATGCTATGATGTTGATAGGATCTTTTTCACTAGTTGGTTTTCCTTTTTTAACAGGATTTTATTCGAAAGATTTAATTTTAGAAGTAGCTTATGCGAAATACACCATAAGTGGGAATTTTGCTTATTGGTTAGGATGTATTTGTGTATTATTTACTTCTTATTATTCTTTTCGTTTACTATTTTTGACTTTTTTGGCTCCAAGTGCAATATACAAAAAATCTGTTACTACAACTCACGATGCCCCATTGATTATGGCTATACCGTTAATTATTTTAGCTTTTGGCAGTATATTTGTCGGCTATTTATTCAAAGATATGATGGTAGGTTTAGGGAGTGATTTTTGGGGTAATTCTATTTTTATTTTACCAAAAAATGTTTTATTGTTAGAGTCTGAATACATTCCACAAAATGTAAAATTTATACCTTTAATTTTTACGCTTTCGGGAGGATTTTTAGCCTTCATTATAAATTATTATAGCACAAAACAAAGTTATACTTTCAAGCAAACAAATATTGCAAAAAAGTTATATTATATGTTTAACAAAAGATGGTTTTTTGATAAAGTGTATAATGATTTTATTGGAGAAAAAGCTCTACAATTTGGATATAATACTTCATTTAAAACATTAGATAAAGGATGTTTTGAAATTATAGGTCCGTTTGGAATCTCAGTGTTTTTTCAACAATTTACATATCATATAAGTAAATTACAAAGTGGTATTATATATCATTATGCTGTAATTATGTTAATAGGTTTAACTTTATTAATTATGATTATAGGTTTATGGGATTTTTTACAATTTTTTGTTGATAGTAAATTATATGTAATTTACGTAAGTAGTTTTATTTTTTATAACTATTATTGTAAACCATATTAAGAATCAAAACTTTTTTTTTAAAAAAATTCTAGCAGTATTTAAACAATGACAAAAATTGAAAATTTTTGTACCAGCTTATTTCATAAATTAAAATTTAAATTATAAAAAGTTTAAATTTTAATTAAACATTATGTAAATACTGAATATTTGCAGGAAACATTTTAATAAAAAATACATAGTATTTTTGTAGTAAAATACCAAACGGTGCTTTAAATTTAAATAAAAAAAATGCAGCACAGTTTTAATAAAATAAAATCAAAATTACTCGTTTAAATAGTATGCCTACTACTTGAAAAAAATGAAACTTTTTTGTACAAAAATTTTTTCTTTAAATTTAAACTAAGTAAAAAAGTTTTATTTTTTTATATGGCATACAAATAAAAAGCTTAGTTTTTATTTTATATAAAAAATCATGCTTTTTTTTATTTTATAATATATTTACACTTTCAATGTATATTATTAAATTGTATACATAAAAATAAAAAACTTACATTATGAAAATTTTGTTTATTTTAGCATTTTTCATTCCTTTTTTTAGCTTAAATGACGCTCCTGAACCTTGGCAACTAGGATTTCAGGATCCAGCAACACCAGTAATGCAAGGTATTATAGATTTGCATCATGATATATGTTTTTTTATGATTGTAGTAGCAGTATTTGTACTTTGGATGTTAACTCGTACATTGTACCATTTTCATGAAAGTAAGAATCCTGTTCCAGAAAAAATAATTCACGGAACTACTATTGAAATCGCTTGGACAATAGCTCCTAGCTTAGTTTTAGTTTTAATTGCTCTTCCATCTTTCGCTTTATTGTATAGCATAGATGAAGTAATTGATCCATCAGTTACTTTAAAAGCAATTGGTCATCAATGGTATTGGTCTTATGAGTATTCGGATTATAACCAATCAGATGAGCCTGCTGTTGCTTTTGATAGTTATATGATTCCAGATGATGATTTGCAACCAGGCCAACTTCGATTATTAGAAGTTGACAACAGAGTAGTGGTGCCAGTTAATACTCATATAAGAATGATTATTACAGCTGCAGATGTACTTCATAGCTGGGCAGTACCTTCTTTGGGTGTAAAATGCGACGCTATTCCAGGTCGATTAAATCAGGTTGCTTTATTTGTAAAAAGAGAAGGCATTTTCTATGGACAATGTAGTGAATTATGCGGCGCCAATCATGCTTTCATGCCCATTGTAGTTGAAGCAGTTTCACTTGAAAATTATATTAATTGGATTTCTAATAAATTACAAGAATTATAATTTTAACGTCTACGAAATTATTATTATGTGATGCAATACAAAAAATAATTTTTGTATTTTACTTACATATAAAAAGCTTAAACTTTTTTTTGATAATTATAATGTTGTATTATCAAATATTATAAATTTTTGTAACAAATTAAATTATAATTAAATTACAAAAATAATTAGTAGGAAATTTAATATTATAATATTACTAAATTAAATAATAAATTTAGTACATAGTAATTATCATTTGTGCGTTGCTTAAATCACAAAAGCAAAATTTTTGTAATTTAAGCAACGCATAACTAAATATCTTTAAAATTAATCATGAAATAAACATTTTAATTAAATAAAATTTTGTTTAATTGAAAAAAGTTATTTAAAAAAAAACCTTATTTTGTTACAATTTTCTGTTTGTTATAAAAAATAAAATTTTAAACTGTAAAATAAAATTACTAATAAAAATTAGAAAGTTTTTTTAGCATGATGTAATTTCCAGTTTAATATTCAATTAAATTTAACTAAGTTTAGTTATTAAATTATGTATGTAATACAAAGTTACAAATTAATTTGAAATTTTATTAAAAATTAAAAAAATCATTATTTATGAGAAAACACCCTTTTCATTTAGTGGATCCAAGTCCTTGGCCTTTGTTTGGTTGCTTTGCAGCTTTCGTAACTACAGTTGGAGGTGTCATGTATATGCATGCTTATACTGGTGGAGGATTAATGCTTTTTTTTGGAAATATTATGATTGTTTACGTTATGTTTGTATGGTGGAGAGATGTAATTAGAGAGGCTACTTACCAGGGACACCATACTTTACCAGTTCAAATAGGTTTGCGTTACGGAATGCTTTTATTTATTGTGTCTGAAATTATGTTTTTCTTAGCATTTTTTTGGGCTTTTTTTCATTCTAGTTTAGCTCCTAATGTAGAAATTGGTGCAGTTTGGCCACCAAAAGGTATTGAAGTTTTAAACCCATGGGAAGTACCTTTTTTAAATACTGTAATTTTGCTATCTTCTGGAGCTGCAGTAACTTGGGCTCATCATGCAATACTTGCAGGATATAGACAACAGGCTATAGCTGGTTTGATTACTACCATTTTATTAGCAGTTTTTTTTACTGCATTTCAAGCTTACGAATATTTAGAAGCACCTTTTACAATTTCTGATGGTATTTATGGTTCTACTTTTTTTTTGTCTACTGGGTTTCACGGCTTTCATGTTATTATTGGAACTCTTTTTTTATTGGTTTGTTTAATTCGCTTAATTAATTTTCATTTTACAAAAAAACATCATTTTGGATTTGAAGCAGCAGCCTGGTATTGGCACATGGTTGATGTAATTTGGCTGTTTTTATTTGTTTGTGTGTATTATTGGGGCGGGGCTTAAGTAATATTTCAGTTTAAACGATAAAAAAAATGTTTAAGTAAAATTAACATTTATTTAATAAAATTGATATTTTATTTAAAACTTGAAAAAAAATTTGTATCTAAAAAATTTTTATATATTTATTTGGTTAAAAATTAGAACTTTAATTTTTTTTCACTAAAAAAACAATATTTCCTTTAAAAATCTTAGTTTTTATATTTAAGTAATAAAGGGTGCCCATAAAAACTTTTCCTAAAAAAATAAAGTTTTTTTAAAGTCAGCAACCTTTAATTGGAATAAAATTTATACCGAGTAGAAATTTTATAATTACGAACTAAAATTTTACTAAAGCACAAAACATAAAATATAGCTATTTTGATTTTTTATAAGCTATTCTGTTTCATAAAAATAAAAAACATTTACTTTTTCGTTGAGAAGAAAATATTTTCAAATAAATGTTTAATTTATTTATGTTTAAATAATAAAAATAAAAGATTTTTTATAGTGAACTAAGTAGTCAAAAAACTTAATAGCCATTATAACTGTTATTAAAAAAAAAATTATAAATTTTTATTACAACTAAATAGTTAAGTATTTTTTTTTAACGAAAAATAATTTACTGATACTAAACTTACAAGTCATTATATTTAATATCAGTTTGTAATATTATACTAACAAAAATCATTATTTTATACTAACTATAACTAGATTTTCTAATGTAATGGAATTTTTAATTAATTAAATCATTTGACAAAATTTATTTTCTGAAAAAAACAATTACATTAAAAAATCTAGTTATAATACTAAAAAAAATTCGTTTGTATGTAAATAAAAATTATTAGTCAAAAAAAAATTGTGCAAAATTTTTGGTAGTTGTAAAAAATATGAAATATTTTTTATTGCTACCTAATTAAAAAGCAAAGCTTTTTAACAAAAAATTGCTTTGCGACTAAAAAAGCAATTTTACACTTATAAGTTCATTATTGCTTTTTTTATAAAACAAACTGGTTATGGTAACACGTTTTTCACTTATCAATATCAGTATTTAAAAAAAATATTTTCAAAACATACATTAAAAATGAAACAATTAAAAATTTACGAAACAAAAATTTGTATACCTGACAATGTAGAAATAAAAAAGAAAAAAAATAATCTGTTTTTTTATGGTGCACTAGGGTTTAACGAATTAAATTTAACAAAATTAGACAAATTGGGTATAGCAGCTTTGCATTTTCATAAAAACAATACAAAAAATTTTTTACTTTCCAGTTATTCAAAACGTTTTTTTGCGTGCATTTCTAATATTATTGAAAATAAAATTATTGGAGTATCTAGTGGATTTTTGATATCAATGCGCATTGTTGGAGTTGGATATCGTGCAGAAATTATAAAAAACAAAATAAATCAAATTTTATGTTTTAAAATTGGATTAAGTCATGATTTTCAATACATAATACCTAAATCAGTACGTATTTTTTTGATAGAACCTACTTTAATTTGTTTGTATGGAATAGATAAAAATCAGCTTACTCAAATTGCTGCGAAAATAAGACAGATTAAACCTCCTTCAGTATATAAAGGAAAAGGTATTCGCTTAATAAATGAAATGGTTTTTATTAAGGCGGGAAAAAGAAAATAAAAAACATTATTTGACTTTTTACTGGAAACCATATTTATTAGCCGTTTGGTATTTAAATACAAAAATACTATGTATTTTTTATTAAAATGTTTCCTGCTAAAATACCATTTAAATTACATTAAAAAAAATATAAGAAATTATGGTTTATTTATTAAACACAAATATAAATCAAAATAAAAAAGCAGCTTTAGCTTTGTGTAAAATATATGGGATTGGTAAAACTTTATCGAAAAAAATTTGTAATCAACTTGGCTTAAATGAAAACGTTAAATTTAATCAACTAAATGAAGCACAAATGGAAAAAATTTCTCAATTAATTAATGAAAATTTTTATTTTGGAACCGAATTAAAACAAATTTTATATAAACAGAAAATAAGACTTGTTAGAATATCAAGTTATAGAGGTTTTCGTTTTAAACAAGGATTGCCTTCTAGAGGACAACGAACCCACACCAATGCCAACACCGCTCGCACATTAGCATTAAAAAAAGCGGGCAATTTACTTATTTAAAACTAGCTTAAAGCTAATTTAAATTATAAAAAAACTTATTAAAAAATTAAAAATATTATGCCGACTAAAAATCAACTTTTAAAGACAGAAACTTCTCGGATTAAAAAAATAAAAAATATTAAAAAACCCGCATTGATGCAAAATCCACAACAAAAAGGTGTGTGTCTTAAGGTATACACTCGTGCTCCAAAAAAGCCTAATTCAGCTTTACGCAAGCTAACTAAGGTTAGGTTAACTAATTCGTTGGATATAATCGCTTATATACCCGGGGAAGGTCATAATTTACAAGAGCATTCTATGGTTTTAATAAAGGGAGGACGAGTAAAAGATTTACCAGGAGTAAAGTATCGTATAATTAGAGGCAAATTAGATGTTCAAGGTGTATTAAGTAGGAAAACATCACGATCTAAATATGGAACAAAAAAAAACAAAATTTAACTTTTTTTGGTAAATTTTCTGATAGTTAAATAAAAAAAAGTTATTTGTTTTTGTAAATAATTATTTAAGGCTTTTTTCACTTACATAAAACAAATTTTATAAATTAAGTTTTATAAAAAACAAAGTTTTTTTGTTTAAATACTTTTTTGTTTATAAAAACATTGTTTTTATAAACAAAAAAACCTATAATTTGATTACTGCTTGCTAGTTAAAACTTTGGTTTCATAAATAAAATGAAATAAAAATAAAGTTTTTTCTCATGATAAAAACGATAAAAAAATACTATTTTTCATAATATAAACAATGCAAAAAGTAGTATATATATTATCAACTATGTTAATTAACATCTAAGTTTTTTAGATGGCATGAAACTATTTTTATAAAAGTTTTACTTTAACAAAGTAGTGGCGGATATAACTTAGTGGGTAAAAGTGTTAGACTGTGAATCTGAAAACACGGGTTCAATTCCCGTTGTTCGCCTTTTGTTTATGCCTTTGAGATATAGTGGATAAATATAATATTAAATAACACAGAAAAGCATTATAAAAACTTTTCATAAATAAAATTATAAATAAATTATTTGCATTAAAAGCATTGAAATTTTAGTATATAAGATATTTTATTGTAACATATAAATTAAATAAATTTTGTTTTAAATTACAACATTTTTTTAACTACTAGTATTTTAAAAAGCTTGCAGTTAAATAAATGTTAAGAAGCTGCTTACTTAGTTGAATACAAACTGATGTAAAAATGAAAAATTTTATCTAGTTGAAACACTTTATTATTTAAAATTTTTGGTTATAAAAAGAATTTCTGTAGTGCAATAAACTTTTGGTTACTGGATTGGAAAAAACTTTGTTTGTTTCTACAGAACAACTTGCTTTGTTTAGAAAAACTTTGTTTTAAATGCTTTTAAAAAACATAAAAATCTTTAATTTTTGTTATTTAAAAATAAAAGTACAAAAGTTGTGATTTTTTAAAGCAAATTTTATCTTAGCAAACGGGTATAAACACGATATAATTTATTCAGTGAATCTGCAGTAAAAAATACATATGTTATATGTTATTTGAAAATTAAATTTATATTTTTTTCTGTACTATGCTTACTCGTTTAAATGTAGGTTTTGTAATAAATGAATTGCAATAGTATTATATTTAAATTTATTTATATGCATTTTGTTGTTTATTCTGACTATTCTACATTGTATGATAAAAATTTTTTTTTAAAATAAAAATCACTAAAATACCAAATATTTAGTATTAAGAAAAGTAAAAATTCCATTTAAATAAGACAAAGTATAAATATGTGTTTTCATAAATACAAATTTAATGATATCATTTAAACAAGAAAAACAATGACATTTAATTCCAAGCAATTGCTAAAAATAAAATCATTATCAAATATCAATCCATTATTAAACACAGAAGAAAATTTTTCTCATGTAGGATTTGTGGAAAAATTTGCAAATTTATTAATGAAACATGGGAAAAAATGTCAAGCATATACTATTGTATATCAAGCTTTGCATTTACTTTATATTAAAAACTCATCTTTGAATTTTTCAACTAAAAAGCGCAAGTATTTGTTTTCATTTCCTGAAAAAAATACATGTGAATTTTTATTTATAAAACTTCTTTTTTCACAAGCTATAGAAAATATACAACCAACTGTAGAAGTTCGTAATGTAAAAATTTCTGGAAGAAGTTACCAAGTGCCTTGCATTATTCATCGTAAAAGACAGCAAACATTAGCTATGCGTTGGATAATAGATTTTGCAAAAAAAAGAAAAAAAACATCAAATATCTTATTTTCGGAATGTTTAGCCTTAGAATTATTTGAAGCATTAAAAAAATCAGGCAAAGTCAAACAAAAAAGAGATATTTTACATCAACAAGCAGAGTGTAACCGAGCTTATATACGATTTAAATGGTGGTAATACATTTCAATTTTATAAGTATTTATTATTATTATTGAATTTAAAACTTAAATACGAAAATTCAAATTAAAAAACTATTATTATATGAGTAATTTTATACAAAGAGATTACAATAAAAGACGATTAGTGTCTAAATATGAGTTAAAACGATTGCAGTATAAATCAATTATAAAAAACCAAAACTTAGCTAAAGAAATTAGATACAATTATATAAAAAAATTAAATGAACTAAACAGAAATAGCTGTAAAACTAGGGTAAAAAATAGATGTATTTACACAGGCCGTGCTAAAGCTGTATACAAAATGTTTAGACTTTCTAGAATTAAATTTCGTGAATTAGCTAGTCAAGGATTATTGCCGGGAGTAGAAAAAGCTAGTTGGTAATTTACATTATTTTTTACTATATTAAAATTTTAGGCTTTTCAAGTTTAAATTAAATTTTCTTAGCTTAAGCATTTAAGTAATTCACTTAAACAACAAAAATTAAAAGTTTTTGTGATTAAAGCAATTATGGTTTACTAATAAAAATTTTGTTATTATTAGTAAATTTAAAAATAGAATAAATTCATATTATATAAAATAAAAATTTTTAATTTTTATTTTGTGTAAATAATAAAAATTAAAAATCGAAAATTTTCATGATAGTATTAAAATTTTGTTTTATTAGTAATAAAAAAAAACCTGCAAGGTTTTTTTTTCACGAGGAAACAGATTAAACTATATAGACATATATATTTATTTTTTAAAAAAACATATTTTTTATGGTAAACAGATGGTTATTTTCTACAAATCATAAAGATATTGGTACACTTTATTTATTATTCGCGGCATTTTCAGGAGTTCTTGGTACTTGTTTTTCTATGCTAATTCGTATGGAGTTAGCGCAACCAGGGAATCAAATATTAAACGGTAACACTCAATTATACAATGTAATTATTACTGCTCACGCATTTTTAATGATTTTCTTCATGGTAATGCCAGCAATGATTGGTGGGTTTGGTAATTGGTTTGTACCCATTTTAATTGGAGCTCCAGATATGGCATTTCCTCGTTTAAATAATATTAGTTTTTGGTTGCTACCGCCTTCTTTGTTATTATTACTTAGCTCTGCACTTGTAGAAGTAGGTGCAGGTACAGGTTGGACGGTTAACTAAAGGATATAGCCGTCTTAAAATGGTAACATTTTATAAGAAAATTTCACTCGATGCGAGAAACTCCTCAAATACTAAAGATACTTTTTCAATTTACATTTATTCTAAATGCAAATTTCTTTTTATTTATGTATAGAAATAAAACTTAAAAATAGTTTAATATTTACTAGTTTAATATTTAATATTTAATATTTACTATAAAAATTATTTTTTTATATAAAAGCTTTACTATAATAATTATTTAATTTTTATAGTAACTATTAAACTATTTTTTACATACATAAAAATACACGAAAAAGTAAGAATGCTTTAGACAAGTGGACAATTCGCCTGAGTAAAAGCATTAGTTTTAAAAATTGTATACTTTATTTTTTATACAATTTTTTTATAAAAAATAAAAAAAAATAATTTTATGTTTTTTACTCATCAGAGACTACACGTGAAACATGCTACAAAAATACACGAAAAAAATAATTCGGTTTTACATTATGATTTACCTAATTCTTGTTTTAATAATTGGTTAGTTGGAGTTACTGACGGAGATGGAAGCTTTTCTTTTTCCGTTAATAAAAAAGAAAATCGTATCTGGAATTGTACATTTAAAATAGGTCAAAGCACGTATAACTTAAGATTACTTTATTATATTAAAAAAAATTTAAAATATGGTAGTATAAATAAAAAAGCTGGCAAAAATATGGCTGAGTTTAGAATTAGAGATAGAAAAACTTTGCTAAATTTAATTGTTCCGCTTTTTAAAAAACATCCTCTTTATTCTAGTAAACAATTTTATTTTTCTAGAATGTGCAAGGCATTAGAAATTTTAGAAAATAAAACCATGTCTACATCTGAAAAACACGTGCTTTTAACTGCATTAAAAAAAGAATGTTTAGAAGAAAATTATGTTTCTTCTTCTTGGGAGAATCCTCCAAGCTTAAACTGGATATACGGCTTTACTGAGGCTGAAGGAAGTTTTTTCATTGTAAATAAAGATAAAAAAACTAATAGAATGTGTCATTGCTTCGGCATGACGCAAAAATTAGATGGAATTATTCTAAATTTTCTAAAGAAAAAATTTCATATTGCTAGCAAAGTGTTGTATACCAAAAGAAAAATATATAAGCTGGAAACCAGTAATTCTAGAAGCATAAAATTTATACAAAAATTTTTTTTAAATAAATTAAAAGGAATCAAAAGTTTAGAATACAAAATTTGGTGTAGAAGTTTAAATTACAAAAAAGATAACGAAAAACTTTTAAAAATACAAAAACAACTACAAAAATTACGAGATACAGAGAAAAAATAAATAAATGTATAAAATTAGCATGATGGTATAGTCCGATCCGGTGCGAAAGCACACGGCGTAAAGCATGAGAATATAACAATTACGCATACATTTTTATTTTAATGTATAAGTTATATTTGTAGCTTTCAACACACATGATATCCTCCTTTAAGTAGCATTGCAAGCCATTCTGGGGGAGCTGTAGATTTAGCTATTTTTAGTCTTCACTTATCTGGTATAAGCAGCATTTTAGGGGCTATAAATTTCATTACTACTATTTTTAATATGCGTGGACCTGGTATGACTATGCATAGACTTCCATTATTTGTTTGGTCTATACTTATTACTGCATTTTTATTATTACTTTCTTTACCTGTATTGGCAGGCGGTATTACTATGCTTTTAACGGATCGTAATTTTAATACTACATTTTTTGATCCAGCAGGTGGAGGAGATCCAGTACTATTTCAACATTTATTCTGGTTTTTTGGTTTTTCAATTTGGATGGCCGCTTTTTAAGGTAACTTAAAATGTTATTACAGCACTATATGCTGGAACGGTAACTGTAAAAAAAAACTGTTTTTTTTACAATAATAAAAAATACTTAGATTTAAGTGTTTTATTTTTTTGTAACCCTTCTAAGTTATAATTTTTTTATTAATTACCCAATCAGCAGGAAACTAGAAAGAAAATAGGATCCTCAGAGACTACACGTGCTGCTTGCTTTAAAAAAAATGAAATATATGATAAATACAAAAAAATCTAAAAAAAACATTAATTACAAAATTCATTTTAGTTACTGGTTAGCAGGTTTAATAGACGGAGACGGTTACTTAGGTGTTTCTAAAAAAAAGTATACTTGTTGCGAAATAACTGTAGGGCTTACCGAATTTTCTTTGTTACATTTAGTCAAGAAAAATCTTGGCGGAAAAATAACATTAAGAGAAAAAGTAAATGCTTATCGTTGGCGATTACATAATAAGCAAGGTATGAATGCACTTGTACACTACATAAATGGCAAATGTGTGTTACATTCTAAGAAAATACAGTTAAAAAAAGTTTGTGAAATTTTACAAATACGATTTATCGAAAATACAAATTTTTCTATAAATACATATTGGGTAACTGGATTTTTTGAAGCAGAAGGATATTTTAATGTGAACAGCTCTACTTTGCAATGTAGTATTACAGTATCTCAAAAAAATAATAAGCTTTTAGAAAACTTAGTAACTCGTTTCGGTGGAAATATATATTATGACAAATCTTGGAATGGGTATTTATATAGTGCCAGTGATCAGATTTCTTTGAATAATTGGTTTACATATTTTTCACAATTTCCGTTGAAATCACGTAAAAATGTAGATTATGTAACATTCAAAAGAATCGTGCTTTTCAAGAAAAGAAAATATCATATTTCCAGTAATTTAGTTTATGTAAAACGTTTTTTCAGATTACTAAAGTTATTTAAAGCAAGAAGATATAGTCCATGATAATTATAATACATTGTCGCATCCAGAGGTAAAAATATATGCCTCTTAATTTCGCTATTTGCTGGAACACCCTTTTATATTTTTTTACATTTATCTTTCTTACAGTAAATTTAAACTATATAAAAGCAATAGAATACTTTTTTCAATATTTTACATTTTATTTTTTAGTTATAAAAATTATTTGTATATTATAAAAATTATTTTTTATATTATAAAGAAATGTAATTGAAAAAACATATTTTGAAATAAAAATATGTATAAGTGAAAATTTCTTATTGTGACAAGGGCAATCAGCAGGAAACTAAGCTATATAAAAAATACGTTTTTTATTTTTATATATAAAAAAGTTTAGGATCCTCAGAGACTATACGCGAAAACGTATAATTTTTATTTTATTTTTTATAAACATTAATTTTTATGATTATAAGTATTCACAGACCTACGACATTAAAACATGATAGCATTGAAAGCTTTAGTTTTTTTTTAGCCGGTATTATAGATGGAGATGGACATTTTAGTAAAATTCCTCAATTAGTTATTTGTTTTAGTGAAAAAGATATAAGTATAGCTTATTTTTTAAAAAAACAAATAAAATACGGTAGTGTTTCAAAAATAAAAGATAAGAAAGCTGTTAAATTTGTAGTATCTCATTCATTAGGACTAGAAAAAATATGCAGTCTTGTTAATAATAAACTTTACCATAAGGAAAAAATACTTCAATATAATACAAGGTTATATAAATTAAAAAATTTTAAATTAACTGAAAAAAATCTTTTTTCATTAACAGAAAACTCATGGTTTGCTGGTTTTTTTGTTAGTGATGGAAGTTTTCAAATTAAGATTCTACATAGAAAACAAAGAAAGCTTCCAGAAATTAGATTAGTTGTTGAAATACATCAAAAAGAAAAGTATTTGCTAGAACAAATTAAGAATGAATTTGGTGGCAGCATAGGTTTCCGTGCTTCTCAAAATACTTATTATTATAGTAGTGTCAATTTTACATCAGCAAAAAAAATTATACTTTATTTAGACAAATTCCATTTAATGGGCATAAAACAGACTCAATATGTTCTTTGGCGAAAAGTATATTTAAAAATACAGGAAAATTTTCATTTAACTGCTAATGGTGTAAAATGGATTACAAATGTTAAAAAAAGAATGAGTAATTTAGCAAAATAAAAATTATATAGTAAGATAAAGTCCTATCACTAATGAAAATTAGTGCGTATTAGTGAAAAATATTACGATTTCACTAATCAAAATTTTTAGATATATTTTAATATTACCTGGTTTTGGTATAATTAGTCATATAGTATCTACTTTTTCGAAAAAACCTATTTTTGGATATTTAGGAATGGTATATGCTATGTTAAGTATTGGTATTTTAGGTTTTATTGTATGGGCTTAAATATGATGGGTCTCTTACTATGTGAATAGTAAGTAATTAAATTTTGCTGTATGCTGGAAAAACCTTAGAGCTTAAAGTCCATGCATTATATTATTAATGCATTGGTAAAATCTTTAAGATTGGTCAATCAGCAAGAAACTATTTTAATAATACTTTATATAAATGCATTTTTTTTATATACAAAAACTGAAACACGTATATATGCATATGAAAATAATTGCATAAAAAAGTATAAAAGCTTTTATATGTATATATAATATAATGTTTTATAAAAATAAAAAAAAATTATTATATGAACAAAATAGGATCTTCAGAGACTATACGCAAAACAACTTTTAATTTAGAGACTTACAAAAAAAACTTAGTCAACCACAAAAAAAAAATAAACATAAATTTTTTAGAATGGTTTATTGGATTTGCAGAGGGTGACGGGAGTTTTATTGTAAGTAATAATCGTTTATTTTTTATAATTAATCAAAAAGAAGAAAAAATTCTTCATAGTATTCGTACAAATCTAGGTTTTGGTAAAGTATCTACATACAAAACATACTCACGATTTATTGTGGCTGATAGAAAAAATATAGATAGATTGATTTCTATTTTTAATGGTAACTTAGTACTATATAAAACTAATATTAGATTTGTTTCTTGGCTAAATGCTAGAAACACATATTGTAATGAAAAAATACAATATTCAAACAAAAACGAATTATTGAGTTTTAAAGACAATGCTTGGTTATCAGGTTTTATCGATGCAGAAGGATGTTTTAATTCACTTAGAAAAAAAAATCTTAAATGTAAAATAGGGTTTACAGTTAATTTAAAATTTATAGTAGATCAAAAAAGTGAAATTTCTATTCTTAAAAAAATACAGTTTTTTTTACAATCTGGAAATATACAAAAAAGATTAAAAATAGAAAATATGTATAGAATAGCAGTCTCGCATAGGAAAAGTCATGAAATATTAATACAATATCTAAACAGGTATCCATTACGCACTATTAAAAAAGTGTCTTATTTCCGTTTTTGTTCTATTTTAAGATATATACAAGACTTAGATAATTACCCTTGGACACAAAAAGGTTTAAAAAAACTAGAAAGATTAATTAAAAACACATAATTATACATATTTGCTTTATTTTTATAGTAAATTAGCTTTAACTTAATTAAACAAAAAAGTAAAAGTAGAAAGGTAAACACTTTTTAGTAAATTTACTATGTAAAATAAATTTTATATTAAATGTATTAAAAAATAATAAAAGTTGAAGATAGAGTCCCTTTGTTTTACGAAAGAAAACAAATACACGACATCACATGTATACTGTTGGATTAGATATTGATACACGCGCTTATTTCACAGCAGCTACAATGATTATTGCAGTACCCACAGGTATTAAAGTTTTTAGTTGGTTAGCAACTATGTGGGGTGGTAGTATAGAATTAAAAACACCAATGTTATTTGCTATTGGATTTATTTTTCTTTTTACTGTTGGAGGACTAACTGGAGTAATACTTGCTAATTCTGGTATTGATATTGCATTACATGATACTTATTATGTGGTTGCACATTTCCATTATGTACTATCTATGGGTGCAGTTTTTGCTTTGTTTGCTGCATACTATTTTTGGATTGGAAAAATTACAGGGTTACAATATCCTGAGACTTTAGGACAAATTCATTTCTGGATTTTTTTCTTAGGTGTAAACATTACATTTTTTCCAATGCACTTTTTAGGACTTGCTGGTATGCCTAGACGTATCCCTGATTATCCAGATGCTTTTGCAGGTTGGAATGCTGTAGCTTCTTATGGAAGTTACCTTTCAGTGCTTGCTACAGTGTTTTTTTTTTATGTAGTATACAAAACTTTAACAAGTAATGAAAAATGTACATCTAATCCTTGGGAAACTACTCCAGGCGTAGCTTCTACTCTTGAGTGGATGGTAGGTTCACCACCTGCGTATCATACTTTTGAAGAAATTCCAAGTATTAAAGGATAATTATGTATTTAAGATACCTATAGATACCTTAAACATACAAAAACCTCTTGGTTATAAGAAATACCTTTTGGTAGCTAGTTACCTGCAAGGTTGTAAATAAATTTCACATATATAAATTTATATAGTACTACGTATTTTTTATAATTCCTGCAAAACTAAATAAATTTTTTTTTCACATACAAAATATGGTTCACTTTTTTTATAAAAAAAAGTGAACCATATTTGTTTTATATCACATGTAGTTAACATAAAACTTGTTTAAATAATATTTCATAGTTTTTTTGTTTTATTTATTAGTTCGGCGATTTCCACTTTTTATTTTTCATTTTTTAAAAATTTTATTAGCATATTTTAAAATAATATTAAACCATGTTTATATAACATTGTACTCTATATTTCAATTTTAAGTTATTGGAAAAAAAATACTATTTTGTGAAATCATTGTTATCAAAATTCGTATCAATATTTAATCAACTTAACAGACTATTATTTATCATGGATTTAAAATTAATTTACTTTTTTGCTGACATTTTACCCAGCTATCTTTTTTAGATTTTTTGCATTTTTTATGGCTTTTTCGGTTGTACAAGTGATAATCGTAAGTTTACACATAGTTTAGCCGCAATTTTTGTTGTATGTATGATTGGTTTGGTAATACAAACTTATGCTTTAATTAAAATACCGTTTACGCGTAAATATTTCGAAAATTTAATAGGGAAAAATTTTATAGAAAAATATTTAGGCAAGTATTAAAAAAGCATATGAGCTTCTACGCTTTATTCAAAATACTAAAGTATGCAAACCCTGCGCCTGGTTTGCTGGCTGTTGAAACAGTAATAGCCAACCAAAAGCACGAAAGATTTTTGCACGCAGCTAAACGGGCGGAAGAAAATTTTGATTTTTATTTTAAGAAAACCGATTCTACCTTTTTTCATGAAGACTACGAAAAAATGTTTAAAAAATCTGATTATTCTGTCTCTAAAGCTACAATTGTAACGGAGCAATCACCCGTAGTTTTACTTCAGGCTCTTTTTCATTTTATTCATCAGACAATACAAAATAAAAAGATGCTACAAAAAATGTATTTTTTCACACTAATTTACTTTTTTTCAATTTCTGTATGTTGCGTAATTTTATTTTATCTAATTTGGCGTAAAAAATATAAAATTGCAGCTGTTTTTGTTTTTAATGTAATTCTTATACGACTTACCATTTTTATTGCGAAATGGTGTGTATATAACGGATTTTAGATAATTATAAATTACAAATTAACAATGGTTAACAAAACAATAAATTAAGTAATTAACAATGGTTAACAAAACAATAAATTAAGTAATTAATAATGGTTAACAAAACAATAAATTAAGTAATTAATAATGGTTAACAAAACAATAAATTAAGTAATTAAGTTAATTCATTGTTTTGTTATTTTTTTGCTTTTTTCCAGTAAAATAACAAAGCTTAGCACTTGTTTTTGATGATGGAATTACTGCTTTTTCTAGTAAAGTAAATTATTAAAAAGTAAATTAAACAAAAAATTTTATATAATTACATATAATTTAGTATAGGTTTAAACAAAGCAGCTTTAATAAAAAATATTCAAATAAATATATAATTTCTATGGATCTAGTTAAATATCTTGCAGTTTCAATGACTTTGTTTTTATTAGGTATTTGGGGTATTTTTTTAAATAGAAAAAATATTATAATAATGTTAATGTCTATTGAATTAATGCTTTTAGCAGTTAACATGAATTTTTTGCTTTTTTCTGTTTATTTAGATGACTTAATAGGCCAGTTGTTTGCTTTGTTGGTATTAACAGTTGCAGCAGCAGAATCTGCTATAGGACTTGCTTTATTGGTAATATATTACCGTGTTCGTGGTACTATAGCTGTTGAGTTTATAAATCTAATTAAAGGATAACAATCAAACTTAATGCTTTTTTTTACATTTTAATATAAAATTTTTTTTATTTTACGATTTGCCTTTTGCTTTATTATAAAAATAAAGTTTGTATTATGAAATTTATAAAAACCAAAAATTTTTGTAATAAATTAAATTTTAAAAATTTAAAATTAATTGTTTAGTAGTTATAAAAAATATCTTATATTTTTTATAACTACTAAACAATTAATTTTAAAAATTTAAAATTAATTGTTTAGTAGTTATAAAAAATATCTTATATTTTTTATAACTACAATTTTACTATAAAAAGCAAAGCTTTCTAATAAAAAGTTGCTTCACTACTAATTAAATATTAAAGAAAACTAGTTTTTATAGTAAAATTGTAAAACATACAATTTCTTAACACGTGGCTTACTATGAAAAAAATACTTAAAACAAAAAATTGTATTTTTCTGTTATTCAATGCAATTTCAAATCATTCAAATACCTATGGTTTACTAGCTAGTTGGTATAAAAATCTAGGATTCGAAGAGTTCTTTGTCATTACTGCGCTACAAATTAAAATTAAAAGAAAAATTTATGTCATTATCACTTAGTGAAATTTCAGTTTTACTTGAACAAAAAATATCAAATTCTTACTCTAAATTAAATATTGATGAAATCGGACGAGTTTTATCTATTGGTGATGGTATTGCTCGTGTATATGGTTTAAATAAAATACAATCAGGAGAAATGGTGGAATTTCATAGTGGTGTAAAAGGTATGGCTTTAAACTTGGAAAACGATAATGTTGGAGTTGTACTTTTTGGTGGTGATAACGCTGTTAACGAAGGTGACATTGTAAAGCGTACTGGTAATATTGTGGATGTGCCTACAGGAAAAGGAACATTAGGGCGTGTAATGGATGCTTTAGGAAATCCTATTGATGGTAAGGGCGCATTAAAAAATGTTACTAAGTCACGTGTAGAAGTAAAGGCTCCAGGCATTATTGCTCGTAAATCAGTTCATGAACCTATGCAAACAGGATTAAAAGCTGTGGATAGTTTAGTTCCTATTGGAAGAGGTCAACGTGAATTAATTATTGGTGATCGCCAAACAGGAAAAACTGCTATTGCTATTGACGCTATGCTAAACCAAAAATTGGTAAATCAATCTCAGGATGAATCAAAAAAATTATATTGTGTATATGTAGCCATCGGTCAGAAAAGATCTACGGTAGCTCAATTAGTAAAAATTCTTTCTGAAGCTGGAGCACTGGAATATTCTATCATTGTAGCTGCTACGGCCTCAGATCCTGCGCCTTTACAATTTCTAGCTCCCTATTCTGGATGTGCTATGGGAGAATATTTTAGAGATAATGGAATGCATGCATTAATTATTTATGATGATTTAAGTAAACAAGCAGTTGCTTACCGTCAAATGTCTTTATTGCTAAGACGTCCACCAGGTCGTGAAGCTTTCCCAGGAGATGTTTTCTATTTACACTCACGTCTTTTAGAAAGAGCAGCCAAAATGTCTGATCAAGCTGGAGCTGGTTCATTGACTGCTTTACCAGTTATTGAAACACAAGCTGGAGATGTATCGGCCTATATTCCAACAAACGTAATTTCTATTACTGATGGTCAGATTTTTTTAGAAACAGAATTGTTTTATAAAGGAATTAGACCTGCTATTAACGTTGGACTTTCAGTAAGTCGTGTAGGTTCTGCTGCTCAACTTAAAGCTATGAAACAAGTAGCTGGGACTTTAAAATTAGAATTAGCTCAATATAGAGAGGTTGCAGCTTTCGCTCAATTTGGTTCAGATTTAGATGCCGCTACTCAATATTTATTAAATAGAGGTGCTAGATTAACAGAAATGTTAAAACAAGGGCAGTTTTCTCCAATGGATATTGAAAAACAAGTTGTAATAGTATATGCTGCTACAAAAGGATACTTAGATAAAATGAATGTTTCTGATATTTCTAAATTTGAACAATCCTTACTAAAAGAAATGGATCCTGAAATTTTAAAAAATATTCGTGAACAAAAATCGATATCTGAGCAATTAGATAAAAAATTAAAAACTTTTTTCGATAATTTTACTGAAAAATTCTTATCTGCAAGATAATTTCTTAGCAAGCTAGCATAAACGATTTTTAAACAACAGATATTTAAGCAAAACTCATTAAAAAATGAGTTTTGCTTAAATACAATGAAACAATTGCTTAATTAAACTTAAACTAACTAAATAAACTTACAACTTTTTTTTGTTATAAAAAACATAAAATGTTTTTTATAACAAAAAAAATATTAAATAATAATCAAAAATTTCAGTTTGTGTAACTAGCACCTTTTGTTTCTTAAATTATATTTATACTTTGTTTTTTGTTTAAATACCATTTCTTTTTGCTTTGCACAAAGCATTTACACAGGTTTAGTTTTTTAGACATATAAATTCTACGCTATTATTGTTTTCACATATTCATTTTTCCACTATCAAAAATTCTACAAACTTTTGAGTGGTTAACTAATTGGTGGGAATTCTTATTTCGTGTTAAATTCAAGGTCTGCTTATCAGAATCACAAAACATAGATAAGGTAATTTCACACCTACTTACTACATTAAGCACTTTGAAAAGCAATCTTAGTACTGTATTTAGATTTTATGAAACTCAATTTAATAAACTTTTATTTTGTAACGATAACCAAGTGTTTGCTTTATCTAAGCAAAATTTAATCTGACTTAACCAATTGTCGCCTACTACTAGTCTTGATAGCACAAGTACAAGTTGAAAAAAAAGGCGTATACCAAAAAAGAGTTTACACAAAATAAAATTTTCTAATAGAGGACGACCTAGAAAAACGTAAAATTTATTTACCAGTCTAGTTTACGGTAGCTTTTTAGGGTTAATTTTCTAGGGGTTTCACTTCCTGTAAAAAAAAAAATAACTTTCTGGCACCCAAAAAAATCTTCTTGTGTTTAGGGGTTGATTTTCCTGCGAAAAAAGGTCAACTTTTTTTTGTTTTATTAAATGTATATAATATATGTATAATTATATAGCTAATATGTATACACATTAGCTATATAATACTTATAATAAAGTAATACTAAAGGTAAACTTAAATTTAAAGTACTACTTAAGCTGATTTAAAGTAAACTTGCTTACAGTTGTGTAAACTAATATAAACTGAAATACTAGCATACTAATCTGTTGTATGTATACTAATATAAAAGAATATGAGTTAATTTATATTACTTTACGTTAATGTATTTTTTAAAGTATGAGATTACTTAGTGTTACCTAATGTGTAGTATTACTTCATATGGAGCATTGCATAGCATTACTTAATATTATTTCATAAAAATATATTATTATACTTTATGTTTCAAGATAAGTACTTAACTCCATTACTTTATTTCTATATTATAATATTTATTGTATAACTGCGTAATACCTAATTTAAAGTACTACTTAACCTAATTTAAAGTACTACTTAACCTAATTTAAAGTAGTACTTAACCTAATTTAAAGTACTACTTAACCTAATTTAAAGTACTACTTAAGCTGATTTAAAGTACTACTTAACCTAATTTAAAGTACTACTTAAGCTGATTTAAAGCAATACTAAAAGTAAACTTAAAGTAAAGCTTGCGATTATACTCAATGGTATTAGTAGATAAAAAAAAGAATTACATATATTTGCAATCCAATAAAGTGTTGCTTTATACCTTTGTTTGTTTAATATGACTTAATTATTGCTTATTCATCACTTTATTATTATTATTAGTATTACTATATTAAAGTTAATAAAACTACTAAACTGCAACTAGATAATACTTATAATAAAGTAGAGCTACTGAAAAAGTAAACTTTGCCTTTATACTGAATGCTAAGGTTCTACTTAAAATTTAATTGAAGTGTAGCATTAATTAAACCTATATTTTAGTTAAAAATAAGTAAAGTATAGTATGGGGTTTTAACTGGTACTTGATTAAATTTTAATATAAGTGTAATCAGTTTAAAACTAAAGTTTTAAACTGATTACACTTATATTAAACCTTACATTAACCTAACTGCAATGGTTGTATAAAGTGTGAAAAAATAGTACAGCTTAAAAATTTGAAGTTTTTACAATATTAATGAAATCAAAAATCTAATTTTAAAATAAAATATAAAACACATATAGTATTTGAAACCATTTTAAAAAGTTTTTTAAACCAAAAAATACATGGAGAAATACAAAAAATATTTTTATCGGTGTATTTAATTAAATTAATTAAAATAAGAAAATAAAATTCAGTGTAATATATGGCATGGAATGGATACCTTGGCAAATGAAAACATAAGACGTAATACGCAACGAAACGCCATGAAAGAGGAGCGTAAACCCTGAAACACATGGATTTCTTCTTGGAAAACCAAAAAATTTTGTTTACTTAGTGAATTGAAACATCTTAGTAGCTAAAGGAATATAAATCAACCGAGACTCTGTGAGTAGTAGTGAACTAAAGCAGAAAAGGCCAATTTTGTTTATTTTGACGTACTAATAATTTTTATTATTATTTCTAAAAATAAAATCATATTATACAATCATCAAAAAGTATATTAGCGGAAACACTTGCCATAGAAGGTGAAAGCCCTGTAGATGTTTTTAATATAATTTTAATTTTTAATTATTAAAATATAACAAAAAAGAGTAAAACGAGGAAATTTTCTTGTTTGAATAAAGGGGGACCACCCTCTAAGCCTAAGTATTATCATTTGACCGATAGTGTACAAGTACCGTGAGGGAAAGGTGAAAAAGAACCCTAAAAAGGGAGTGAAAAAGAATCTTGAAATTCCATGCTTACAATCAGTCGATGCTTAATATATTGTATAAATACAAATAAGTAACGGCGTACCTTTTGCATAATGGGTCAGCGACTAAATAAATTGAGCAAGCTTAAGCTAGTAAGTGGAGGCTTAGTAAACGCGAGTTTTAATAGTACGAAAAATAAAGATTTAACCATGATTTTTTCTTGTAAAAATTTTGTGAATTAAATTTATTGCAAGTGTTTTAAATATTAATTATTCAACTTGTATAAAGTTCAATTTATTTGACCCGAAACCGGGTGATCTAGTCATGAGCAGGTTGAAAAAACGGTAACACGTTTCGGAGGACCGAACCCACGTTTGTTGCAATAAACGGGGATGACTTGTGATTAGGGGTGAAAAGCCAATCGAACCCGGAAATAGCTGGTTTTCTGCGAAATCTATTGAGGTAGAGCATGATTTTAATTTAAAAAAAGGTAGAGCACTCTATAGGTAAGGGTGGCCCAAAGCTTTACCGATCCTATGGAAACTCCGAATATTTTTTAAAATAAATTAAAGACAGACTTTGGGTGCTAAGGTCCAAAGTCTAAAGGGAAACAGCCCAGATCGAATGCTAAGGTTCCAAAGCTATAGCTTAGTGGGAAAGGATATTAATAAGCAAAAACAACCAGGAGGTGGGCTTGGAAGCAGCCATCCTTTGAAGAAAGCGTAACAGCTCACTGGTCTAGCTTATTAGTGCCGAAAATGAAACGGGGCTCAAGCTATACACCGAAGCAACGATGGTTAATTTTAGAATAAACATTAACTAGGTAGCAGAACATTCTGTAAATCACAGAAAAAAAATTGTAAAATTTTTATTAGAGATATCAGAAGCGAAAATGCTGACATGAGTAACGTAAAATTCTGTTAAATTCAGAATCGCCGAAAGTTGACAGTTTTCTACACACTGTAATTCAGTGTAGAGTTAATCGGCCCCTAAATACTATACGAAAGTAAATATTTTATAGTAAACTAAATTTATTTGCAGTATATTACTTTTAATAAAGTTAGTTTATTATTAAGTTGATGGGTAAAAATTTTTATTATTTTATGATTTAAAGTCACGAAAAAAAGCTGTAAACTAAATTGATTATTGGATAATCATTTATAGTTTATTTTTTTCCTGGAAAAAACTTTAAATAAATTCACCGTACTTAAACCGACACTGGTCAACAAGTTTAGTAAACTAAGGCGGAGGAGAAAACTATATTTAAGGAACTCGGCAAATTACCTCCGTAACTTCGGAAAAAGGAGGGCCTTTAAACATACTTTTTTAATTTTATTAAAAAGGTGACACAATTCAAGGGGTGGCGACTGTTTAATAAAAACACAGGACTCTGCAAAGTTTAAACACGAAGTATAGGGTCTGACACCTGCCCGGTGCTAGAAATCTAAGGAAAAAAGTGAGAAATTTTTATATTTATATGAAATCTCAAGCTGAATTTTTAAGACCTAGTAAACGGCGGCCGTAACTCTGACGGTCCTAAGGTAAAAATGAATAATTGCTGCCTTACTTTCTAAGTGATTAGAAATACGAAATCTTACCATATGCGGGAAAATCCTAAAAATTTTAGTACTATACATAATGTATAGTAACAATCTAAAATATAGAAGTTTCAAATTAACGAAAATGGACAATTCGCAGGAAAGACTATTTAGTGTATGAAAATACTTACTATTTAGAATCCTCAGAGACTATACGTAAGATTACTTTAAAAAATATTGAAAAAAAAAGTTTTTATGGAAATTACAAGCAATTGGATAACTGGTTTTGTAGATGGTGATGGATGTTTTAATATTCAGAAAATAAAAACAAAAAATAATACTACACTAATTACACATCGTTTTATTGTAAGCCAAGATAAAAGATCAGTAGATGTGCTTTATGCTTTAAAAAAAAAGTTTAAGTGCGGTAGTGTTCATAAAGCTGGTAATAATATGATGGCATTTACAGTTACTGATAAAAAAAATATAGAAAATAATATTATTCCTTTTTTTAAAAAGTATCCATTGCAAACAGAAAAAAGAAAAGATTTTTATAAATTTGTAGAAAGTATAAGTAATCGCACTGATTTTTCTATACAGCAAGAAAAAAATTTTTCTTTTTCCATTACTGATCAATGGTTTGCTGGTTTTGTAGATGCTGAAGGATGTTTTTACGTTTCTGTTGTCAAAAATTATCCTAGACCACAATTAATAATTGGGGTTTTGGAAAAAGAAAAAGTTTTAATGCAACATTTGCAACATTACTTACAATGTGGAAATATTAGAGTACGTAAAGATAAATTTGTTATTTTCCAAATAAATAGTATTAAAGATTTTGAAACAAAGATTTTTCCTAAACTTTTTACAAAAACTAATAGAAACTTACTTAAAACAATTAAACGAATTTCTTTTCAAAGATTTAGAAAAATTGTTTTATTGATTCGTGATAAAAAACATTTAAATTTACTAGGTATGGAAAAAATACTTAAATATAAGTTACTTATAAACAATTATTTAGAAAAATAGTTTTAAATACTGATAAAATAGTATTTTTTTTTTTTTAACATGTAAACTTTCAAAGTAAAATCTAAAGTAAAAGATAAAGTCCGGTCTTTATGGAAACATAAAGAAGTAACTTTCAACAAATTCAAATGTAATTTTGAAAATATTTATAGAATTTTTCTATAAATATAAAGTGAAAAACAAATACAAGCGAAATTCATTGACATCTAATTAGTGTCCTGCATGAATGGTGTAACGATTGCCCTGCTGTCTCAAATATAGACTCCGTGAAATTGAATTCTCCGTGAAGATGCGGAGTACCCAAAAGTAGACGGTAAGACCCTATGCACCTTTACTATAACCATACATTGGAAAAAAATATAAAATGTGTAGGATAAGTGGAAGCCATTTATATTTTTACAAATATGAAAGCAATCTTGAAATACCACTCTTTTTGTAGTTTTTTCCTAACCTTTAAATACAGGGACATTGTATGGTGGGTAGTTTGCTTGGGGCGAGCGCTTTAATTAAATGGAGCCTTTTTATGGAGACATAAATCGAAAATTTGGCTATATGCTGGAACCTCCGTGCTTACAATAGAAAATATAAAAAAATTGATTATCCGTTACGATTTTTTATTAAAAAGCTGTAGTATCCAAAAATATTGTTTTACACACTTTACTATAAAAACAATAAAAATGTTTTGGTGCGGAAAACCAGCAGGGAAGTTTAATATAATTTATTTTAAAATTATTTTATAACCCCTCAACGACTGCACGCCGAATATGCTTACTACAAATTAGCATAATGATACAGTCTGAACTTAATAGCGATGTTAAGAGTTGTAATATTACAACCTTTATAAAAAAACATAGAATGTGTATTGAAATTAAACTTGTAGGTTCCTTGGTACTCTACTACAAAAATACTATGTAGTTTTTATTAAAATCGTTTCTGCAGAAGTAAAAAATTAATTGAGATGAAAAAAAATCTTAAATTAACTTTATTATAAAAAAAGATATTATCTAGTATACTTTTAGGAGATGCTCATTTGGAAACTCAGGATAATGGAAAAACATATCGTTTACATGTTTATCAAAGTAAAAAACATAAAAAATACGTGTATCATTTATATGAAATATTTAAACCATGGTGTTTAAGTAAACCCAAGGTTATACAACGTATATATGATACTAATGTATATAAAAATAAAAAAGCTACCATAATTAGTTTTAAAACCATAAGTTCTGGCAGTTTTAGATTTTATGCACATAGTTTCATTAATGAAAATTTTAGTTTTTCAAGAAAAAATTTAACAAAAAAAGTACCGAAACTTATTCATCGTTGGTTAAATCCAATAAGTTTGGCCTACTGGTATATGGATGATGGAGGTATAAAAAATAAAAAAAGTAAAGGTGTTTATTTCCATACACAGGGATTTTCATTTAATGAAGTAAAGCTTCTTTGCGAAATATTACAGTGGAAATTTAATTTAATAGCTAAGCCAGTTAAAAAAAAGAAAAATATATAATTTATATTTCTAGTAAAAGCTACATTACTTTAAAAAATGTAATTTATCCTTATTTGTTGAAAGAAATGCGATATAAATTTCCTTAATAAGTATTATATAATTATGTTTTCTTTTTTTTATAAAGTAACAAAATTGCCTAAAAAGTAACGGAAGCGTGCGAAGGTAAGCTCAAGCTGGTCGGAAATCAGCTGTAGAGCGTAATGGTATAAGCTTGCCTGACTGCGAGACCTACAAGTCGAGCAGAGACGAAAGTCGGCCATAGTGACCCGGGAGTATTGCGTGGAAAAGCTCTCGCTCAACGGATCAAAGGTACGCTAGGGATTAAATGTTAGTCCTGCTTATAGGTGACTATAAGTGAAAATTGGGTGAATTGCAAGAACCCTAAGTATATTGAATGTGAAATCATATATAAGGGAATTTGCAGCGAAGTCTACCGAATAGTTTATAAAAAGTAAGTAGAAACGTTCAACGACTAGAAAGTGAGGAAAAAACTTTGTTTTAAAAAAAAAAAAAACTAACCAATAAACTTTCCACGAGCGCCCAACAACTTTATGAAAAAATATTATTTGTAATTAATATGACAGTTAAAAAAAAAAATACCTGAGAATTTGGTATTAACTACCAAACTTTTAAACATTTCTATTGGTGTTTTACTTGTTTAAAATAGTATTCAAAAAAAATACTAGTAAAACTAAGAAAAAATATAGATTAAAATTTTTACAGGGTGCAAAAAATAAAGAGTATATTTATCATTTACATAATGAATTTAAGGATTATTGATTTCATTACCTTATTTTGACAGTAGATGTAATGCGTATTCTTTTCAAACAGTTTTTCATTCTGAATTTAAAAAATTAGCAGATATATTTTTAAATAATAAAAACAAAAAAAGTATAAATTCTTTTTTCGTAAAAAATAAAATTTCTCCAATTTCATTAGCTTATTAATTTATGGATGATGGCGGTGTTTTATCATACAACAAAGATTATGTTAGAAAAGGTTTAGTTTTTAATACACAAGGATTTACATTTAACGAGGCAAAAATTCTTTCTGAAAATTTAAATAATGCGTATCATTTAAATAGTTGGATAAATTTAAATAAAAAAAGCCTGTAATTGCGATATCTGGAAAACAATATAGTAAAATAAAATCTATAATTTTCCCATATATTATATATAATATGAAATATAAATAAACTTTTAAAGTTTAAACTCTGTAGTTAATAATTTAAAAAAACAGAGTGTGTTTTCAGAAAAAGTAAAATTACATAATAAAGTTGATGACATAGTCTGACCTTTAAGGAAACTTAAAGAAATAAAAGATAAAAAGCTTTTATGATAACAATGTGAACAGGCTAATGACTCCCAAGAGCTCTTATCGACGGAGTCGTTTGGCACCTTGAATAATAATCGGGGTCTAAGATTTGGTAACCATCTTATGAAAATTTAGCTATATGCTGGAACATCCGAGTATCTTGTAAAACTTTTTTATACAATGTAAAAAAATGTAAAATTATACAAGTGCGGACAATCAGCAGGGAAGTTTACTATATGATATGTATATGAATTTGCAACAATATATATATAGTATAACCCCTCAACGACTACACGCTAAATATGCTTATTACATTAGTTGTTTATTTTGGCAGGGAAAAGCCTAATAAAAAATGCTATGTATTTTTATAGTAGAGTACCAAACGGTACACAGCATGTTTTATTAATTACATTATACAAAGTATAAGGTAATAAAAAGTAACGAATTATATATAAGCATAATGATATAGTCTGATCTTGCCAGCGATGGTAAGGCAAAAACTAACATAAGAGTTTTCAGTTAGATTTTTGCGTTAAATTTGTGAAAAATTATGGAAAATAAAAAGCTATCAAAACTTCAACGTGAAGTGTTAATTGGTATACTTTTAGGTGATGCTAGTCTTAAACCAAATACACATAAAACAAAATATAGCTTAAAAATTTTACAATCTGATCAACATAAAGAATATGTTTTTCATTTATATGAAATTTTTAAAGATTTTACTAATACACCACCAAGAAAATATGTTTTTACAGATAAAAGATTTCCAAATAAAATATATACGCGATGGTATTTTAGCACTACTAGTCAAGCTTGTTTTAGGTTTTATGCGCATCAATTTTATGATAGCAACAAAAAAATTGTACCTAAGCGCATATATAAATGGTTAACACCTCGCGCAATAGCATATTGGTATATGGATGACGGAGCTCAGAAATGGAAAACTAAATCATTGGGTGTACGTTTTTGTACGGATAATTTTTCATTAACTGAGGTAAAATTGTTAATTTCTGTTTTACAAGAAAAATATAAACTGAAATGTTCTACACAAAAAAAAAAACATAATTTTAGAATTTATATTAGTAGTAAATCGCACAGTATTTTAACTAATTTAATTTTTTGTTTTTTTATACCTAGCATGATTTATAAATTTCCAATTTTAGTATAATCTGGAAATACGAATTTAATTAACATTAATGCGATGTCGACTCATCACATCCTGGGGGTGAAGAAGCTCCCAAGGGTTCGGCTGTTCGCCGATGAAAGTGGTAAAACAATACTCATTGCCACATTATTACGTGAGTAATAAAAAAATAAATTCCACTGTATGCGGGAAACTTCTAAAGACTTTAGTACCTTATGTAATACATATACGGTAAAAATCTAAAGTATGCTATAGTAGATTTTTATACTATAAAAATGGACAATCCGCAGGAAACTAAATCATTATAGGATCCTCAGAGACTTTACGTGGAATATGATATAATTTATATTTAAATAATATATATATGGATAAATTTATTTTACATTTAAAAAAAATTTTATTTTATAGACGTAAAATACAAAATTATACTATTACTGATGCATGGTTAGTAGGTTTTTTTGAAGCAGAAGGAAGCTTTATTACCACAAAAAACAATACACCTAGAATTGAAATAAGCCAACACGCAAGTGATTATTTTCTATTAAAAGCAATTCAAAATTTTATTGGTGGTGGTAGTGTTTGTTTTGATTTACGAAAATCTTATTGTGTAATCTATACTATTACAGATAAACATATTATTTCTGAAAAGTTTTTATGTTTTTTTGATAATTTTTTAGTTTTGCAAAATAAAATACAATTATATGAAAATTGGAAAAAAATTCATTTTACTAATTATAGAAAAATTAAAAAAAAATTGAATAGTGCAAATATTGAAATAAAAAATTTTTCTAAAATTAATCCACAGTGGTTATGTGGGTTTACAGATGGTGATGGCAGTTTTCATGGTATTATACGAAAAGCGAAAGATTATAAATTCTTTTTTCAAGTTACTACAGTTTTTAACTTAGCTCAAAAAACTTCATTATTTATAGAAAATGATTTTCAAAAAATAAATAATGCTTTTTTTGAAAATAAAGCAGTTATTTCAAAAACAAAAAACATGTGTCATTTGAAAATAGTTTCAATAAAAACTCATGAAAATATTGTTATTCCATTTTTTACAAAACATAAATTACAATCTAGAAAATATTTAGATTTTCTTATTTATTGCGAAATGTGTATTTTAATTTTGCAGAAAAAACATGTTTTACCTTCAGGAATTACTAACTTTACCATATATAGGCAAATGCAACGAAAATTACGTGTATATGTTTCTTTAATGATACAAAATTTAATGAAAAAAAATAAAAAAATTAATTCATAAATAATTTTTATTTTTTAAAAATAAATATAAAAATTAGTATAATTAATAAAAATTAGTAATTGATATTTTTTTTAAAGTAATTTTGTAATATATTATTAAAATATCATAAAGATAAAGTCCATCTAGCTAAGAAATTTTCTAGGTTTAATGACGTGAGTTGGGTTTAGTGCGTTGAGAAACAGTACGGATCCTATCTTTTTTGGGTGTATATACTGTATTAATTTTACTTTAATTAATATAGGAAAAATTGAAAGAAACATTTTCTTGTACGAGAGGACCGAAAATGATTAACCTCTGGTGAACCAGTTGTCATGCCAATGGCAAAGCTGGGTAGCTACGTTAAGATGAAATAACCGCTGAAAGCATCTTAAGCGGGAAGTTCTATCTTAAAACCAATTTTTAATAATGTGGAAGATTACCACTTTGATAGGCGAGAAGTGTAGATACAGTAATGTAGAAGCTTACTCGTACTAAAACACTGAATTTTATTAATTTACACCATCATTAAACTAATTTAATTATGAAAATTTTTCATAATTAAATTAGTTTTTTAATTTATAGATAAAACTAATTAAACTATAAAACATTATTGTTTAATTTGCTTTTTATTATATTTCTTCATTTAATTTTTTTCATATTACTAATTCAATTATATCCATATAGTAAATTTTAATGTATTTCTTTACTAATAAAAACAAAAAACCTATTATTTACTTTAAACTTTATTATTAAAATTTAAAAATAATTTAAATTACTATTGAATTTAGCTGAAAAAAATAATACTTTATGTTTAACGTTATTTTACTTATAAGTTTAGTCTGCGTATTTTATATATTATATCGAAAATATTTAATTACTGTTATGCGAACTTTTGAAATACAATTTCAAAATTATTTACAAACAAAAAAATTTCACATTAATCATATTGAATTTAATTTAAATAGTTTTTTTGTAAATGTCAAATTGATAGGTTTACTTTATATGCTTTGGTTTTTTTGGTGTGTAACATCTGTTTTAGTAAATGATTTATTTAAATTAAAAGGAGAAAATTTTTTTTATGCTTTATTAGGACTTGTTTTACCATACTTATTTTTTACATTTTTAATTTACCAAATTTGTTATAATTGTTTCACGCGTAAATATGTGTATATAGATGAAATTATAGATATTTATTTCATTTGTATAATACTTGGCTTTTTAGCTTTACTTAGTGAAGAATATGCGCTTTATCCTGCGTATAAAAAGTTGTAAAATTGACAGCCAAATTCGTAAAATAGAAGAGCTTGAATCCTTGCTTGAAAAGTCGTTTCCTTGTTTTACAGCAAAACAGCTAGCAGAAAATTTTGGAAAACCATTTTTAAAAAGTTTTAAAAAAGCTGATTTAAGTAAGGAAACAGCGCTTGATTCATTAATTCAAGAAAGAGAAAAAAAGTTAAATCAAGCGGAAATTAGATGGCATCAAATGAATGACTTATTAGAAAATTCTAGTGCGTCCGATATCGCTTCTCCTTAGTATGAAACCAAATGAAATATATTTATTTATATTAGTTGATTACTTATAAAAATTAAAAACACTATGAAGAATGATAAAATCAGTAATATTTTAGTATTTTCTTATATTTCATCTGTTTTATTAGTTAATCCTATTTTAAGCAGCTTAATAAAATATCACGATTTTTCGTTTTTTTCTATTTTAATCATATACATGGTAAGTGCTTTATTAGTAAATCAGATACTACATTCTATGAATACAAAATTTAATTTTGTAGAAAAAATAATAAAAAATATTTTTTTTCAATATTGGCTATTTTTTTTCACTTAAAATGGAAAATACTATACAAAAAAATATGTTTTTATTTGGGTTTTTTGCATCTTTAATTATTGTTATTTTAGTTATAACTTGGATTCAAGGTTTTTCTGTAAAAAAACCTTGGTTATTGATTTTATATTACTGTATAATGATCTATATAAAAATACGAACCAATTTAGTAAATAACGAAATACTAGAGATAAGTCATATAGATTATTTAAATTGGTGCGACTTTATTAGGTTTTACAAAATACAAAATAGTTTCATACAAGATTTTAAATTTAAAAATATTACAGCTTTTTATGGTACTAATTATATTACAGAACTAAATAAAAAATCTAATAAAGTTGTAAAACAAGGATTACAATTTTGTTTTGGCTTGATAGCTGGTTTAATCTCAAATTATTGGTACTATAATTTTGTTTCTAAAATTGATGGGCTATACGGAGTAAGGAAAAAGACTTTACAAGAAATAGATATTATAATAAATGCAATACAAACTACAATTTCAAATAATAAACAATTATTCTGTGACCAAGATAAACAAAATTTAAATTCATTGCAGCCACTACTGCAAGATCTTATATTTTTTCAGGCATTAAAACAAAAAATTATTGATTTACCATTAATTTACTTTGTTCTTGAAAGAAATACAGATAAAATTAAGGAAATAGGACAAATAGTTGTATACTATGGTGGTTTAAATTCCTTAGAAATTTTTAAGCTTAAAAATTTTTTAAAAAATATCAATTTCTTCCACGATATTGTTGACAACAATACTGATAAACTAGTTTAATATGAGTATTAATCATATATTTGTTTTTTTTTAGTAATATAAACATTAGGGTGCGTAGTAAATAAATCTATTTTTCTATTTTTTTCTTTTTGGTAAAAATGTTTAATTGAATTTATATTGCGAAATTCAATTAAACGCTTTACTAAAAAATAAGTATTTTTTTAAAAAACTTATTTATAAAATATACTGTGCATATCTTATTTACTACTCTACCACTAGAAAAAAATTATTTAAACATTGTACAAATTATATAGTTTAGTTTAAAAATTGAATTTGGTAACTACAAAGTTACATGTAATTAATTTTGTATTATACATACTATAATAATTTACATTGTATAGTACAGAATATAATACTAGAATAATTTACATTATATAGTTTAAAAAAAAACCAAGTCTATTTAAAATAATCTATGGATGTAATTATAATAATAAAATAAATTTTTTAAACAAATAAAAATATCGGAAAAAAAAACTAAAAACCATTAAGAATAATAATGCGAAATAATGTTGGAATTGTTAATAAAAGATATTTTCACTATGGCTTTATTTATACTAAATAAAAAAGTATTTTGTTTACTTTTTATTTATTTTTTAGGTACCTTTAATTTAATGGATGTGGTTACAACAGCATTATGTGAAGGTGAAAGTGGAAATGAAAATGAAACTCTTACATCACCTTCACATACAGTTAATTCACAATCTTCAAATTTAACTTCTATAGTAAGCGGGAGAGATGTGTTACCAGCTGGTTTGCATTCTTTTTTTAACTCAACTGAATATTTTTTTTGCTTTTTATGCTTTTTATTGATTATATTAGCATTGATAGTTTTTACTTTCCTGATTTGTTGGACTGTAAGTACTAGATATAACGGATTTTTGGAACTTTTAAAAAAACACAACTTATTAAACAGTACAGTTTTTATTTATTTTGAAAAAATTAAAACTATTTCATTGTCATATATAAGTTTCCTTGTAATATTTTTTTATATAGATCTAAGTGTCTGCATTTATATTCTTTTGAATTATTTTTAAAATTAAAAAAAAATTATGCTTGTAAAAAATAAGTTTTTATTTTTGGTATTTTTATTAATAACCATATCAATTTTGTTTTATTTTTCTTTTTTTGACATGAATTTAAATGGTTTGTTTTTCTCAACAGCCTACTGTATAGATAATGATCCGGATGATCTTAATATTCCTGGGCCTGTAGTTCGTGCAGCTAAAAGCATTTTCCATGCTGGCTTGTAATCAGGGTATGATCTTGCAGTACTAGCATCACTTCATAGTGGTAGCCGACCTTTGATAGGGGTAACCAGACTAGCTTGTACACTTTCGCTTTATAGTGGGTATAAATTTATTAATGTAGCCAACACTATAATTGGGAATGGTAGAAGGAATGCGCCTACTAATTCGGTAGCACCTTCTGTAAATGCAGGTATATCTTCTAATATAGAAGCACCTTCTACAGCTGCGTCTACTAATATTGAAGTACCTTTTATATTAGAACCAAATTTAGATAAAATTAGCGATAAAATTAACTCGTTATTTGAAAATATGAGCGATGCACAAATTGTAGCTTGTTGTTGTGCAATCTTAATTGTTTTGGCCGTTGTAGCCTTTACTTTCTTAACCGCATGGGTAATAAAGAGAGAATATGCGGAAAAAGCAAAATCTTTTATGAAGTCTTACCCCAGATTCAATAAAATATTTTTGTTTTATTTAAACTGGGCCGAAATTACGTCTGTTCCTGCGCGTATTTTTTTTAGTATGCTTATATACATAGAATTAAGTTTATGTATGTATTATTTGACCTTTATTCCTTCACTAAAATAAATTACAATAAACTACAATATTGTTTATTTTAAAAATAATAATGTACTAAAGTATATTTTTTTTTCTTATTCGTTTTAAATGGTAAATTTAAACAAAAGATATAGCATTGTACTAAATAGTGAGTAATAAATAGTGAGTAATAAAATTATACGTAATTTATAGAAATATTGTTTTTTTTAGAAAAACGTAAATAAAGAATACAAGAAATATGGCATAAGAAAAACACATTACAACAAAAATATACGGCTATGAGTATTGGCTTTTTATTTGTTATATATAGTAGGTATTGCGGTTATAATTACTTATGACAAAAAAAATAAATTTTTCTTATGAACAAACATATCAGTTTACTGCCTTTTTCTTATGCTATTTCAGTTTTATTAATATACCCTTTTTTACGAAAATTGCTCTGTAATTTTCAATTATCGTTTTTTTATCTGATTTTTATTTATATAGTTGTAGGTTTTTTTTTAAATATAGGTTTACAGTATTTGAATGCTAATTATGATATTTTTAGAATTTTAATGATGAAGAAAATTTTCCAATACTATATTTTCTATTTTCTTAAAATAGAAAATTTTCTTAGAAAAAATATATTTTATATATGTATATTTACTTCTATGATGTGTACTTTTTTTTTTGAGCTTTTAGTCAATGATTTTAAACTCCCTTTTCATTTTAGCAAAATATGGTTTCTATTTATTTATTATTTATTCATGATTTATATTAAAATAAGAGTGAGTGTAATTAACCACACTATATTAGAAATAAATGAAAATGATTCATTAAAATGGGAAAAATTTATTAGTTTTTATGAATTAAAAAATACTATAATTCAAAGTTATAATTTTAAAAATATTCTTCCGTTCTATAGTACGAACCATACAACGAAACTAAATAGTAATTTTTTCATTAAAAGCTTCACTGGTCTTTTTTTAGGCTATTATTTAATCACATGGTATTTCAATTTTACAGAAAAAATAGATGGAAGCGTTGGAGTAAGAAATACTTTAGTCATTATTTTAGAAAACAGAATTAAAGCGATAGAACATGCTTGCAGTAATGAAACTTTTGATAAATCGCATTTAAAACAAGAAATGGTTTGCTTACAGGCACTGAAAGAAAAAATACAAAAATTGAAATTAATTTTTTTTTTAAAAAAAGAAAATGTAAAAAAAATTCACGATATTACCACTTTAATAAGAATTTACACACCGTCCCATAACAGTTTTGATTGTATGGATGAGCTAAATTCTATAATAAAAACTTTATAGTGAAATTCTTAAAAAAGTTTTATTTATACTGCAATCTACCAATTCTTTACTGCTTAATAATAATACTTTATTAGAAATATTGTAAAACTTGATAATAAATTTTTTCATGATTTATTTTTGGAAAAACAACAAATTATATAGTTTACAATTAAAACTATCAAAAAATATGCTTAAATAAAAAAAAACTAGTTAAATTATGACTAAACAAACTATTATATCAAGAATGAGAAACGTACTTGGACTAGCAGGTATCGGTATTGGAGCTGAAACTCTTGCGCAAATGCGTGAGACAAAAAGACAAAAAGATGCTAAGCTTGATAATATTACTAAAATTCTAGATAAATTAGAAACCAAAAATAATAAAAGTGTAAGTTTATCTGGAAAACAAAAAATTCTTCTAGAAAGTTGGCCCGAATGGAAGGATTATGAGTCTTTTCTGGCTACTTGTACAACTGGGGATTGTGAGAAAAAATATTACGAGTTAACTACAGGATTTAATAAACTTCTAGAAACAGATAGTAATAAAGCGTGGTTAGATACTTATAAAATGCTTTCTAGTTTACACGCAATTAAAAACTAGTATGAATCTAGATCGTTAACACATCTTCAATCTTTATTTGATGAAAACACTTTAAGAAATTTAAAACATGCTGATTTGGTTGCACAAGGCAACCTTGATATTATATTTCAAAATATAAATAGAAATCATGAAAAGATAGCTGCATCAATCCAAACGGCTATGGAACAAAACAGCATCGAACAAGGGGGAGGTGCAAGTGCATAAGTTTATTTATATGGTTTGATAAGTTTATTTATATGGTTTAACACGGTTTAAATCTTAATAAATAAAATATTGGCATATTATAAACACGTATTTTAATGGAGTGCGATAATATTTTCTGTTTAAGTTTATTTATCTTTAAAGATAAATAAACCTAAACTCAAACTTATAGTAATAAATAGTAAGTAATGAAATTATATGTGGTTTATAAAAATTTTGTTTTGTTACTTTTTACAGTTAAAGTTAAACACTTTTTTGGAATTTAAAAAGAAAAATGTAATCAAACGCCTGCTTTAATAAATTATTTTGCTTTTTGTGCGACATTAATTTAAAGACACTCTGACTTTAACATAGGAAAAACACTTTTTATAGATATTTTTATTTATATTTTTATTTTTATTCATACACAGTTTGCTTGTGTACACAGTATATATATGTTTATATACTGGCATATACAAATATTTATATTATTGTATTTCTATTTAATTTTTACAAATTAATTTATATAATATAGTTTATAAAAATTATATTATATATTATAAACTAAATTATACACATTTTATGTATTGTATTAATAATAAAATTTTTTTTAAATCAATTTAATTCGTACATTGAGTTATCAAAACGTAAATTACTTTACTATAAAAATTTTATTAATAATATTAATACTGTAAATTAACTGACTGATAATTCATTAAATATCATTTTAAAGGAGCGATTTTTTTTTCTTTCCTGTGATTTTGGTAATGAAGTTATTTTCAACTGGCATATTTCTCTGTCAAAAAACCTTTGGTAACCAACCGCACAAGGTAAATTTTTGTTTTAAATTTTAAAAAACCTTTTTTAAACCCCTTGCAACAATTTAACCCTGTGGAAACTTTTTTACCAAAACGGTAGTAAATCGTTTTCGCGAAGTTAGCTTCGCTATAAGCTTACCTTGTTATAAAAAGTATGTCATAAAAATCAAATATAAAAAATAAAATAAAAAAATCATATATGGCCATTGAAAAATCAGTATCTGGAAAAAAAATAAAAAATTTTACTATTAATTTTGGTCCGCAACACCCGGCTGCACATGGTGTGCTACGTTTGGTTTTAGAAATGAATGGAGAAGTAGTGCAACGTGCTGATGCTCATATTGGATTACTTCACAGAGGAACTGAAAAATTGATTGAATATAAAACCTACTTACAAGCTTTACCTTACTTTGACAGATTAGATTATGTATCTATGATGTGTCAGGAACATGGTTATTCTTTAGCTGTAGAAAAATTACTAAATTGTGAAGTTCCTTTACGAGCTCAATATATTAGAGTATTATTTTCCGAAATTACAAGATTATTAAATCATTTATTAGCTTTAACTTGTCACGCTATGGACGTAGGTGCATTAACTCCATTTTTATGGGGCTTTGAAGAACGTGAAAAATTAATGGAATTTTATGAAAGAGTTTCTGGTGCACGTATGCACGCCGCTTATATTCGTCCAGGTGGAGTAGCTCAAGATCTACCGGTAGGCTTATGTGAAGATATTTATAAGTTCGCACAGCAGTTTGCTTCTCGTATTGATGAAATGGAAGAAATGTTGACTAATAATCGCATCTGGAAACAACGTTTGGTAGACGTAGGTATAGTTACTAGTGAGCAAGCATTAAATTGGGGGTTTTCTGGCGTAATGATAAGAGGTTCAGGAATACATTGGGATTTACGTAAAACTCAACCTTATGATGTTTACGATAAAATGAATTTTCATGTTCCAGTTGGAACACACGGAGATTGTTATGACAGATATTTAATACGTGTCGAAGAAATGCGTGAGAGTTTAAGAATTATTATGCAGTGTTTAAATCAACTTCCAACAGGATTATTTAAAACTGATGACCGAAAAATTACCTCACCTTCTCGTCCGCAATTAAAACAATCTATGGAATCTTTAATTAATCATTTTAAATATTATACTGAAGGTATTACGGTACCAGCGTCAGAAACTTATACTGCAGTAGAAGCGCCTAAAGGTGAATTTGGTGTTTATCTAGTAAGTAATGGTACAAATAGACCTTATCGTTGTAAAATTAGAGCTCCAGGCTTTGCTCATTTACAAGGAATTGATTTTATGTCTAAAAATCATATGTTAGCAGATGTGGTAACCATTATAGGAACCCAAGATATTGTATTTGGTGAGGTAGACCGTTAAATAAATAATAAATTTTATGTTTTTTATTGTTTTATGAGTAAATATAAGTTATATTGTATATACTATAATATATTACAAATTCATTGAAATTCTATTTGATTACAAGTAAAATAAAATTTTTATAGATTAAAATAAAATAAACTTTTATATTTGTTTCAATAAACTTAAATTTTATTTTTTTACTTGCTTATAAAAACCAAATTTTTGTAAGCAAGTAAAAAAATAAAAAAAACATTGCTTAAAAATTAAGCTAAATTTTATATAGTAAAGTGTAATTAAAAAAATTTTATGGCTTTAAATTTTTTACTACCAAAAATTTAAAATGAATACAAACTATAAAAAAAATTTTTAATAGGTTTACATTTCAAGAAAAAACAAAATTTTTTTTTCTTACTTAAATTATAAAAATAAACTTTGTATTAATATAAAAAAAACGACAAAAATTTCCAATTTTTGTACCAGCTTATTTTTATAATTAAAAGGCAAAAAACCCTTGGTACTCTACTACAAAAATACTATGTATTTTTTATTAAAATGGTTTCAAATAATTTAATTTTTTATAATTTAAACAGCAAAAAACATCTGATTTTAAATAGTAAAATGAAATATAAATAAAAAATATTACTTTATGCCTCAATTAGACAAAGTTACATTTTTATCGCAATTTTTTTGGTTATGTTTTTTTTATATAGGTTTTTATTTTTTAATTTTAAAATTTTTTTTACCGAAAATGAGTTTAATTTTAAAACTTAGAAAAAATAAATTAGCTGGTTCTCAAGATAATGTTAATAATTTACAGCAAGAAAATCAAAAAATTCGTGCTAATTACGAAACCTTATTTACAACTGCTTTAGTTACATCAAAAACTGCTTTTAACAATAATTTTACACGTATACAGAAATGGTTACATGAAAATATAAAAAACACTGAAAAAAAGCATTATCAATCTTTGAATAAAACATACATCTGCTCAGTAGGTGAAAATTCTTTATCTCAAAATTTAGCATTTAATCAGTTTACTCCGGAAGCTTCAAAACACATTTATATTTATGCTTTACTAAAAACGCTTAAAAATTTTTGTAAGCAAAATACTAACTTAAATAAGAAAAAATAAAAATTTTATGTTTAATAATAAAAAAATAGCACCATATATTTTTGCATTTTTAGCTTTTTGTGTAATTAGTTCAAAACATATTATAATTTATAATGAAGAAATACTAGTAGCTTTAAGCTTTTTACTTTTTGTTATATTTGTTTCTTTTTACTTTGGAAACAATATAAAAGAATCTTTAGATGAGCGAAGTATTTCCATTGAGTCTGAACTGCAAAATTTTTTAACACTAAAAAAAGATTGTTTAAATGAGCTTTTTAAAGAATATAAAAAAGCTTCTGCGTGTAAACAAATTTTACAAAATTTGACAAATTTCACGAAATTACAATTAAAAAACAAAAGTATAGGTTCAGAAAAAGCATTAAAAACAATATTTTCACAACAAACAAATCAAAAGCTAAGAAATCTGTCATATACAAATTTTAATTTAAAATCAAAATTACAACAAATAATATCAGATCAATTATTAACAAATGTGTTAGTAAAAAATAAAAAATTAAAAACAAAAACTAGTGCATCCAGCAAACCTAAATTAAATTTTATATCTTTAAAAAAAGGCGTGCAAAGCTTAGCTAAGTAGTTATGCTATTAATGCGTATTTATAGTTTATAATAACTAATAGTTAGGTTTATGATTTAAAAAAAAAATTTATTACTTAGTAAACGTGAAATCATAGTAACTTAAAATGTAAATTATAATTATAAATAATTAAAGCTTTATTTATGTTTAAACAAAACTAAAAGCTTTCTTTAAGAAAGTAGTTTAAATTAAACATAAATAAAGCTTTAATTGCATAAAAAATTAAGCTGAATACATTTGTAAACAAAAATTTTTATAAATAAAACTTCTATAAATAAAACTTCTATGACTTATCGTACTATTCGATTTATTTTGGATTCAGCAAAAAAAAACAAAATTATTTTTTTTAGTACATCGTTTTACTAAATGTTTAAGCTTTTTATAAAAAAAAATGAGTTTTTTGTTAAAGTGATTTATAAAAATGTTTAAGCTTTTTATTAGAATGAGGTTTCAATAATTACTTAAAACTAACAAACTTATTTAAGTTAGCAATTATTTAATTAAAAAGAAAAATATTTTTCTTTTTAATTAAATAATTATTAAATAATACAACAAAACAACCATGTTAGGATAAGTGTCTGAGCGGTTGAAGGTACCAGTTTTGAAAACTGGCGTATTATAAAAATACCGAAGGTTCGAATCCTTCCTTGTCCGCTTTTAAAACATAGAAAAAAATAAATATTTATTAGTAACAGATATTTTAAGAAAAAAAAAGTTTTTTCTATTTTCTATTTAAGCAAGTAATAAAAAATACCTTTTGGTATTTAGCTACCTGTTATAAAAAATACCTTTTGGTATTTAGCTACCTGCAAGGTTGCTGCGCTACAAAGTATTTTTTATTATTGCTGAAATACAAAGTATTTTTTATAAAAAATAAATAAAAATTTAAAAACGTTAAATAACAAAAACGAAATTTTTATAACAAATTTAGGCAACCAAACAATCTAAAAGCATTCGTTAATATACATTTTTTTTATGCAAAATAATAATAAAATGCAAATAATTAAATTAACTTTTTTTCTTGCTAAAAAAAGCTAAATAAAGCTAAACAGAAAAACAGTAAATTTATTAAATTTTACTATTTAAAACCAAAAATTTTTATAATTGTAATAAAAAATGAAATGCTTACATTTTTTTTTATTTAAGTTGTATTTAACAAACAGATATTTTATAATACCTAAATTTATTTAAAAAAACTTTGTTTTTTCAAATTAAACAACCATTAAAACTATTTTTACAGAAAAATGTATTTATATATGTAACTAATTGTTACAAAAATCTATATTTTCCCATTGCTTTGTTTAGCATTGCTAAACACTCTACTATAAAAATTTGTTTTTTTAATAGAAAAAATATCACAAAAGTTTTTTTTTGCAAAGAAAGTTCTCATTCCTGCATAATTTTATACCGGAGTAATTAGCTCAATTGGTAGAGCAATTCGCTTACAAGTGCGATCCACAAGAAAGTAAATACACAAAAGGTGCAAATCCTTTTATATTGATACTACAAACATATATAAATCAACAGCTAAATTTAAAGCGTAAGCTAAAAATAACTATAGCATGCTGAAACAAATGCTTATATTGATTAAGCATTATTTAATTTATTTAAAACAAAATTATTTTTTTAATGTTAATTAAAAAAAATAATATTTATTTAAAAAAAAAACGAAGTTTTTCAAATTAAACAATAATTTCACTTTATTTTTTAATATGTTTAATACTGTAGAAATGAAGTTTTCGTTGTTTTGCTTAGCTTTATTTAGCTCAGCAAACCGTTTTTTGCTAAAAAAGTTAGCATTTATAAAAAATACCTTTTGGTATTTAGCTACCTGTTATAAAAAATACCTTTTGGTATTTAGCTACCTGCAAGGTTGCTGCGCTACAAAGTATTTTTTATTATTGCTGAAATACAAAGTATTTTTTATTACTTACTTTTTTACGAAAAGGTATTTAAATTTTGTTTTATCATTAAACGATATTAGAGAAATGACAAAGGCTAAATTGCTTTAAATCTGAATATAGCTTACATATATTTTAATGAAAAAAATTGTTAGATAATTGTAACTATTTAAAATACTAGTATACGTATAATACAGGCATTGTACACATAATTTATTCATATAATTAATAAACACGTGTAGTTATTGCATACATAATTTGTTTATATAACTAATAAAGAAATATAGTTGTTGTATATATATATATTTTTTTTAGTTAAAAAATAAAAGCATTATATAAAAATAAAACTTATTTTATTTTTCCTTAAATAATATTTAAACTTTGTTTAAATATTATTTAAGCAACCGGCAAAAACTTGAAATTTGGTTAAAATTTTGTAATTTAGCCAAATAGTATAAAACAAGAAAAATGAAAAAAAAAATCATTATTTACATTAACCAGATGTCTAAATCTCTATAAAAAAAATAATATATTTTTTCATGGTGTTTATACTTTCATTGGATTTTTTTACCTATAAAAATAAAAAAAATTTATTTTTACGTAAAAAGAAAGACCGTGCTTTATATTATTTTATAAAAATGTAATCATAGTTATAAATTACAGCATAATAAAAAACATTTTAGGAGAAAAATAACTTTAAATTGAAAACTGTAATGTAACTTTTTTTATGTATATTATTTAAATTTAAATGTTTTCTTATTTTTTAAATGAGTATACAAAAATAATGCTAAATTTTTTTAGAATATAAGCTAAAACTAATTTTTTTTTGTAAATTTTATGTTTACAAATATAGGTCTTAAGAAAATTGTATCATAATAGTATTAAAATAAATATAATCTGTATTTTAAAAAAATCAGTTTTTTAATGAAAATTAAATATTGAAAACTTTATTTTTTAATGGCTAATTTTTTATAAAATATAGTTTCATATTTAACTTAAAATACAGTTTATATAATTTTTCTAGAAAGCCGTATGCGTTGAAAGGTGCAGGTACGGTTTGGAAACGAAAAATTAGATTTCTAATTTTAAAATTAGAAATCTAATTTTTTAGTTTTATCGAAAAGGTTAGTGGTTCGAGTCCACTATTACTCATTATGCAATATAAATATAGTTTAATTTTTTTTGTAAAAAAACTTTTTCTAATTTTTAATAAAAATACTTTTTTTATTTTTTTAAAATTTTTTTCTAAAAAACAAAACTTTTAAATTATTTTTCACAAAAAACAATTCCAATGGCTGTGTAAAAAACCTATACTGTGTTAGTTTTGTGCTTTTTTTTAATCATAAAATTTTTTGCTAGAATTAAAATTTAAATATAAGCTTATAATACACCTTGTTATAAAAATAATATGCATATAGCATTATACGATTTTATAATACAATATAAAAATAAAACATGAGAAATTTTTTATTTAAACATAAAATTTCAAATTCTATAAAATCTATATTTTTTAATGAAGCTTTGTGTCAAGGAGCTACCAAACAGTTTATTCAAGAAGATGGTATGAAACATTCTGAAAGTTTTGTTGAATGGCGTTCAATTAATGGGAAAAAAACCATCTGTGTTCACATTATTGTTAATAAAGGTGATTTTTATAAATGTATTTTTATTGATACCAGCGCAGCCTCTGAAACAATATGGAGAGCATTCATGATGTACTTTGTGGGTGCTGTGCCCAGCATTGCTTTAAGAGTGCTTAGTTTTGGTTTACCATTGCGTATTCAAGGCCAAATAATGATACAGGGTTTGATTACTAATAAATATGTAGCAATTGCCACAATGGCGTATCTTATACTTTTTTATCAATGGAAACAACTAGGCGAAGAATATCCTGAGATTATAAGTGAAGGAGATTTAGGAGCACAGGGAAATAAAGTTGAATAAATTAAACAATTAAACCAAGCTTTAGAAAATATGCAGGATGAAAACAAAGATGATGAAAGTAGTTCAACTGAGCATATAGATAATAATCAAAAACTAGATTTTTCTTCGGACAAATCATCTGTAGACCGTTTAATACAGGAATTAACAGGCGAAAACAGTTTTTTAAGCCCTGAACAATTAGCTTTTTTAAAAAATGTTACTTATAAATCTAAACCTATATTAACTGATAATCAGGAGAAAAATATCCTTTTAAGTCAAGCCTCTATGTCAGAATGTTCTACACCTGGAACTGATATCCCGTGTAATACCCAAGATGCTCTAGCTCATAAAGCAGAAACTTTTGACACCTTATTTGAATTCACTAGTGAGTTGCGTAAATTGCAACTAAGCCCCGCAAGCTCCGAGCAATTTCAAGACTCATTGAAGCGAGCTAATTCTTTGAAAGACGAATTATTAAAACAAGACTCTGCTTTTTTTTCATTAAGTGAGTTTCAGGAAAAAAATGAAAAAGATCATGATTTATTTAACAAAATTAAAAATTTTTACGCTGAACCGCCGAGTCCAAGCGGTCAAGCTGTAGAATCTTTTACATCGTTAAATAGTTTAATTCAACAGCTTCATAAACATCTTGGTAAAGATTTAAGTTTAGAAAATTTGTCATTAGATATAGCTATTCCTGGTGTATCAGAATCAAAAAATAGTTCAACTTTTTTTCAATGGTGTTTATCTTTGGCAGAAAATTATCATATACCATCTTCAATAGCATTCTTAGTTTTATTAAGTTCAGTCATGTACACATTGTATAAACAAGCTTATCTTTTGTTAACTTATTTGTTACCTGAGTGGAAAAAAAAAAATCCTGAAGTTTTCAAAAAATATAAAAAATTAGATAATTTTGTAATCAAATTAACGGAAAACCCTGAAAAACTTCATGTTTTACGTATAAGCTTAAGCATCGTTAGTTTTTATTTGACCTGGATAAACTTTGTTTTTTTGGCTTTTACTTTAAGAATTTTAGCACAATTAATAAAAAAGTTAAGCTAATGTTTTAATTTTGAAAATATATTCAATAACACTTAAATTTTATTATTGAAAATTTATTTCTTATTTTATTTTTTTTATTAACAAACATATTTTGTTTAAACTTGTTTGTTATTTAAGTAAAAAATTATTTTACTTAGGTAAAAATAGTTTTCAGCTACCAAAAATACAAAATTATTTGGTAGCTGAAAACTATTTCACTGATAAAAAATTATTAAAAGATTTTTCTTTTCCCGCTAAGCTATTTTAAGTTTGAACTATAAAAATGATAAAGTGTTTTTTATCAAATATAAATTATAAAAACAATTTTTAGTTTTTATTACACATAAAATTTTCACTTAATAGAGAATATCAAAAAATTTACATATATAATATATAACTCATAAAAAATAACAAAATCTATTATTTACCTTAAGTTTTTCACAGTAGAAGTAAAAATAAATTTTACAATATAAAAAAGAAAAATTAACAAGAGTTTGATCCTGGCTCAGAATGAACGCTAGCAATAGGCCTAACACATGCAAGTTAAACAAAATTTTTATTATTTAAATTTTGTAGCAAACGGGTGAGTAACACGTAGGAAGCTACCTTACAATTCAGTTAAATACTGAATAAATAATACAAAAATTTTTTATTAGTTTTTTCTAGTAAAAAAATTTTATATATTATAAAAGCAAAGTTTAAATAAAGTTTTATTTAATTTATTAAATACTTTATTTTCTGTTGTAAGATGTGCCTGCGCAGGATTAGGTAGTTGGTGAGATAACGGCTCACCAAGCCTTTTATCCTTAGCTGATCTGAGAGGATAAACAGCCACATTGGGACTGAGACACGGCCCAAACGTTTTCGAGCGGCAGCAGTGAGGAATCTTGGACAATGGGCGAAAGCCTGATCCAGCCATATTGCATGGGTGAATAAGGCTGTATTGGCTGTAAAACCCTAAGTTTAAATTTAGATTATGACATTTTTTAAATAATAGTCCCGGCCAACTTCGTGCCAGCAGCCGCGGTAATACGAGGGGAACAAGCGTTATTCGAAATGACTGGGCGTAAAGGGCATCTAGGCGGTTTACTATGTTTACATATAGAAAATACCAGAGCTTAACTGTGGTAATGAAGTAAATAAAATTAAACTAGAGTAAGTGAGAGGAAAATGGAATTTCTGGAGAAGAGGTAAAATTTGTAGATATCAGAAAGAACACCAAAAGCAAAGGCAATTTTCTGGCACTTTACTGACGCTGACGTGCGAAAGCGTGGGGAGCAACCGGGATTAGATACCCCGTTAGTCCACGCCGTCAACGATGATAATTCATTATTAGTAATAATATTCATGTATTTGTGTATTATTATTAGTGGTTTAGCTAACGCGTTAAATTATCCGCCTGAGGAGTACGGTCGCAAGACTAAAACTCAAAGGAATAGACGGGGGCTCACACAAGTGGTGGAACATGTGGTTTAATTCGATACAACGCGCAAAACCTTACCAGTTCTTGACATAAATTATATTTGAAATTGAAAACTTATTTTTTAATTATACAATTTACAGGTGCTGCATGGCTGTCGTCAGCTCGTGTCGTGAAAAATAAAAACAAAATTAAAAAAAAACATATACTCGCGACCTTAAGAAGTGATTCTTATGAAAAATCTAGCTCATAACGGTGGAACCTAAGTTAGATTACAAAAGTAAAATGTAAAAATTTTACATTTCTTTTTATATCAATAGTAAAAAACTATGTAATAGTACAAAACTATGTAATACTAATATGGCAATACCGTGGGAAGTTTATAAAGTTTTTATAAACTTATGTTTGTAAATAATTAGAAATTAAAAAAAAACTTTTTTTCTATGTATATTTTTTTTAAAGGTATTTTTTGTAAAAATATATTTAATTAAAATACATTTTTTTCTAAAAATAAAAATTTTATTTTAAATATAAAAAATTGTACACATGATTTACAAGCATTTGTTTTAGCAACAATGTTAGGTGATTCTTATATTACAAAATATGGTAGATTACAAATTAATCATTCTAGTTATGAATACACTAAGTGGAAATTTGATTTTCTTTTACGTTTTAATGTAGTAAGCAAACAAACTAAAATTTCTACAGTACATAGAATTCACAAACGTACTAAAAAACCTAGTGTGTCATATAGATTTTATAGTAAACCTATTTTTCTACAATGTAGAAGTGTTTTCTACGAAGAAATTACAGGTAAAAATAAAAAAACTAGAAAAATACTGCCAAAAAACATAGAAAATTTATTAGTTACTAATTTAAATTTAGCAACATGGTTTATGGATGACGCAGGTAAAGGTGGTTTACACGGAATAGTTTTTTCTGTACATAATTTTACTAACAATGAAATAGATAAATTAATATATAGTTTACAAAAAAATTTTTGTATTTCTGCTACTTTGCATTCTGCAAATACAAGCAGGCAGCTTTATATTTATAAGAAATCTATTAGTAGATTTAAACAAATAATATCACCTTTCATGATACCTACACAAAGGTATAAACTTTTATAACCCCGTAACGACTGAAGTTTAAGTACTGAGGAGTATATAAAATATAGTTTTACATTTAATTATAAAACTATAATGCTCAACACGCTAGCTCTTATTAGCCTTTAATAAGATGAAGGTATAGTCTAAGCTTGTATGAAAGTACAGGAAAAAACGTAATTAAGTGTATAATTTTATATTAAAAATAAAAAAAATATATTTTTTTTATTATAGAATTTTTATTATTTTTTTTTTTAATATAAATATAATCATAATTATGTTAATGGAGATGTTTGGTTAAGTCCTTTAACGAGCGCAACCCTTATAAAATATTGCAAATTTTTGTTATTTAACAAAAATGCCACTATTTTTACACTGCCAGTGATATACTGGAGGAAGGTAAGGATGACGTCAAGTCGTCATGGCCCTTATGGACTGGGCTACACACGTGTTACAATGGTAATTACAAAAGCAAGCTATGGTGTAAGTCGGAGCGAATGCTTAAAAATTACCTTAATTCGGATTGCTCTCTGCAACTCGAGAGCATGAAGCTGGAATCACTAGTAATCGTGGATCAGCATGCCACGGTGAATATGTACCTGAGCCTTGTACTCACCGCCCGTCACACTCTGGGAGTTGAATGATTTTAAAGTATTGGCTAGATAATATTATTATAAAGCTTTTACTTAAATAAAATAATAAGGTAAGCTTTATAAAATATTGTAAAACATATACCAGAAAATGTTTAGCGACCGGAGTGAAGTCGTAACAAGGTAACCGTAGGGGAACCTGCGGTTGGATTGACTTTTTTTGAAAAAAAAAAAACAAAGTAAAAAATTGTGTATTATTTGAAACCATTTTATGTTTAAACATGGTTTGCTTTTTTTTCTAAATGAATTAAACTATAAATTGCGGGGATGAGAAAATGGCTGTCTCGTCAGGCTCATAATCTGAAGTATGCAGGTTCGAATCCTGCCTCCGCTATACTAGTTTCATGATAGCTATTTATAAAAAATATGGTTAAAATTTATTTGCTGATAAAAAAACCTTGTTAGTTTGCTAATATTTAAACAAAGTTTAAATATTAGCAAACTAATTTGAAAAAACGAAGTTTTTTTTATTTAAGCAAGTAATAAAAAATACTTTGTAGTTGATAAATTTTACTACGTGAAATTTATTTACAACTAATAAAAAATACTTTGTATTTTTTATAACAGCTTTTTAAATACCAAAAGGTATTTTTTATAAATGCTTGCTAAAAATTTAAAAACCTTTGCTGATAAAAACTTCGTTTTTACCTTTGCTAATAAAAACGAAGTTTTTATAAGCAAAGCAACGCAACAAATTTAGGCAACCAAAAAAATATTTGGTAATAAAGCAACCTTCAAAAATTTAATCTCTCTGCAAAGACAGCAAGCACAGCTTTCTGCCCTGCTTTGCTGGAAAAAGTTACTTTATTACAAAGTATGAATTTAAGCAATGTAAGAAAAAATATAAATACATAATAGTATTAGTATATTTATTTTCTCCTATATTTTTACAGAATTATGTGAAACACCCGAGCCTTTTTTAAATTCGATTCGTGAAACCATATTTCGCCATATGTACTGTTTTTTGCGGGAGACATGGTTTTTATCTAGGAAATTTCATAAAATAAGAAATAATACGAAATACAAGTAAGTAGCAGACATTTATATTTATTTTTTATTTTATGTAAAAATATATTAGCTTTAAATTTCAATTTTTATTGAGTATTATATATAATTAAATGGTGTGCTTAATTTTAAAAAGCCAGTTATAACTAAACTTTGTTTGTTGGTAGGCTTGCATAAAAAAGCCTGGCTAAGCTTTACTTTTATTTAAACTCTGCATTTACATTTTTACCTTAAATAATATTTATACTTTGTATAAATATTATTTAAGTAACCTTTTTAAATTTTTAGCAAGCATTTATAAAAAATGCAAAGTATTTTTTATAAATGCTTGCTAAAAATTTAAAAAGGTTGCTTAAATTAGCAAAAAAACCAAGGGGTAAATAAAGCAAAACTTTTTTTCACAGCTTTTAAAGAAAGCTGGTTGACAAATATTAACAAAAAAGTGAAAAAAACCATATAAGTAAAGCAGAAAGCTTTGCTTCTTGCCTCAGTAACAAAGTAAAACTGCGGGTAATTTGATTAATGAAAAATTTATGAACTTTGTTTACAAGCAAAGCAGAAAATAGAAATTCGTTTTCTATAGCTTATTTTGTAATCAAAACGCATTTAACTTTTTTACTAAAAAACCGATTTTTGCAAATTAACCATAGCTAACTCCGTTGGTAAACAGTTAATATTTAAAATGCAAGTAAATTAAAAAAAAAAGATAAAATATTATATTTAGCATAATTAAAGAAATACTAGAAAAAATCAAATTAAATGCAAACTTACCAAGGCATGTAACTCAGTAGGTAAGAGTATACGCCTGATAAGCGTAAAGTCGAGGGTTCAAGTCCCTCTGTGCCTACTATGTGCCATGTTTTGTGATTCCATAAAATATATCAGTATATATATAAACATGGATGAAAATAAAATTTTACACCTAGAGTAGTGGGTTACAATTTTTTGTTATCAGGGTGTAGCGCAGCCTGGTAGCGTACCTGTTTTGGGAACAGGGAGTCGCAGGTTCAAATCCTGCCACCTTGAAATAATGAATCCAAAGTTAACGAAAACCATTTTTACCTTTGCTACTATTTAAACTTTGCAGAAACTAGCCCCGTTGCTTTGCTTATATTTATACTTTGTATAAATATTAGCAAAGCAAGAAAAAACTTCGTTTTTATTATTTAAAAACGAATATTTTAATAAAAAATACCTTTTGGTATTTAAAAAGCTGTTATAAAAAATACTTTGTATTTCAGCAATAATAAAAAATACTTTGTAGCGCAGCAACCTTGCAGGTAGCTAAATACCAAAAGGTATTTTTTATAACAGGTAGCTAAATACCAAAAGGTATTTTTTATTATTGCTGAAATACTATGCATTTTTTATAACTAAGGTGTGTGTATATTTGTTATAAAAACGAAGTTTTTATTATTTAAACGAAATATAAACAAAGCAACGCGAGAAAAAAGGTTTTTTCAAATAAATTTATTTAGCAAAGAAACAAAAAGCATTTTGCAATGCAAAAATGCAATAGACAAATAGTTTTTTCGTTGTTAAAAAAGAAAAAATTGTTTTATATCTGTTTTTTATACAGTTTTGTTTAAATATAAATGGTGTAAACATATAGCTGAAATTGCGACTATAGACACATCAATAAAAAAACAGGCTATACTTTAATTTGAATTAAGCTTAAAGTTAAAAAAAACTATAAAATTCTAAACTAAAAATTTGCATTTTCATTGGTTGCCTGTTTTATTTAAACAGCATACATTAAATTGCATTTAAATATTTTTCCTTTGCTAAGCAAAAAGCTTAGCAAAGCAACAAGAAAAAGCTTTAAATGCTTTAAACTAAAAAATTTTTTCTTACAAAAAAATCTATGAAAATAGCATGAGCTTTTTGCTTACTTAAAAAAGTAAGAAAAAAAATTTAAATTTGGGCTACTATGCATTTAACAAAAAAAAAAAATAAGCTGATTATGTTAGAAGGAGCAAAATTAATAGGAGCAGGTTGTGCGACTATAGCTTTAGCAGGTGCTGGAGCAGGAATTGGTATAGTATTTGGATCTTTAATTAGTTCAGTAGCACGTAACCCATCATTAACAAAACAACTATTTGGTTATGCCATTTTAGGATTTGCATTGACAGAAGCAATTGCACTTTTCGCTTTAATGATGGCTTTCTTAATTTTATTTGTATTTTAATTTTATTTATTTTTTAAGCTTTATTTTCTATTTGTTGATCAGTTTAAGTATTGCTTTTAACTGGTACTTAAATGTGACTTAGCTATTACTTAAACTGATCAACAAAACATAAAAAATAAAGTCTTCCATGCCTTTTCATTTCCGGCTTTTTTCTGCAGGTGATTTGTATTTAAATAAATTAATTATAAACATTATTTTAATTAAATGCATGGTACAAATTAAAGTATTATTATATATTTTAAATATAATGTAAGCGCAGTTAAAAATTATGGTAAATAGTATAATAGCAGCCAGCTTCTGCATAGGGCTATGTCAAAATAAAAATAAAAATAGTGAATCATAGGTGTAAACTGTTAATTATATAAAATTAAAATATTTTTTTAATGCTGTACAAGGTGCAAACTTAACAGCTGGACAACAATTAAATGTGTATAAAATGTGCATAGGTTCCGTTTACAGTATAGATAACAAAATTAATGTTAGTAGAAATTCTCTTTTCTATAAATTGATACTTAAAAATGAAAATATGAGTAATAAAGTAAATAGTATAATTGAGGTGCGCCCGTATAATCAGGCTATAGTGACTTTAAATAGTGCTGGATTTACGAATTTTCATAGGAATTTTGGAGAAATAGAAAAAGAACTTTTTTTCGTATATAGTGGCTATGAACAAGCCTATAGGATTACAGGAAAACTTTTATGGGATTAAAAAAATAAAATACTAGAAAATTGCAAACAAAAGTTAAAAAATTTATTTTATTTCGCAGTTTTACTTTAAAAATGTAGTTTTATGTTATAAAAAACCTTTTTTTTCTTAAGCCTACATTTTTTTATATGCTAAATTTTTATGTATGTAGTGTAAAAAAGTTAAAATTATTATTTTACATTACATATAATATTAAAAAAATTTTTAAATTAAATATAAGTTTATGCTTTTCAGATTTTTCATTTCTGTTTTACTTTTGCTTTTGCTTTTGAAAGTATTTTTGCAGTTTTTGTAAATGCTTTTTGATTTTTCTAAATTTTTTGTTTTTTAAATGAGTTTTTAGCTTTTTTTATATTTTTATAAGTATTAAAACTAAAATGTAAATATATAACTATACATAATTAAAAATGTAATTAAATCAGCGGCTTTTTTTAAACTTGTACACTTTTTTATACATTTAATTATTTTTAAATGTAATAAAAATACATTCAATAAACTGGATATAGAAATTATTTATCGTAAAAATAATAAAATTAAAATAATTTTAAACAATACGGAATTTACAGATTCTAATAAGAATTTTAATGTGTGTAAGCATTGCCTTTTTTTTCAACGGTTAATTTAACTCCCGCTATTTATAAAGTTTGCTGATAAAAACTCATTTTTTATCAGCAAACTTTATAAATTTTGAAAAAAATATTTTGAAAAAAAATTTTAATTAGTTTTTATGAAAATAGTTAGCTATTGAAAGGGTTGGTTGAAGAATCTGGCTCAATAGATTCAGTTTTACTATATTCCTCGCGAGTAGTAGGTACTTGGCCAGTAATAGTTTCAATAACCAAATTTATAGCTCCGCAAATTTGCTTAGCTATGGTTTCCTGTGGGTGAACGTTGTCTTGCTTTGGAGACTCTGAAGCCGTCGGAAAATCATGGTTTAAATTATTCTCCACTTCTGAAATAGAATCTGGCTCGGTATTTGAAATTTTTTCCGCACAATTAACAGCTACATTATTGATAAAAGTTTTTATTGTGCCAGAAAAGCTTCCATTAACCTGATTGATAGACTCCAATTCACCTTCCGGGAATTCCTTCGAAAGATGTTTGGTCAGAATGACCTTTTTCTTCCATTAGTGAACTAGCAGAAAACTTATTATTTCGTGAATTTGTAGAATTTTTAGTATTTTTAGGGTTAACTAGAATTTCTTATTTTTTATTTGATTCCAATAAATTAGGAAACGGTACGTGACCAAGCTCCTCAACCAGCAAACCAATAAATACTATATTATAACTTAATAAAATTATTACACCAATACTTTGTAAGCTTACTTTTTTTTTTGTATAAATGTTTAAACAGGTTTGAAACAAAATATACAATATAAATGCGTATGGAAAAAATGCAATAAAAAAAGCCCTTAAAAATTGACTAAAGTTTAATTTATATAAATATTTAATTAGAAAGCAGGTGCATAACAAAAATAAAAGTAAGCTTAAAAAAAATAAAATTAATTTAAACATTTTATATACAAACAATAAGCTTATTTTTTTATTTGAAACTGTGAAGTTTTTATGTAAACATAAATTTTCCAATTTTACATCTAATTTTTGCAACACAATGGATATAGAATTTGTATACAATAAATAAACTGCAAAAAGAACAACTAATGTTAAAATGCAAATAATAACACTCATAATTATAAATTTTTTTTTTTGTTATATTTTGTTGTTTAATTTTTTATAAGAAAAAACTTTTTTTTAAACAAATTAAATACTATTTAAACTTTGTTTAAATAGAATTTAACGGCAAATGTGTAAATAAAACTAGTTATAAAAACATAGAGACCAGTAAATGTAATAAATGTAAAAAATTTTGTTTATTTAACAATGTTTTTCCTGGGTTGCCTATATTTGCTTATAAAAACTTCGTTTTTATTAGCAAAGGTTTTTTGCTTGCAAGCAAGCTATTATAAAAAATACTTTGTATTTCAGCAATAATAAAAAATACAAAGTATTTTTTATAACAGCCTTTTGGTATTTAGCTACCTGTTATAAAAAATACTTTGTATTTTTTATTATTGCTGAAATACTAGCTAAATACCAAAAGGTATTTTTTATTACTTGTTTAAATAGAAAAAACTTGGTTTTTTTTGTGCAAGGCTTTACTTTTTTGCGTTAAGGCATTTTTCGTTTCCGTGTTTCTTTGCTAAGTTTAAATTAGTAAAACACAACAAGCATATATGCAACACTTTGATACAAAATTATACTAAAGTATTGCATACATGTATTTTTTGTTTATAAAAATATCTTTAATTTAATATAATAAATTTTGTTTTAATGTTTTTTCGTTATTTTTCGCAGCATGTATAGTATAGTAATCAGTTTTTTTATAATTGATTAGGAATTTTTCAAATTTACCTAAAAACGGTATAAAAACTAAAAAATAAATGAAAAAATAAACGGAAGCAAGTTGACCTATAAGGATATAAGGATCTTCCACAGGTTGCTGACCAATCCAGATTAATATTAAACAATCAGCTACTAATAACCAAAATAATTTTTTATGAATAGGTCTGAAATTAGAGCTACGGATTTGTGATGTATTAATGAAAGGTAATGCTAATAATGCTATAAATACCAATGCAATGGCAGCCACACCGCCTAATTTATTAGGTATACTACGTAAAATAGCATAAACCCAAAGAAAATACCATTCCGGTACAATATGTGCAGGTGTTGACATTGGATTGGCAGGTATATAATTATCTGGGTGTCCTAATATATTAGGATAAAAGTAAACAAATATAGAAAAAAATATAGCGAAGCTTACCCAACCAACTAAATCTTTCACGTAAAAATAAGGATAAAATGATATTTTATCTACAGATGAGTTCGTTCCTAAAGGATTGTTTGAACCATATTGATGTAAAGCTGCAATATGAACTATAGATGCTCCAGCTATTAAAAATGGAAGCAGATAATGAAGACTATAAAAACGATTCAATGTAGCATTATCCACTGAAAATCCTCCCCATAACCAAGTTACAATGGTATCACCCACAATTGGTATAGCACTTGCTAAACTAGTAATTACTGTGGCTCCCCAAAAGCTCATTTGCTTTTCCTTAAACTTATACACTTTATCATACATACTTTATTTTTATATGCATCATAAAACTTAATGTATAATTACTGTACCTTACCACCTTTTATCTAAAAAATATAAAAATAATACTATTTTTATATTTTCTTACAGGGAAAAATTACGTAAGGCCCTAGAAATAAAAAAATATTTTTATTAAGGAATCCGACTGTACATTAAGCACCATTTCAGGCACCCACCGATGGACCAGTCTGTAGCGATGGTATACACCACCGACGGTCTTTAAATAAGTTTTATTTGGTTGACCGTTTTCATCAGTATTGCATGCTTACATTATTTTTTTATTTTCTGTGTATACATTGCATAAAAAAAAATTAAATATATATATTTTTTTATATTTAATTTTATGTAAACCATACTATAATTATTGTTTTTTTGTAATACATAATTTTATATATAATTTTATTTTTAGTCATGTAATTTATAATACATACATTTATACATATATGGTTTAACGATAGAAGAAAAAAAAAGTGTATCTTTTTTTGCAAAATAAAGTACAAATTGGTGTTTATGTTTTTGTATGCTAGATTGCAAATTAAAATTTTTTAAAATTGCATTCTGCAAAATACACACCTCATCATAAGAAAAGCTTTCAGTAGATATTTTATAACCACTTCCGCTTTTTCCTCCATCATCCATAAACCAGATTGCAAATGCTTTTTCAGTTAAAAAGTTAGAAATATTTTCTGGAACTATTTTTTTTTTTTTGTAAAAAGCTTCGTGAATATAATTTAAGCTAGAAAAAGAAAATGTTCTAAATTTTATGGAAAAATAAACCACATTATTTTTCCCAATTTGTTTTTTTACTGTTGGTTTTTCTGTAGAACAATATCCTTTATTTTTAAAAAAACTATGTAATTTAAAAATATATTCTGCGTTTTTATTACTGATATGAATATGAAAACGAGTAGCATTATTTCTTTTTTCTGCAAATCCATCTCCAAGTAGATTTCCAATTAAAACTGAAATCACATCTTTTTCATGACATCCAATTCTTTTTTTAGCTAGCAATCTACTGGTGTAAAAATTTCTATAAAAAGTTTTATTATATTGTAAAACTAAGTTTTCCATAATCTAAAAAAATTTGTATTTATGTATGTAAATTATAAATATAAAATTATATAAATGTAAATTAATAAAAAATAATCATTTTGGGCCAAATTAAATTAAACCCCATGGAAGCACATATCCTATAAATGCTGTAATAATCATAAGTAATAAAATAATTACACCTATGCACCACACAAACTCGCGTGGGCTAGCATAGCTGCAATAATATAAACTTCGAAACATGTGAATGTAAACCACCATAAAAAACATAGAAGCACCGTTAGCATGCATATAGCGAAGTAACCAGCCACCTTCAACATCTCGCATAATATGCTCTACACTTAAAAAAGCTAAATCTATATGTGCAGTGTAATGCATTGCTAAAAAAATACCTGTTGCAATTTGAATAACTAAGCAGAGACCTGCAAGACTTCCGAATCCCCATAAATAATTTAAATTGCTTGGAGATGGATAATCGATTAAATGATCATTTACTACAGAAAATAAAGGTTGTTTTAATATAGATAATCTTTTCATAAAATAATTTTTATAATAAAATGAAATATCTTTTTTATTTCTAGTTTAAATTTTAAGCTTTTTATAATAAAATCTAAAGTATATAATTCTACTTTTTCTGTTTTTCTATCAAAAACTTTTTTAATAAACAGTATTTAGGCAATTTTAAATAGCTTATTCCGTTGCACTACAAATTGGCATGAAAATTTACGGTTTTAATCATTGCTTTGTTACGAATCCATCAGCTTACTAGCAAAAAAATTTTTCATGGTGCAGTGTACAATAAGTTTTACAGCTTTAAATAGTTTTACTAGCTAACTGGTAAATTTAATAAAAATTTGGTTTTTTTCTACACAAGCTCAAAAAAAAACTAATTCCATTAAAAAATATAAAGCTTTTAATGAAATTAAATCACAAAATATTTTAACAAAATTATTATGTTTAAACATGTAAAAACAAATTTTTAGGTTTTAAAATAAATATATAAAAACTATCAAACTATAAAAAATAACAATATTCTATAGATAGCTTTATAGTTGGTTTTTTTTTACTGTAATTTAAAAATGGTGGGAAAGGTAGGATTCGAACCTACGTAGAAATTATTCAATAGAATGAAACTAAACAAATAAAGTATAAGTTTTTTAATAAAGTTTAAAGCACTCTACCGTTTGGTACTTTACTACAAAAATACTATGTATTTTTTATTAAAATGTTTCCTGCTAAAAAAGTTATGAAATTTTATACATGGTATAAATTTAATTACAATTTATAACTAACTTATTGGTAAAAATTCATTTAAACAATTTTTACAATTAAAATAGCAAACTAACTATAAAATTTATACTTAGGTATAAATTTTATAAGTAAATAGTTAAACCTTTGTTTTTGATATTTAAACAAGGTGTTAGAAAACTTTATAATTTTTAGTAGTACAAAAGCTTGCTTCAATAGTAATTATATTTTAATTTGCTCGTTCTTAAACCGTACATGCTTTTTTCAGTGCATACGGCTTTGCAACTATTTTTTATTTCAAAAAAATGATTGAAGATTTTAAACAATTCTATTTAAATATATATATATTTAAATAAAAACGCAAAAATATTAGTTTTAAATACTGTATTTTTTTTAAACTTTGATTTTTTAAATGAAAAAAAGTATATTGAAATTTTATTTATTTTGTGTATTTTATCTACAAAACCATTTGCTTTCTATTATAGTTTTATCAAAGCAAGTTTTTATTAATTTGCTAATAAAAACTACCAATTTGCCAGATAAAACTTGGTTTTTTGTTGAAATGTAAATTGTATTTTTTTTTCATTTACCTAGTTACTTCATTTTTTTTTTGCTGTTTGGTTGTTTAAATAAATTTTTACAAAAATTAGAAATTTTTGTCATTATTTAAACACTAATAAAAACTGAAGATTTTTTTTACAAAAGTAACAAAAATAGAATTTCTATAAACAAAGCAAATTGTTTTGTAGGAAAAAACGAAGTTTTTTCCAAATCAGTAACCAAAACATTGTAATAAAATTTATATCAAATATAAATTTTATCACTACAAAAATCTTTCTTTGAAAAATTGTTTTTTTTGTGAGAAAAAATAAAGTTTTCTTTTAAAGCCAGCAACTAAAAATTGCTATGCTACGAATCAAAGATTTTTATTAGCAAAGTGGTTTATCAAGGTAAAAACAGAATCTAAAAAAAATATTCATAATATTTTTTTTTCACTTGTTAAAAAAAAATTTTAATTTTATTTCAGTATAATCTTTCTGCTCGCCATTTTTATTGTTTTTATTAAACAATAAAAATGGCGAGCTTGCTGGGTTTCATATTAATCGATTTAAAATTCTAGCATAAGCTTAATTTTTTTAAAGAGTTAGGCATTTTTTTATTGAAACGCACAGAAACATTTTTAACCAAAAAAAATTTAAGTCCTGTGTAAATAGCAGAGCTTAATGTTTAAATTAAAGTTTGCAAAGAAAAAACTGAAAATTTTTTATAAATTATATATTTTAAATATTCAAGTAAATTAAAATTAAATAACAAAAAAATTTTGTTTTTTTAAGCAAATCCGTGTGTTTTATAATGTAAATAAATTCTTACTTTATATGATTTTGTAAACTAAATAAATTTAAAAATTAAAGCATAATTGCTTTTGCCATATCTTAATTATCTACTAAACCAACAAAAAAGTTTTTTTAGTTAGTTTATGACCAACAGGCTACGGTTTCTTTAAATTTTCATATTAAGATAAGTTAGTGATTTATATACAAATCGCATAGTATAAAAGGATTTTCACCTTACACAAATAATAATAATTTTTCCCAGCCGCACTTTACAATCTATCGCTTTTAACCACTCAGCCACTTTCCCATTTTTAAGTTTACTATAAGATATTAATTCAAGCTAAAATTTTGGATCTTGCATTTAGGTTTGGTTTCAATTTTATAGTAAAGCCACTTACACTAAAAAACCAGAAATACCGTTTGGTACTTCTACTACAAAAATACTATGTATTTTTTATTAAAATGTTTCCTGCAAAAATAACATATTTCGTTTTTATGAGCCAAATTTTGGCGTATAAAAATTTTATTTAGCTGCATTGTATTTTTTGTGTTTAAATTGTAATTTTATTTACATTAAAAAAACTCGAGTGCTTGTAGTGTTAAACTTTTTTTTAATGTATCAGTGACTTTACCATAAAATCTTGTTGATATATTTTCATACTTGTATTAAAAAAGTTTTTTTACATTTTTAGTTGATAGGTTGATGTCAGACTGTTACAAAAGTCTATGATTTTCATAACTGATAACTGCTGCGCTATTAAAATATTATATAACTATATAGTTTAAAATACTTTTATAAATATTATATTTTACGTTATTTTGTGTATAGTTTTGGCAAACTCTCGAGTATTTTGTTTAAAAACTTCTTGACGTTTTACATGAACACTTTTATGCATAGTTAATACAATAGCACCTATCATAGCTACTAATAGAATTAAACTTGCCAACAAAAAAAAATAAAAATAATAAGTATAAACCAGCATACCAATAGCTTGAATATTTGGTACTGTATCTAAAATACAGTACCAATCTGTAAAGTCTAAATACTGGTTCGTAAAAATAATTTCATGTTGAACAGCTAAATTATTAATTTTAGAACTTATTGTTTGCACAGGTATTAAGTCATTATCAATAATTAAAAAAATCTCAAACAAAAAAAGAATTCCTAAAAGCCCCCCAACAGGAAGGTATCGTAATTTTTTTTCATTAATTTCCGCTAATTTGATATTTAACATCATGACTACAAATAAAAAAAGTACTGCAATAGCGCCTACATACACTACTAAAAAAATCATAGCAAAAAAATCTAAACCTAATAAAATTAGCAATCCAGCTGCATTAAAAAAAACTAATATTAAAAATAAAACAGAATGTACCGGATTTCGTGACTGTATAACCATGATACCAGCCAATAAGGCTAAACTTGAGAAAAAATAGAATAAAAAATCCATGTATTGATAAATGTTTAATTGTCATAAAATAGGCAGCTATAAAAAAAAGTTTGCAATAGGTTTACATTTATTGCAAACTTTTTTCTTATGATATTGTTTTTCTAGGTAAACAATTTTTAATTAAAAAAGCCCTATAATTATAAAATTTGGAGTATTTATAAATCTTACTACAATTCTCTAGTAGTTATAAACTTTATACTTAATAGAAATTTTATAATTATTCAAGAATTATAAAATTTCTATTAAGTATAAAGTTTATTATAGTTTATTACCCACAAAGTACTTTATTATAAAATCGGATATTTTATAGTAAAATGGAATTACAAAAATCTTTTTTTTGTTTTTTCGTATTTAAAAAAAACCTTTAAATAAAAAGTGGAGCTTTTTATTAAGGTAATAATAAAAAATATTTTATATTTTTTGCAATTACTGAATAAAATAATTTTTCCTGTTGTAGAAAAAAACTTTATTTTTTCCAAGTTATTTATTTTCGGTAAATGCACCGTTTGGTACTCTATTACAAAAATATTATGTATTTTTTATTAAAATCGTCCCTGCTACAAGTCAAATAATTTTTTTTAGTAGAGTGGAAAATGATTTATGGTTTACTAAAAAAAATTATTTGAATTTAAAACTACTAAAACAATTTTATATTTGTTGAATAATATTTACAGTTGAACAGTAAATAGTGTCTAAAAAAGGCTGTGGATAAAGTCCCATCCATAATACTGTGATTACAAAAGGTAAAAACATAAAAAATTCTTTTCGTGTCAAATCACTAAAACTCATTAAATAATATGGTTTTGCTAACCCGAAAATTACTCTATTACATAACCAAAGTGCGTAGGCTGCGCCTAATACAGTTCCAGTAGTTGCCATAAAAGCCACAAAACTATTATTTTGAAAAGCTCCTAATAAAACTAAAAATTCTCCTACAAAACTGCTTGTGCCAGGTAAGCTAATATTAGCCATTGTAAAAAATACAAATATAATAGCGAATAAAGGCATGGTTCTAGCACATCCTGCATAATAGCGCAGTAAACGAGTTTTATGTCGATCATATAATACTCCCACACACAAAAAAAGAGCCGGTGAAACTAAGCCATGGCTTAACATCAATAAAATGCTTCCTTGAATACCTTGTACATTTAAACTGAATAATCCAATAGTAACAAAGTTCATATGAGCTACTGAGGAGTAAGCTATTATTTTTTTAAGATCCACCTGTCTTAATGTAGTAAGTGAAGTATAAATAATTGCAACAATACTTAATGTATAAATTAATGGGGCAAAATAAATGCAGGCATAAGGAAATAATGGAATGGAAAATCGAAGAAAGCCATATGTACCTAATTTTAATAGAATACCTGCCAAAATAACTGAGCCGGCTGTGGGTGCTTCTACGTGAGCTTCTGGTAACCAGATGTGAAAAGGAACCATAGGAACTTTTACTGCAAAACTTGCAAAAAAAGCTAGCCACAATAAAAGTTGTCGACTTTCACTTAATTCTGTAGTATACAGAATTTGTAAATCTGTGGTTCCAGTTTGGAAATAGATAAGCAAAATAGCCAACAACATTAATACTGATCCAAACAGTGTATATAAAAAAAATTGATATGCTGCTCTTATTTTTCTTTCTCTAGAACCATATATTCCGATGATAATAAACATAGGAATCAATACACTTTCGAAGAAAATATAAAAAAGTAAAAGATCTAACACACTAAATACTGTATTAATTAAGCTTTCTAATATCAAAAAACAAATACAATATTCTTTTACATAGGTTTTCACAGTTGTCCATGCAACTAAAATACAAATAGGTATTAAAAAACTATTTAAAATAATAAAAAATAACGAAATGCCATCTACACCAATAATGAAATTTAATGTAGAATTTTGCATTTCATGAATTTCGTAATTGCTGTGTCTAACAAGTGAAAAATTTTGTGTAAATTGAAATTTAGCTGTAGAATTATCAAATTCTATCCAAAGCAAAACAGAAAGCAAAAAAGTTATAATTGAAACATTTAATGAAATAGTCTTAATTAATAATTGATTCCAATTTGGAATAAAGAATAACATAACACACCCTAACAAAGGTGTCAATAGTACTAATAAAAGTAATGACATATGTTTTTTAAATATTTATCAATTTTGTGCGTTTATACAAAATATATTTTTGTTTAACCAATACTATATTATTAAAAACCTCTGATTTTTATTGTTTAAATAATAAAAATAAGTATTTCTAGTAAAGCCAGAAATACAATGCAACTTCAATGAAATACATGTTTAGCATTAAATGCAAACTACTTAAAAAAGCTTATTGGCTATTTAAATAGTTTTTTAATTAGTTTCATTTTGAAATAATTTTTCAATATCAGTACTAAAAATTAATAAAGTTTTGTAATAAAACTTTAGCTTAATTAAACTTTAATACTAATAAGCATAAGTATTTCAGCTTTAGTATTAAAATTTAATTATTTAAATATAAATGTAAAATAAATTATATAAATTTAAAACAAAAAATAATATTGTAAACTAATTATTTATTGTGCAAATTACTTTTAAACAATAAATAAATATTATTTACGATTTAAGCAAAAAAATCCCTAACTTTTTTTTATCAAAAACTTGCATTAACATTAAACTATAAAAAGAAAATTTATTGATATAAAACAAAATTTTTCTTTCTTTAAAGCTGTGTCATTTAACAATAATAACCTATAATTTTTGCGACAGATTGTTTGGTACTCTACTACAAAAATACTATGTATTTTTTATTAAGCTGTTTCCTGCAGCAATAAAAAATATTTTATTTTTTATAACTAAATTTTTTTTAATCTAAATTTTTATAATTTAAACATTAAGTGATTCCAAAAATAAAAAACACCTAAGGTGAAACTAGAGTATAGTGTGATAGTTAACTATAAAACAATTTATCGAATTGAGCTTAGCAGGACTCGAACCTACAACTACATTGATGAAACTAAATAAACATGCTATTAATTTTTTTACTATATTTAAAGTAGCATGGAATATTTGTTCGCGAACCATACGTGCACTTTTCAACGCATATGGCTCAAAAAAAAATACTTATATAAATGTATAAATGAAACATACATATTATTTCTTAAAAAAATATATTTTTTATTATACATAGTGAAAAAAATTGGTTTACTATAAGTATTTTTCAGCATATTTTAATTTTAAACTACTCAAAAAAGAAAATATTAATTTTCAACTGTTATTATAAAAACAATTTTATGCTTATTTTCGCGTGTTTATACTTTTAGCGAATATTTTCGATTCTATAAAAATCGCATTAAATTTTTTTGTAAAAAATTCAATTTAATAAAAGGGGTAGATTTAAAAATTTTAAAGCACTTTATTATCTAAATTATCCAAGCAATTTTTCAATAGCCAAACATCAACTATTAATGCTAACTAATAATGAAAATTTTTCATTATATTTTAATATTTTATTAAATTTATTTAGCTATATATTTAATGGAATAAAATGTAATTAAAAATTTTCTGATTCATAATGTTGTTGTTTTGTTACCAAAAGCTTTGTTTTTTGCGCCAAAAAAAATTTTTTTTTTTTCAATTAGCTAAACTTGCTATTAAACATAATTAGCAAAAGTATTGTATACTTTTTATTTCAAAACCATAATTTTCATGATCAAGCAAGGTTAAATTAAAAAAAATTGGGTTAATGCTGACAACAATATGCAGATATAATTTTCTTCTATGTTTTAAAATAGCCCATAACTTTCTATTTTAAAGAAAACTATGTTTTAAACAAATTCATTATAAAAAATAAAAATATTGGCAGAAACCATTTTAATAAAAAATACATAGTATTTTTGTGGTAGAGTGCCAAACGGTGCTTTAATCATACCTTTGTATCTTTTTTTTACACAAAAAATTTTATACTTTGTATATTATAGACAAAACTAAAACAACTAAAATTAGTAGTAAGTTAAATAAAACATTTTGTTTCTGTTCAGTTAAATAGTGTAAGAAACAAAGTTTTTTAATTTATTGTAGATGTTGTAACTTTGTGGTAAAAAAAATAGCGTGCTATAGTTACTTCTCATTTTTATTTAAAGCTAAGCTATTGATTTATACATACACACAGAATGATGACAGGATTTTCACCGTAAACGATTTTTATTATTACGAACCGCACTTATGAGCAATGCATTCTAACCATTGAATTATAAGCCCAGCTCTCCAAGTTGGATTTGAACCAACGACCCAATGGTTAACAGCCATTTGCTCTTCCACTGAGCTATTGAAGATAAAATAATTTTATGAAAATTTTGTTTTATCCTATAACACTAATAAAAAAAAAACTTTCTACAATAAAATAAATTTATTTGCAGTTTGGTAATGAAAACATTTTTTTCGTCAATTTCGTCAATAAAGCAAGGCTTTTTAGTTGACAGCAAGCAAAAAGTTAGTACGCGATAAAAATTTTTTTTTGAAGAATTTTTTTTATAGGAAAAAATAAATTTTTTTCCAAGCTAGATTACAAAAAAACGAAATTTTTTCCCTACAAAGGTATAAATAAAATTTATATTTAGTATAAATTTTATAACTATGAATCAAAGATTTCTAATAATAAACTAGTTAAACGAAAAACAAAAATCGAAAATTTTTGTTAATAAACATTTTAATAATAATCAATTATGAAGTAAATTTAATCAACAAATTTATATTTTGTATCAATTTTAATTAAACGTAAATGTTTGGTGACAAAAATCAATAAAATAAATTTTTCTAGTTTGTTTGATATGGTAATGAAACAGTTATAATATAATAAAATGTAATGGAAAATATATTTGTAAATGCATTCTGCAGGATTCGAACCTGCGTCCTTCAACATAAAACTAAGTAACTGTATTTTTTATTTTATGAAATAAAAAAAAATAAAATATTATTTTTTTGAAAATGTGCATTTTAACACTTTTATTCGTTGCAACTTACAATTTTCATATTGATAAGTAAGAATATAAAAATAAAACTATAGTATTAATACATAAATACAAATACAAATAAAAATAAATATATTTATTTTTTATTGTCAACTAGTACTTGTTTCCAAACCGCACATGCAACTTTCATCGCATGCGGCTGTTTAAAAACTATAAAACTCACACTAAAAAGCGTTTTTGGATTAAGAAATATAATTTTTTCAGATCCACTTTATACAAAATATAATGATCTTTCTTCTCACATTAAAAAATTTTTGGTAGAAACAAAGGTTGTAATAAAATTCATACCTAGTATAAATTTTATAATCACAACACGGTTTTTTAGTATGTTTGGTATTTTTATATTTAGCAGTGAGCAAATCCGGTTAATTTTTTATTCATATATATAATTATAAAAATTATTAACTAAAAAGGTAGGTGCTGGAAAAAAATAAGTGCGCACATTATACAATGGAAAATTTTATAGTAAAAATTAGTTTTCGATTTTGAAAACATCATTGTATGTAATTATGATGTGTTTCAAACATTTTTTATGTGATATCTATAATAAACAGTACCACTAGATTAAGAATAAAAAGTTAAAAATTTTCTTTTTTCATATTTAAATTAATTACTTTAATAATACGAAAATCGAAAATTTTTATAAAAGCAGCAAAAATAAAACCAGATAACTTGTTAGCCAACAGTAAATTTGATTAAATAAAAATTTCCGATTTTCGTATTAATTTAAATTTTTACTATTTACATAAAAACTAAACTTATTTTGTACTGTTTTATTTTTTTACAATGTTGCAAAAACGAATTTTTTTTTTAAACCAGTGAAAATATATCCATTGCATAACTTTTACCATTGTATTGTGATTTGATTTTAATATATTGTAATATGTCCTAAGTCCATATTACAAAAATCACATTATGATTTTGCGTTTTGTAGATTTTAATTGTGTAAAAAAATTGAAATTTATTTCATAAAAAGCAAAAAAAATTTGTTCGTTATTTTTGACGAATATTTAAAAAAATTAATACAATTATAATTTCAACTTTTTTTTATTATACCAGTATATCATAAAATGTGCGCCTCCAGTTTAAAAAATGTAGTTTTCACCTTATTTTTTTATCCTTAAAAATTCATTTAAAAATTTTACAACATGCTGAGTTTCCCTAGAATTTTAATTTTAAGGTAAGTTGTGGATTTATATAGTAAAAAATATTAAATATAACAGAGTTTACATCTGAAGTAATAAAAAATTTCTCATCGGACCGCGATTAGAAGGTTGTTGCTCTATCCAGCTGAGCTAAGAATGCTTAAAATTAAAAAACTTTTGTTTTTTTGTAGTAGAATATAAAAATTTTATCTGCTATCTGTTTTATAAGCTGACTGTTTCGTAACGTAAACATGCCAAACATTTATGATTTTTGTATTTAAGTAAGCTTGTAGTGTAGTAATTTTAGGTTGCTGACTTGGAAAAAAATGAAGTTTTTTTATACAAAAGGTAAACAAGCTGCTACTAAAGATAGTAGCTTATAGTGCAGTAACAAAAAAAATTTTTTAACATGAAACTACTTTATTAAAAAGCTTTGCTTTTTAATAAGAAATTGCTTTAACTGCTTAATATTGCAGGAAACATTTTAATAAAAAATACATAGTATTTTTGTAGTAGAGTACCAAACAGTCAATTAAAAACAAATTTTTGTAATTAAAACTATTTAAACTATTTAAAATATTTCGTATTAAACCAAAACATAAAAACTCAAATAATTTATTAAGCTGCTTACTATCGGACTTGAACCGATAACCCATAACGGGAACAGATTTTAAGTCTATCGTGTTTACCAATTTCACCAAGCAAGCCTTTTTTATTTTTTATTTTACTATCAAAACAAAAACGGTTTCTATAATTTTTTTATTAAATTATATGAATAATTTACTTTGTATTGTAATTTGATTAATAGCAGCAATAAAACATTAAAACTAATAAATTAGTATTAATAAAAAACTTGTTTCAAGTACTATTTATTTGCCAGTCTTACTTTATCAACAAAAGTCTCTAGATTTCCGTTTTGGCAAATAAATGTTTCTTATTACAAAGCTTGCTTAAACAAAGCTACATTTTTTATTATTTAAGTTGTTTTTTTAGTAAAATATTTTTTATCAAGCAAAAAGCGTTTTTTGTTTGATAAAAAATTAACTATAAATTTATAGAAATTACAAGTCCCTGGTTTTTGTGACTACTGCATATTTTACTGTAAAAATTTGTTTTTAAAACAAATAGTTCATCATCATTACAGACAGTAGGACTTGAACCTACAAAACAAAAGTCACTAGGTCCTAAATCTAGTGTGTCTACCAATTCCACCATGTCTGCATTTTCATATTAGAATAAAATTTTAGCATTGAGCAAAATCAAAAATGTATTTGTATCTGAATAATTTTCTCCACAATTTAAGCTTTTTACCGTGGTTGTAGTTTGTCAAATAAATGTATTGATTCGTAAATTTAAATAGCTAATTACGTACCGTTTGGTACTCTACTACAAAAATACTATGTATTTTTTATTAAAATCGTCCCTGCTGCATCAGCAAAAATTTTTAATTTTTATAAAAACGTTTTGAAATTCTTTAAAAAGTAGATACTGAAATGCTATACCACTTTACTACATTTTTAAAGTAAAGTGGTATAGCATTTCAGTATCTATTTGTTTTAATATAAAAGCTCTACATCTAAACTGCAAGGAAACAGTATTTTTTGAGAAGGATATAAATGAATAATGCTTAAAGCTTTATAAGAAATTTCAAGATTTAATGGCTTAAAATAAATTTTTTGTGGCAAGTTTTCAAAAATAAAAGATTCACGTTTTTTGAAAAAAAAATCTTTTAATTTTAAAAAAAATAAAATGTCATACTGCTTTATCAAGTTGAGCTTAATTAAATTATTTGTGTAGCACTTTTTTTCTATTTTTGGAACAAAATTATTATTCAATTTAAAACTAATTATTTGTTTTGTTTGTTGAATTATGTTTTTATTTAAATTACTCAACAAAATTTCAAATTTAGTATTTAATTTTTTTTTATTGAATAAAAAATGTATTTTTAATGATAAAGGTGAATTATTTGATAATTTTACTAAAACTGAATTATTTTTGTTAAATATTTTATAGTTGTTGCTATGACAAATAAAATTATTTATTTTAAAAATTTCATTTAGTTTGGTAATAGTTTTTTTCAGTAAAAACTTGTTTGCAGGCTTAATTTGATTTTGTAACAATATAAAATCAAAATTAGAAATCATATATTTTTTTTTTCCAAAAAAAAAATTTTTATTAGTGCTACCACTTGTAGTTGTAGAAAGCTTATTATTAAATTTTAACAAAACATTAATCAGATTATTTGCGCGGATAAAATTTAAATATTTTTGATTTTTTTTTAATTTCGTGTTATTTGAAAATGCCATATGTTTATGCAAGCTTACCGGTTTACTTTTATTTAGTTTCACTTGATTAGAAACTAGTAAGTTGAAAAAAAATTTCTTTTGAAAATTAAAATTTTTTTTGTTTAATTTAAGTAAACACGATGTTTCAATATTAGTTTTATTATATAAATAATTTCTTAAAAAATACTTTAAAATGGTGTTTCCAAGAACTTTTTTATGCCTTTTTTGAATAGAAATTATATCTCCAAATTTTACTTTATAACTATATATATTAATGGGTTCAAAATTTATCAAAATTTTATTGTATTTTATCCATTGCCTTGCAGATTTTATACTCGAAAAAAAAAGTGCACGATAAAGTATTACGTCTAATCTACTTTCTAATAAAATAATTAAATTGTCTCCTGTATTTCCTTGAAGCTCGTTTGCTTGCTGTAGAGTTTTTTTGATTTGTTTACTAGAAAGGTTTCCGTATAAAATAGATAATTTTTTTCTTTCTTTAAGCTTATTTTTAAAATCAGAAATTTTGTTTTGTTTTTTTTCAAATTCTGATTTCACCATATGCATTGAAACTAAAAAATTATTATATTTTTCACTTGAAAAAAATTGATTTATATTCTTGGATTTCCCGGAAAATTTTTCAGGTGAACCATTTTTTTTTTGTAATATTAGATTTTTTCGTTTAAATTGAAAAAGTTTTTTTTTAAGCAGCATACCTTTAGATAGTACTAACTTTTTTCGCTTTTTGTTAAGTTTTTTTTTTAAAAAAAAATTTTCTGGGAAATTTTTTTCTAAAAATTCATGTGTGTTTTTTAATAAGGTTTTTTTTAGCATAAAATTTTTATTTAATGTTTTTTTTATCGTAGAATATTAGTATCGTATATCGATTCAAGTACTAAAATTTCTTTGGATTTTATTTGTGGTAAAAAGTTAGTTTTTAAATTATGTTTAATTTATACCATACTAATAAAAATTTCCAATTTTTTTTTTTTTTAACTAGCTACGTGAATTTTAGTTTTAGTAAGTTTATTACTTAAACAAATAAACTTAATTTAATTTAACAATTCTTCATATTTTATAGTGAATTGAAATATTTGAATACTAATCAAAAAAAGCTTTTTTTTTCGCCTTCTGTTTAAATGTTTTACTATTTAAAGTTTTTGATTAAAACAATTTTTCGAAAAAAAATTTTCGTAGTGATAAAATTTATATTTAATATAAATTTTATCACAATGTTTTGGTTGCTGATTTGCAAACAACTTCATTTTTTTCTATAAAACGACTTGCTTTGTCAATAAAAATGAAATTTTTATTAGTGGTAAAACAATTACAAAAATTTCCAATTTTTGTAATTGTTTGTTTTTTCAGAACAAAAAAGCAAAAATAAAATCAGAAAAATTTATCTGAAACGCAATTTTTGATAAAATTACATTTTTCATAAGTAAAATTTACATTAGTAAAGTTTATATCAGCAAAGTTTGTATTAGCAAAGGTAAATTTAAGCAAAAAGTAGAACATTGCTTAAACTTTGAATAAGAAAGTAATTTATTTTAACTCCAATCTAAAGCTCCTTTGCGCCATTCATAAATAAAACCAATGGTTAATACTATTAAAAAGCACATCATAGACCAAAATCCAAAATAACTTATTTTGTTTAACGTTAAGGCCCATGGAAAAAGAAAAGTTACTTCTAAATCAAAAATAATAAAAAGAATTGAAACTAAATAGAATTGAATATCAAAACGACTTCGAGCATCATCAAAGGGATCAAAGCCACATTCATAAGCCGAAATTTTTTCAGGATCTGCTTTTCGAGTAGCAAACACAAACGATAAACCTAAAATAACTCCAGCCAAAGCTAAAGCTATTATGAAATATATAAATACACCTATATATTCTACCATTTTAATATAATTTTTTTTTTAATAATTATGGTTTAAACTGAAATTTGAAAAAAAAAGCTAATGTAAAAAATATTTTCCTATTTTAATGTTTAATTATTTGAGTATTTAAGCAATATTTTTTTACGAAAAATTTTTTTTGTGGAATTTTCGCAAAAACACTACAAATCAGGAATTTTTTTGTTATCACCAACAAATAGAAATAAGTTGATAGAATATTTCAATACTGAAATATAAAGCTATATTGTCATTAATTCTGTTTTTATTTTGTATAATCATTTTTCTAAACGTAAAAA
>BTPI01000019.1:0-32213 GCA_036584455.1 Tetratostichococcus sp. P1
CAAAAAATTGTAAAAAATCCCATAAACCTATAATCATAATTAATAAAGTTAAACCTATTAACATAATTACAGCATAATGATATATAATACCACTTTGTAATTTACTTATATGATATGTAAATTGTTGAAAAAACACTGAGATTCCAAACGGACCTATAATTTCAAAACATCCTTTATCTAATGTTTTAAATGAAGTATTATATCCAAATTGTAGAGCTTTTTCTCCAATAAAATCATTATACACTTTATCAAAAAACCATCTTTTGTTAAACATATAATATAACTTTTTTGCAATATTTGTTTGCTTGAAAGTATAACTTTGTTTTGTGCTATAATAATTTATAATGAAGGCTAAAAATCCTCCCGAAAGCGTAAAAATTAAAGGTATAAATTTTACATTTTGTGGAATGTATTCAGACTCTAACAATAAAACATTTTTTGGTAAAATAAAAATAGAATTACCCCAAAAATCACTCCCTAAACCTACCATCATATCTTTGAATAAATAGCCGACAAATATACTGCCAAAAGCTAAAATAATTAACGGTATAGCCATAATCAATGGGGCATCGTGAGTTGTAGTAACAGATTTTTTGTATATTGCACTTGGAGCCAAAAAAGTCAAAAATAGTAAACGAAAAGAATAATAAGAAGTAAATAATACACAAATACATCCTAACCAATAAGCAAAATTCCCACTTATGGTGTATTTCGCATAAGCTACTTCTAAAATTAAATCTTTCGAATAAAATCCTGTTAAAAAAGGAAAACCAACTAGTGAAAAAGATCCTATCAACATCATAGCATAGGTAAAAGGTAAAACTTGCACAATACCTCCCATTTTTCTCATATCTTGTTCATCACTTATTGCGTGAATAACTGAACCAGCACTCAAGAAAAGTAAAGCTTTAAAAAACGCGTGATTCATTAAATGAAAAACACCAACAGAATAATTGGAAATTCCACAAGCAAATACCATGTATCCTAATTGACTACATGTAGAATAGGCTATCACTCTTTTCAAATCATTTTGCACTATTCCCGTAGTAGCTGCAAAAAAACAAGTCATTGCACCAACTAAAGTAACAATTATTAATGCTGTAGGAGCGAATTCAAACAGGGGTGAACATCTAGCAATCATAAAAACTCCCGCAGTTACCATGGTAGCTGCATGAATTAATGCTGACACAGGTGTAGGACCTTCCATTGCATCAGGTAACCAAGTATGTAATCCAAGTTGGGCAGATTTACCAACAGCACCTATAAATAGTAAGATACATATGGTGTTTAATGCACTAAGCTGTATGTTGCAAAAAATAAATTTTATGTCTGCAAATTCATTTACACATGCAAAAATTACTGGGAAATCTACAGTCTTAAAAATGGAAAAAACTCCCATTATTCCAAGTGCTAGTCCAAAGTCTCCTATTCTATTCATTATCATTGCTTTTATCGAAGACTTAGACGCTTGAAGTCTTGTAAACCAAAAACTAATTAAAAGATAAGAAGCTAATCCTACGCCTTCCCAGCCAAAAAACATTTGTATAAAATTATCAGCCGTAATCAGCATTAACATAAAAAAAGTAAAAATTGAAAGATAACACATAAAACGTGGAATATGCGCATCTGTAGACATATAGGATATAGAATAAAGATGAACCAAACTACTTACAAAGGTTACCACTATAAGCATCACCGCTGTCAAACTATCAAAATAAAAACCCCAGCAAGCATCAAACATTTCAGAAAAAAACCAAGGAGATAGCTTAATATAACAACAGCTTCCAGATAATGCTACCTCATAAAAAACAATACAACTTAAAAATGCAGAAATAAAAATACAACTTGTTGTAATTAAAGCAGCCCCTCTAAATCCAAGAAAACGGCCAAAACCACCTGCTATTAAACTTGCCAACAACGGCAATAAAACTATGAGTAAATACATAATTTTTGAAACATTTTTGTTATTAGAGTGAAATACCGAAGAAAAAACAAATTAATGAAAAAACTTTTTTATAATGTAATTAATGTATATTAATAAAAATAATTTATTTGTTTTTGTAAATATTATGAATTTAAATACTTTTAATTTTAAATTTAAATTTTTTATAGTAGAATCAACGATTTTTGTTGGTAAACAATTAAATCTTCACTATTATTTAGTATTATTTAGTATAAAGCGTAAAAAATACAGCAAAAAAATTTTATTTTTTCAATTATTTTTAATATCTTTATAAGTATTCTACGTTATTTTTATTACTTTTTTAATAAATAATTTGGTTACTATTTAAACAAACTCACATTAAACAAAATGCCAGCTAACAATTTCAAATACTTGGAAATACTTGTAAATAGCTGTAAATTTGTAGATTTTTTGTATTTTATTTTTCTATTTAAAAATTTTAGATGGTATCAGTAAAAATCAGAAATTTTAAATAATACACCAATTACAAAAATTAGAAATCTTTATTACTACATATAAACAGTTTTTATAAAAAAAAACTTATTTTTTCATTACAAAAAACACTTAGTTTACAATAGTTTACTGCATGTGATTTATTTATTTCATGAACTGGAAACAATCGGACTCGAACCGATGACATCATACGTGCAAAGCATGCATTCTACCAGCTAAATTATGTTCCCTGAAAAAAAGTATATATCTACGTAAAGTAGAAAAAATATGTTTGCAAACTTTTAGTAGTAAATAATAATTTTTAAATTTACTACTAAAAGTTTGCATTAAATAGAAACTGTAACCACACATTTAAGTTTTTATTTGCTTAAATAATAAATTTATTAAAGAAAAGCAAATAAAACAACAGCTGATTTGAGAAATTTTTGCTTTTTTACTATATAATTTTATTTCTACAAAAACTACCAAAACTTTTTGTTTTATTGATATATTGTTGCAATTTAAAACATTAGAATCGATAATTGGAAGAAAAGGGATTCGAACCCATGATACAAAAAATTGTATGACAGCTTAGCAAGCTATTGCCTTAAGCCACTCGGCCATTCTTCCATTTTAAAAAAATAAAAAACAGCACTTTAGAATTTTTCAAAATTTTATTCAATACATTTATATTATAAACAAATAAAATACTATTTTTATTTTACAAAAAATATATAATGGAAATTTTAATATTTTCTATAAATATTAAAATTTAATAATAACTATTTTTTGGTTGTAATAAAAAGTATCTCATATTTTTTACAACTACCTGGGAATTCATTAAATTATGTTTAGAGGAAGATTTGAACCTCCGACACAAGGATTTTCAGTCCTTTGCTCTAACCAACTGAGCTACCTAAACTTATGTTTTTATTTAATATTAATTATACAATGCAAATGTTTGAATGTGAAAATTTTTTACCTTAACTAAAATTATTTGTGACAACATGTAAAATATTTGTATTTTACTTAAATAACATAAATTCTCAATTTTTGTAATTTACAATGCAGACTTATATTTTTATTAAAATTTTTTATAGAAATTTTAGCACTAAATTGTATTAACCGAGTTTTTGATATCTAATTTAATTGAATTATTTGAATTTAATATTTTATTATACATTATAATAATCTACTGACTTTCACTTTTAAATTAAACCTATTTGTGTAAATGATTTACTCAATATTACTTACAAAAAAGTTATATTTTTTTGTAAATACCTGTGTAATGTAGATTTGGAAAAGTAACATTTTTTTAAAATATAAAATACAACGCACCCATCAAAAATAAAAATGATTATTTCAAAATTAAAAATAAGAAAAAAGCAGCGAGTAATGGGAATTGAACCCATATCACCTGTGTGGAAAACAGAAAATTTACCTTTAATCTATACTCGCGAAACATGTCAGAACATATGTGCTAGAGGATATAGCTCAATTGGTTAGAGCATTGGCTTGTCACGCCAAAGGCTGCGGGTTCAAGTCCCGTTTTTCTCGATAATAAATTTTTAAATTTTTTATTTGTATTATACATATAAATACTATTTTAGCAGATAAAACACAATACACAAATTTTTATAAATTCATATGTACAGATTTTGTATTTTACTGTTTATAGCCAACTATCGGAATTGAACCGATAACAATTAGTTTACAAAACTAATACTCTACCAATTGAGTTAAGCTGGCTTACAATAATAAAATATATTTAAAAAATACATTTAACTACGTATTTTTCATTTATAAAAATAATCTGGAGTGAAAGGATTCGAACCTTTGAATGTCGGAACCAAAATCCGATGCCTTACCGCTTGGCTACACTCCACTACCTATTTTAATTTCACACGCAACTCAAACATCTATAAAAAACTAAATTTATATAAAAATTTTTACTTCAATGGTACACCTTATACACTATGGTTTGTAGATTTAAATTAATGTAAACAAAATTAATATAGTATATAAAAAAATATATTGTATTTGTATATTAATAGATATTTATTAAACATCATTTAAAAAAATTTCTTTTTTTATTTAGTAAAAAAGTTATAAGTTATAAATCACAAAATTGAAGTTTAAAATTATCGATACAATTTAATTAAAAATTTATGATATAAAACAGTATGTAAAACTTGTTTTTCATGCAATTTATGTCATGTTTTAATAGTAAAATCCTGACATAACATAAATTGTATTTTATATGATATTTAATGAAACACAAAAACTAAATATTAAGTATTTAAAAGCAACGAAAAATTTATTTTTTATCAAAACAATAGTTTTATTTTTATTTTACTTTTATTTTATACTATTTGTTGATATTTAAGAATGTTTTTATTTACATGTTTTTTATTATAAAACTAAACTGAGTACAGCAGGACTTGAACCTGCGACCACCAGGTTAAAAGCCCGATGCTCTACCAATTGAGCTATGTACTCTTTATTAACTTTTTATTTAAATGTAAAAAAACGGTTTAAAGTTATAATAAAAAGTAATAATTCATTAAGAAAATCTTTGATTTTTTTAGGAATTTATTGCTTTGCTAAAAAACGAAGTTTTTTAGCAAAGCAAGCAACAAAGTATTTTTTATTTCATACCTGATTTCATATAACATACAATCATAAAAATAATTTTTTTTTGTAAAAAAAATCATGAGAAAATTTTTATTTGTAAAATGCCAATTTTTTTTCGTAAAAAAAAGCTATTAAAAACAAAATTTCCAAAGAAATCACGACAAATAAAGTTAGACTAAGTTGAGCAAAAATATCAACAGGTGAAATTAAAGACGAAATCATTAAATTTATTAGCACTATTTTTTTTCTATTTGCAAATAAAAAATATAATTTTATGCATTTATGTTTCACTAATGATAAAAAAATTAATGGCAGTTGAAAAAAAAAAGTGAAAAAAATAAAAATTTTACATGCTAATTCAACATAAGATTGAATTCGAGCTTGTAATTCTATATGCAGCAGATTTGTATTTATTTGAAAATTTAGTAAAAATTCGTACAATTTCGGCAAAAATATCGAATATACAAATAAAATGCTAATAATAAAAAAAATAAATATTGAAAAAAACGTAAAATTTAACTTTTTTCGTTCATTTTCAAATTTACTTGGAATTATAAAACACCAGAATTGGTATAAAAATAGTGGGATCACCGTATATAGGCTACATAAGAAAGAAACTTCAATGCTGGTGTAAAAGGCTTCAGCTAGATTAGTAAACATAAAACGATTGCTGTATTGCAAAAACGGTTTTGCAAAAATATAAATTATTTCAAAACAATAGTAATAGCATGTTAAAAAACTTATGAATAAAGAAAAAATTACATAAGCTAATCGCAATTTTAATTCAAACAAATGACGGTAAAAAATACTGCGTACAGGAAATATAAGTGCGTTCATATTATACGATATATTTTTACAAATAAGAAAATTTTAATACAATAAATTTTTTTCTACAAAAGTTTAATAACTTGCTATCAAAAAATGTGTAAGTACAGTAAGCTTTCAATATATAGCTAACTGCAAATTTGCCAAATATTGAAAGTTTACTAAAATATAAAAAATTTTATTAATATGCTTGGAAAGATTTGAACTTTCAACTTCCATATCCGTAGTATGGTACTCTATCCAATTAAGCTACAAGCATTTAAACTTATTTGTTTTTGCTTATATTGTAATTTTAAAACATAATTATTGTATTGATATTTATATAACAATAAACATATTTTTTTTTTATTGTTTAGGTTTTTTAATTGAAAATAAAGGTTTTTGTTTTGCTTTGTCAATGAAACAAAATTCCTAGTAATAAAAGGTAACCAGAATAATTATAGAAATAATGCATTTTTGGTAATATAGTAGTGTAGTTTAATTTTTAACTAAGAAAAAGTAAACAATAAAAATTTAAGTTTTTCTTATAACTTTAAATTGTGAATATTTTTTCTAACTTAAATTTTTATTTATAACTCAAACTAATAGAAACAGTTTAACTCTGTGCTTTGCTTATAAAAATTTTTTTTCAGTGTTTAATTTGTAAGTAAGCCTGTAAATAACCAGCTGTTTATAAATGGATACAAAAATGATAAATTTCTGCTATTTTATACAATCATTAGCTTATTGATAAAAAAGAAAAAATTTAAAATTTTTGCAATTAAATCAGAAAGTTTTTTATAAATGGCTATTTTACTTTTTATTTGCTAATAATTATTTTATTTCTATAAGCAAAGCAACAGCTATGTTTTGATTTTTTATTTTTTTACATATGTGTAAACGCAAAATAATTTACAGTATTAAGAACAAAGTGATAAAGCAAACTTATGACTAATTAAATAAAGTGGTGTTGGAAAAACCATAAAAAAAATAATAAAAAACGAAGTGATACCTAAAATTAAGGCATTTTCTTTTTTTATTTGAGAAAAGCTTAACCAATTTTTTGGGGTTTCAAAATACATTATTTTTATTAAACGTATATAATAAAAACAACTAATAACACTGGTTAAAACACCTACGATTGCTAGTAAATACATTGTAGAACTCATAGCTGCAAAAAACAAAAAAGCTTTACTATAAAATCCAGCTAACGGTGGAATGCCTGCTATAGAAAATAAGGTTAAGCTAAAAGTGATAGCTAAAACCGGGTTTGTTTTTGCTAGCATATTTAAATCGGTGGTATATTTAATTTGAGAAATTGGTTTAATTAGTGCATTCATTTCGCGTTTTAGTGGTGATAAAACAATTGCAAAAATATTAATCGTCATTATGATATATACTACAAGATAAATAAACAAGGCCTGAAGCCCTTCTATGGTTCCACAACAAATGCCTATTAATAAATATCCTACATGACCAATAGAACTAAAGGCTAATAATCTTTTTATTTTATTTTGTGACATGGCAGCAAAACTTGCCAAAATCATAGAAGCTAAACTGGAAAAAATTATCATTTTTTGCCATGGTAACATAAAATCGTAGAAGCTGTCAGTAAAAACTCTAACCACTATTGCTAAAATAGAAATTTTTGGGGCAATAGAAAAAAAAGCAGTTACAGAGGTTGGTGCCCCTTCATACACGTCTGGAGCCCACATATGAAATGGTACTGCAGTTAGCTTAAAAAGAAAGCCGACCAAAATAAAAATCATACCTAGTTCACAAGCTCGTAATGAAAAATTAGCATTACTGTCATTATATACATCAGTAATGCCGCACGCAAAAACTTTTGCTAGTTCTGAGAAATTTGTAATTCCAGTAAAGCCATAGATTAAAGAAATTCCAAACAAAAGAATTCCTGAAGAAAAAGCACCAAGTAAAAAATATTTTAAACCAGCTTCAGTAGAAAATTCAGAATTTCGTTTGCATGCTGCCATAACATAAAAACATAAACTTTGTAGTTCAATAGCTAGATACATAGATAGAAAATCTGCAGATGCAATTAAAAATAACATACTACAAGTAGATAGTAATACTAAAATACTGTATTCGAATGCATTAAAGCTTTGCTTTTTTATATAATTAAGCGAAATTAAAATAGAGAAAAAACACGAAAAAATAACTAAAATTTTCAAATAAAAAGTAAAATCATCTAATATTAAAGTATTATAAAAAATGCTAGCATGAGTAATAAAGTTTTTTTTCAATAATAAAAAAGTAAAAATTAAACTAAGTATGCTTAACCAGTTTATATTGTTCAATAACAATGGATATTTGTTTATATTAGAGGTACTTAAAATTACTCCATACATTAAAAGCACAATACAGACACATACTAAAAATAATTCTGGGATGATAGCTTTAAAATCATTTTCAAATAAAAAGGTATAAAAATCAAATTCGTTTACAGAAAAGTAATGATTACCATTGCTTAAATACATTTAAAAGTTCGTGTTTAAATTAATTTTTTTTATCCCAAAAAAGTTCAATTAAAAAATTTTGTTTTTTATTAATTTGTTTTTATTTAAATTATGTAAATTAACAATTTTTTTATTTAAGTATTTAAACAAGTTTTTTCTAATTTAATTTTTTCATAAAATTTGTTTAAATACTTAAATAAAAAAAAAATCAGCTTATTAACAATTAAGTGAAATTTGTACTTTATGTTATGACTGTCAGTAGCACAGCAAAATTGTAAGCAATTTTCGATGAAAAAGCTTTTTGATTATTGTGCTGTAACACAAAAATCAGAAATTTTTTTTTGTTTTGTTTTTATTATTTAAAAATTGTTGCTGTTTTACTATTTCTTAATGAAGATTAATAGCATCATTTAAATAAATACATGTCAATATTGTAAATACATAGGCTTGTAAGCAAGCTACTCCTATTTCAAGTCCAGTTAAAGCAAATACTACTCCAAATGGTAACACAGACGCTACTCCTAACAAGCCTCCTACGGAAAGCATGGTCCAGGCAAAGCCGCTTAAGATTTTTACTAAAGTGTGGCCGGCCATCATATTTGCGAATAAACGTACACCTAAACTTATAGCACGAAAACAATAAGAAACTAATTCTAATACAACTAATAAAGGAGCCAGTGCTAATGGTGCTCCTTTAGGTAGAAGAAAACTGAAAAAATGTAAACCATGAGTTTGAAATCCTACAATTGTAATTCCTATAAATAAAGATAAACTTAACCCAAAAGTGACTAAAAAATGACTAGTAGCTGTGAAACTATAAGGTATCATACCAATCAAGTTAGTAAATAATAAAAAAACAAAGGTAGTAAAAATTAAAGGAAAATATTTTTGGCCTTTTTTTCCTATTTGCTCATCAACTAAACTTACAACAAACTCATAAATCATTTCCACCAAAGATTGCCATCTAGACGGAACCAAATAGCCACCATTTTGAGTTACCAAATAAAATAAAGTAAAAACTAATGCAGTAGTTAACATAAGATACAGTGAAGAATTTGTAAAAGATAAGTAAACATTACCTATATGAAAAGGTATTAAACTTACAATAGAAAATTGTTCTAACGGGGTAAAAATCATAATTTTATTTTTTTTATTAATTCAGAATAAGGTATAATTATTGTAAAAACTTACTTATTTTTTTTTACTTAAACTACAAAAAGTAAGTTTTTGTGATCAAAAAATCAGTTTTTAGAAATGTTTAAAATGTTGAATAGTAATTATTATCATCACAAAATTTTTAGCTTAAATTATTTAATATTGAATGATGACACAAAAATTTTTAGTATATATCATTAAAATTTTCTGTTTATACCATTCCCAGGTTTAAAATTTATGAATATTTTTAAAAATTTTTTAACGATATTTAAATTTTTGTGTTTAAGCACATTTATTTCATTTTTTTTTGCCTATACACGCTTATAAAATTAAGTTATATAGTTGGCAACAAAACTTAAAAATTTCCGCAATAATTCCAAATTTGTAACACAGAATTTATTTACTAATAGAAATTTTTTTTATATAGCATTAAAAATACTGTTTAAGTAAATAAATTTAGTTTAAATCGTATTGTATTTAAAAATAAAATTTTTTCAGTTTGAGTTTTTTGTTTTTTAAATTACAAAAGCAGAAAAAAAACATTATATAAACACAAATTTTCGATTGTAAAAAAATTAAATAATGATTGTATTTAGTAGCACGAATTTTTACTTTTTATAACTTCATTATTTTCTACCATATAAATATATTAACCTAGTTTATTAATATAAAATTTAATTTAATTATAAAAATTTTCTATTTTTTGTTAAAAGTATAGTCTAAGCAGAAAAAGGGGTTTGAACCCTCGACTTTTGCTATGGCAAAGCAACGCTCTACCGCTGAGCTATTTCTGCTGAACATAATTTTAAACTATATTTTTAATTGAAAAAGCTTTTTAAAATAACGTATAAAATGTAACCACAAAAATGTTTTTTATACTATAAATTGAAATTGGTTTTAAATAATAGGCTATTTGCCTTTCGTTTAAAAAAACGAAGTTTTTTCTAAGTGAATAATTTTTGATAAATGCGCTATATAAGTTATAAGTTTGCTTAAACCGAAAAAATAAAATTTTTTTCCTATAGCTTAAATGGCTAAAAACCAGAAATTTTTTTCAGGTAATAAAAAATTTGCTAGCTAAGTAAATATATAAAATAAACATTATATGGTGTCAACAAAAATTTTTAATTTTTTTTAACACTAAATTTTTTGTTGAAAAAAACTTGTAGCAAGTAACTTCTGATTGTTGCACTTTAAGTTAAAGAAAACATAGTTTTTTCTTAATTTAAATTTTTTTCAAGATATAGATTACGGCTTTTACTATTTAAACAGATAGTTTAATGTTGTTTATTAATAAAAATTTTGCTTTTTATAAACCAGAAAAAAAAAGCAAGTATTATTTAAATATTTTTCTACTTAAATAGCTTTTATTTATAAAAAAAGGCGTTGGTTATTTGAATTAAGTTATAGCTAGCTTAAGCAATAGGATTATTATCTTTTACGGGAATTGAACCCGTGTTTTTGCCTTGAAAAAGCAACGTCCTAACCACTAGACGAAAAAGACTTTGTTTAATAAATTTTTTAAAAATAGTATTTATATTATTTTTAATTTTATTTAAACTTAGTTTAATTTTAATACAATATCTATTTTATATTTTTACAAAGTAAGCTTTAAAACGAGAAATTGCACAAACAAAAGTAGGTCAAAAATCAGATTTTATTTATGGGTATTGTTTTTTACACATGATTGCTTTATTTTAATAGTAGATGTGTAAATTTAATTTGGAATAAATTTATTTTTTTTTTATAGAAAATTTACCCAAAAAACGGTAGTTTTGTTATTATTATTTAAATCAAATATATACTAAACATTTACCTGATTAGTAACATAATAATAAAAAAGTCTACAATTTTTGTACCAGCTCACAAATAACAACTTACTCGCAAACTTATTTGCAAGCTTACTGTCAAGCTTACTCAAATACTGTTACTTAAAATATAAAAAAAACTTTTCTCAATTTAAATAAAAATTTTATATATATATGTGCAAACCTTATTTAAATGCTAATAATTTAAAAAAAAATTTATTTATCAATGATAGATATTATACACATTATAAAAAAAATGTGTGTTTAGATTTAATTTACAAACAAAATTTAACAAATATATTTGAGATTCCAAAAATAAAAAAAATTACTTTAAACCTCACATACAAAACTATAGCAAATGACAAAAAGTCTATAATTCCTGCTTTAGTATCATTACAGCTAATTTCTGGACAAAAATTAAAATGGACAATTGCTCATAAATCTATTGCTGGCTTTAAAATAAGAAAAAATCAAATAATTGGTTGTAAAGCAGATTTACGAAATATGTTTATGTATAATTTTTTGGAAAAATTAATCACAATTGTTTTACCACGAATTCGTCATTTTAATGGTATTAAAATAAATTATTTACATGAAACAGCTCATTTAAGTATAGGTATACCAGAAATTTTAGTTTTTTTTGAGTTAGAAAACTATTTTGAATTTTTTGAATTGCTAAAAGGGTTAGATATTACTATAGTAACAAATGTAGGAAAAGCTAAAAAGTTAAATTTTTCTAAGTTGTATTCGTCACCAATATCCATTTTTTTAAGTGCATTTCAATTTCCAATAAAATAAATTTTTGAAGTCAAAAAATTTATAAATTTTAAATATATATAAACAAAAAAAAGTATCCACAAATGAATTGTTTAAATATTAAATGCTCATGGAAAAAAAGTTTACAAGAGAAACACTTTACTATAAAAATTTATTGAATTAACATTAAATAAAATAATTTAAATTAAATGAAAAAAACTGTTTCAAATAATAAACTTCGTTAACAAATAGTAAAAATTTTCGATTTAAGCTGACTTAAATAACCGTTTGCTGAAAAAAAATGGGATTTTTTTTTTCAGCAATACGAGTAAATTAGCTATTTAAATGGTAAAGGTTTATTTAATAGAAAATTGCTTTGCTTTTTAGTTGTGAAAAAAAGCTGGTACAAAAATTGAAAATTTTTGTCATTGTTTAAATGCTGCTATAGTTTGTATTTTAAAAAAATTTAAATTCTAATTATAATTAAAATAAATTGTAATAAATATATTACCAAGTGTTAAAAAAAACTTCATATTATTTTATAATATGCCTCAACTAGTATAAAATATTGCATTTTTAAATATAAAATATTGCATTTTTAAAGGCTTGTATAAAAAAGTAAAAATTTTTTACTTTTTTATACAAGCCTTTAAATTAAGCGAAACTTTATAAAACTTGGTTTTTATATATAATTAAAAATAAAGGTATACAATAAAGCGAAGCATTGCTATGCGTGTTAAGGAAGCCAATCAAAACTAATTAAAATTCCGGAAACTAATACTACCCAAGCTAATGAAAATGGCAGTAATACTTTCCATCCTAATCGCATTAATTGATCATACCTATACCTTGGAAAAGCGGCACGCACCCAAATAAAAAAAAAAAGAAATAATACTATTTTCAAGCCAAACCAAAATACACCAGGCAACCAGTAAAAAATACTTATATTAAAAATTGGTAGCCATCCACCTAGAAAAAAAAGTGCACAAAGACTACTCATCACAATCATGTTTGCGTATTCCCCAAGAAAAAATAAAGCAAATCCCATGGACGAATACTCTACATTATAACCTGCTACTAATTCAGCCTCGGCTTCTGGCAAATCAAAAGGAGCTCTATTAGTTTCAGCTAAACATGATATAAAAAACATAATTAAAACTGGAAATAAAGGTATACAGAACCAAACCTTTTGTTGAGCCAATACTACTTGTGTCAAATTTAATGAACCTACACACAGTAATACTGTAATTAAAATAAGGCCTAAAGATACTTCATAAGAAACCATTTGTGCTGCTGATCGTAAACTCCCTAAAAAAGCGTATTTAGAGTTACTTGACCAACCAGCAGTAATAATACCATACACGCCAAGGGAAGAAATCGCAAAAATGTATAATAAACCTGCATTCAAATCAGCTAATACCAAGCCTTCTCCAAAAGGAATTACGGCCCAGGCTACTTGGCTAAGCATAAAAGTTAATACAGGTGCAAATAAAAATATAACTAAATTTGCATTACTCGGTAATACAGGTTCTTTTACCAATAATTTTAATCCATCTGCTATAGGTTGAAAAATACCGAAAATACCTACCACATTAGGTCCTTTTCTGCGTTGCATAGATGCCATAACCTTTCGTTCTGCTAAAGTTAAAAAAGCAACACCTAATAGCAAAGGAATAGTAATTGCGATTATTTTTAATATAATGTTTAAAATAAGATAATTCATAATGTTTTTTTTAATTTTTGATATTTTTAAATGGAAATAACTATAGTATTACATCTATAATTGGTGCTCATTGCTTTGAAATGATATGCTTTTATTTAAACAAAATAAATCGGAAAAGAAAAATTGATATTTTTAAATAAAAAATAAATTTTATTATTTTCTTATATTCCATTAATAAAAAGTTACCATACCACTGATTTATATTTCTGGAAAATTTTGTTTTCACAAATAAAAATAAGTTATATGTTTGCAGTAGCTATTTAAGTTAAATAAAAGTATACACTATTTGTCACATCACTAAAACTTATAACATTTTAAATAATCTATTTAAATATTTAAATATAAATTTTTATTACTTAAACTTTAAAAAAATTATTCATATTATATGGCCCAAAAAATTAACCCTATATCGCTACGATTGGGAAAAACTAATCGTGGTATGGATTCTTGTTGGTTTAATCAATCAAATTATGTTAATTTGCTCATGAAAGATTTGAAAATACAATGCTATATAGATTTGATTTTAAAAAAAATCAAATTTTCTTCAGCACGCTATGTAATTCAATACTTGCCTAATAAAATAAAAATCAATATATTTTTTTGTAATCCAAACAAAAATCGAAAATATGTATCTAAAATTTTTTATTTAAAAAACCCTAAAAAAATTAAATTTATTCGAAAAAATTTTTTTAATAATGCACATACTGGCATTTCGACTGCACAAGGTAAAATTTTTGAATATTTAACTAAAAGCTTTAATAATAATCTACCTGAATTACTTACAAGTAAAAAGTCTACTAATTTACTGTGTAATACAACAAAAATTAGCAATATAAGTAAAAATGGAAATAACTCAAACACTTTATTTTATTTTCAAAATTATTCAAAATTACTTTATTCTTTAAAAGTATACAATGAATTTTATATACGTTATTTTTTAGTTAAGTATTTTTCTATCAAACAAATCCCTTATTTTACAAAGCACAAAAACATAAATGCAAGTAAACAAAAAAATAATTCAAATTTCGTATCTTTAACCTCAGCTTTTTTTACAACGCAAAAAGAAAAACAGTATTCTACTGGAAATTCATTGAATAATAGGTGTAATACTATTTTATTCAAATATATTATGTTTTTTTTGTTTTTGAAAATTTACAAAAATAAAAATTTTTTAGCTTTAAAGTATTTTCAAATAAAAATAAACAATTATAAAAAAATAACACAAAATTTTAATGTATTTTCCCGTTGCTTTGAAACGCAAAGGAAAAAACCAAAAAAAAATCAGCTAAAAAAAGCTGTTTATACTATAAATCCTGAAAAAAAAAATAATTGTAACCATTCAAAAAACAAATTAAAAGTTAGCTTACCGATAATTTTTTTTTTTAACACTTTTTTACCGTTGAAGTTAAAAATTTTAAATTTTTTAAAAAAAAAAACATTAAACTATACACATTTATGTAATTTTTCCATGAAAAAAACTAGTAAATTAGATTGTATTTTAAATACTAATTTAAAAAAAAAATTTGTGCCAACCTTTATTAATGGTAATAGTTTAATCAAACTTAATGTATATTACAAACAATTACAGTTTTATAATACACAAGAAAATTTGATTAATTTCAATAGTAAAGTGAGTTTTATTAGTTTTAAACAACAAAATGAAAAATATTGTAATTTAAGTTTAATGAATGCTCAATGTGTGAATGAAACATACAACAACTATTGTAAATTATTTTATTTTTGCAAATATTATGATAGCATTTATTTACGTACTAACAAAAATTTTTTTTCATTTCGTGAAAATAACAAGCTTGGTGACAATACTAATTTATCTGAAATTACTCATAAATTTAATACCAATTTAATTTCAAGTGAAACTAGATTAATTGAAAGAAAAAAATTTATATTACCAAGTTCACCTTATAAATCTCATATGGAATCTATTTTATGTAATAATTTTTCTGGTAACGTGCATCTGCATTTTTTTCAAACTTCAGACATATTTCAAAACGCTTTATTTCTTATAGATGAGGTAATATATTATATAGAAAAAAGAGTACCATTTTTTAAAATAAAAAATTATATTTTAAAAAAAATTACCGAACAAAAATTAAATCATATAAAAGGTATACGTGTCATGTGTTCGGGTCGAATAGGAGGAAAATCTAAAAAAGCGCAGCGATCCAAAGTACAAAATTTTAAGTATGGTGAAACTTCATTACACGTTTTTTCTTCAAAAATTGATTTTAAATCAAAAAATGCCTTTACTTCTTTCGGAACATTAGGAATTAAAATTTGGATTTGTTATAATTAATAAATATAATATCAAACTTTGTTAAGTATAGCATGTACGACAATCATATTGTTTGAAAGTGCTATATATAAATATTACTATACTTAAATAAAATTAGTTTTATTTAAGTATAGTAATATTTATATGGTTTTACCGTAATAAAGTTTATTATTTAATTTAGTTAAAAAATTAAAAAAAAACCAAACAAAAAAGTAATAATAAGTATTTGTTGGAATGGGATAAGTAATATTACGAGTATTAGAATTTGAATCTAAAAAAGCTATAATCGGTATATTTGTGCTAGAAGCTTCATTAATAATAGATTCAGCATTAGCAGTACTCATTAAAATAATTATGTCTGGCTTCCAATTAAAATTCAAAGCATGCGATGATTCAGCATGATTTTTTTCCGATATCAAACCATTAAGTAATAACTTTTTTTTTTCAGGAAGAAAATTCATATTATACTCTGTATTACTGTTTTCTAGATTCGTGTTTTTGTTTAAAAAACCTTTGTAATTTTTTTTCATTTTTCTATAATTAGGGAAATAAATGTTATTTTCATTTAAGAAAATATCGAAATTACGATAAAAAGTTATAAAAGTTTTTATTTTACTAAAAACTTGTTTCCAATTTGTTAGAGTACCTTTTGTCCACCCGCAATCACTAAAAAATAAATGAAAGCAGTGGGTATTTTTTTTAATGTGATACATAAGCTTTGACAATTCAGGGTTAGTGTTTACAATTAAAACATTTCCATTACATTTTATTATAAATGTAAAAACGTAAAGAGCTTTAATTAAACAATTTAATGTAAATTTATAATTTAAAATTATAGTTTTATTTCTAGTGCCTATAAAAAACTTACTTAAGTTACTATGCCATGATTTTTGTAACTTAAGTGAGTTGTGACCTAAACTCATGTTATTTTTAATGAAATCAGTATATAAATTAGAAAAGTTTATGGTTAATTGCTTTTTTTTTTTAATAACGTTATTTTTGCTCATTTGTAATATCTTGTTTATAAAATTTTATCTATATTGTTTTTGGCAAAATAGTTCAGTGGTTAGAACAGTAGAATCATACTCTACGTGTCGTGGGTTCAAATCCCACTTTTGCCCAAACATTTCGCATTTTTCCAATTTAACAGTACCAAAAATTTATGATTTTCATAGTAAAAAAAGCTTGTAGTACATTTATTTTTGGTTGCTGTCTTGGAAAAATCTTTATTTTTTTCTACAAAAACTAAATAGCTAAATACCAAACGGTGTTAGTTTACAGTAAGCAACCAAATAATTTTTTGCTATATAGTTAGCTTCAACTTAAATTTTATATTGGCCCTTTGGTCGCAATATACCTGCAGGGTTGTAAATAAAATCAAACTTTGTTTGATTTTATCAACGACTAAAAAACTGCTTTTTTTAGTTTTTAGTAAAATCAGTTAAAAAATTTTTTGTTTTGCGCCTGGTTTAAACTATAATAATGAAATTTGTGTAAGCAAACAGGAGAAAAACATTTTAACAATAAAGAAAGTAATTTTTTAGTATATTTAAATGCGTAAACAGTGTTTTACTGACAGAAATCAAAAACTTTTGTAATAAGTTAAGTTATTAAATAAATATGCAAAACTTTATTTTTATCCTGAAAATAACGAAAGGCAAAATAAAACAAATATAACCAACACCATATAAAGCTTTACTAATAAAAATTTTCAATTTTTATTAGTAAACTAACTGTAGAAAACACTTTATTGTACACTTACTTTATGGTTACTAAAACGTATGGAAAATAACTGATTTGTAATACTTTATTTGATAAATAGTAAAATTACTCACTATTTTTATTAAAAAGTTAAATTATTAAAAATTTTATTTTTTATTGCAATATACAAAATTTTTGGTTTATTTTATATATAAATTTTGGTTTTTTGTAATTCCATTTTTATTACACAAATGATTGTTTTTTTCAGAAAAAACAGTTATTTTTTTGACATTAATAATTTAAGTAAGTTTGCAGGAGAAAAGGGATTCGAACCCTTAACCAATAGTTTTGGAAACTAGCATTCTACCACTTGAACTATTCTCCTGAAATAGTATAAACATATTTTTATTGAAATCGTTTCTAACATAGTTTACATTTTTTTGGAAAAATTTTTATACTGTAAGTCATGCATTTTATACTATAATGTAAAGAATTTATATATATTTAACTTAAATATAAAACTTTAAATGGTTAGATAACATAGTGGCTAATGTATAAGATTGCAAATCTTGAAACGACAGTTCGAATCTGTCTCTAACCTAACACTGTAAATTAATACTTCACTAAATCATAAAATTTTAGTTTATTTTTTCTTTAATTATTTTAAACTAAAGATTTTTTATTGAAAAATTAACTGCTTTATTGTGTTTGCAAAAATTTCACTAACAAAAATTTTTAACTTTTTGTTTCTGGTAACACCATATAATTAAAATGAAATTTTCTCTTTAATTTTTAGCAACAAAATGGTTTTTTTACTTTTTTACGAAAACCAAAAATTTTTCTAATATAAGTAAAAAGTAAAGTGCTAACATTTTACTACAAAGAATTTTGTATTTTTATAATACAATTTAAAAAAAACAAATGGTGTAAAGTTTTACATTGTAATGTCATTTAAATACCATACAGTATAATGTGTTTATAGACTACATTTTTCAAAAAATATATATTTTTATGTTAAGCCCGAAACGTACTAAATTTCGAAAATATCAAAAAGGAAATATAAAAGGAATTCAATCAAATAACATTACATTAAAATTTGGTAAATATGGATTAAAGTCTTTAGAATCTGGTAAAATCACTGCCTCAACCATTGAAGCTGTACGACGTACTATTACCCGAAAATTTAAAAGAAGCGGTAAGATTTGGATAAAAATATTTCCAGATATTCCAGTGACTCAAAAACCTTTGGAAGTCCGAATGGGCAAGGGTAAAGGAGCACCATGCTTTTGGACATGTGGAATACAAGCAGGTCAAATTTTATTTGAAATGGATGGTATTTCTCTACAATTAGCAAAACAAGCATTCAAATTAGCAGATTCCAAGTTACCAATTAAAACTCAACTCATTTTCAATTAATTAAAAAATTAAATATGACACAAATACATATTACTATCAAGTCCTTTCAATGGTATCAGATAAAAAATACCATTATATTTATAAAGAAAATACAATCTCTATTAAATTTTGAAACTACCAATAAAGTAAATGACATCATTTATATGAATTTACCAAAAAAACGTAAACTTTTTACCGTTTTGAGATCTCCTCATATTGATAAAAAATCTAGGGAGCAATTTAAATTTACTTCCCGCAAGATAAAGCTTATCGTAAAAGAAAAAAATGAGAATAAAAATGCTTTATTTGTTTTTTTCTTAAAAAATTCAGAATTCCCTGGAGTAGAACTAGAAATTTCTTTAATTTATAACAGCTGTTTACATTTACTATAAATAAAAAGTTATTTAAGTTTTTTAGATTTTATTTTTAAATAAGTAAAAGTCAAAATACTAAAAAATCTGAAGTATTTTTTACAACTACTAAAAAGCATTTCAGAAAAAAATTTGATTTTTTTAACTTAAACTTTGTTTTACTTTAATTAAGAAAAGATAAAATTTTATTACTAATGATACACAAAATAAAACATAAAATTTTTCAAATCTAATTTTCAATTAAAAATAAGCTTTTACCGCAAAAATATAAAGAATTAGTAGGCTTAAGAAAATTTTAGTGTTAACCAATTTAAAAACACGATAAAACTTTCTCGTTAATTTTAAATTTAAATTTTTTATTATAAATTTTTTCAAAAATTACAAAAAAATTATATATATGGCACGATCAATACCCAAAGGTCCTTTCTGTGAAATAAAAATAAAAAATACAACAAATAAAGTATGGTCTAGACGCTCTGTTGTTTTACCTTGTTATTTACATAAAAATTTTTTAGTTTACAATGGAAAAGTATTTATTCCACTTACGATTTCTGAAGAAATGATAGGACATAAATTCGGTGAATTCTCAACGACTAGAAAAAAAGCTGTTCATAAAGTAAAAAAAAAATAATTATTTTTTGTTATGTTTCTTGAAAATTCGTCGCTAGTATTGCAAAAAAAGCCAATTTGGTATTACTATTTCGATGAATTGATACTTTTTATACTAAAGTGATTTGCTTTTTAGTTGTGAAAAAAAGCTGGTACAAAAATTGGAAATTTTTGTCATTATTTAAATGCTACTAAAAATTTGTTGAAAAAAACACTGTTTTTTCTATTTAAGCAAGTCTGTAGGTTTTTAACCAAAAATTTGCTGGCTTGGAAAAAAATGAAATTTTTTACTACAAAAGTTTAATAGCTTGCTATCAAAATATGATTTACTGATTTAAATTTTAACTAAATTTAAGTAGCGTGCTACTAAAGATCTTGATTTTTACAAAATATAAAAATCTATGCTTGCTATCAATTTTGAGACAAAAATACATTTTTTCCAAAAAAAAAGCTTATGGTAGCAAACTGAAATTTAAGCCAAAACTAACTTTTTTATTGAGAAATATATAGTAAATAGCTAAACTTTCAAAGCTTTTTTTTGAAAAAAAAACTTTTTTTTCTAAATAAGTTAATAATATTTTGTTAAAAAAAGTTTTTTAAGTTTTAATGTGCAAAGTTAGCAAAGACGATTTTAATAAAAAATACATAGTATTTTTGTATTTAAATACCAAACGGTATTTAAATAAGTTTCTATTAAAAAAGTTGTTTAAATACTAAAAAATATTGTTTTTCATACTTTAATGTTTAAATGTTTAAGCAAATAAAACAGTTTTGTGTTACGATTTTTATCCGCAAACAAAAAGTTGTTTTTGAACATTTTACTATCACATATATATTTAAACAATATACATATATTAAAAAAATAATAATACTATGATGTCACGTAAAAATCTATGTTTAATAAAACTGAATCTAAATAATGAAGCATTTTTTCGTAGAAATTTTGATTATGATTTTACAAAAAAATTAATTCATACAACAGCTTATAAATTTTTTTACTGCAATTCTGTTAAAAACAAATTATTCAAAGCTTGTGGTAGTCATAAATTTACTTATATAAAAAATAGAATATTATTGCATTCAACATTATCTACAAACAAAAAAGAAAAACTTTTAAGCAACACATTTATTCAATCTGTAACAACTGCTACACCTAAATGGGTACAGTATGCTATTTATAACAAAAACGAAGCAACATTTTACGTTTTTCCAGAATATATTTTATCAGTTTTATTTTATCTTAAAAATCATGTAAATACACAATTTAAAATGTTAATAGATGTTACAGCAGTGGATTATCCATCTCGTGTGTCACGTTTTCAGGTAGTTTATCATTTATTGAGTATTTCATATAATGCTCGAATAAGAATAAAAACTTGTGTAGACGAAGTTACTACATTATCATCTGTAACCACACTTTATTCATCTGCCGGTTGGTGGGAAAGAGAAGTCTGGGATATGTTCGGAATTTTTTTTTCAAATCATCCAGATTTGCGCCGTATTTTAACTGATTATGGGTTCCAAGGTCACCCTTTAAGAAAAGATTTTCCTTTAAGTGGTTTTGTAGAAGTACGGTATGACGATTCAGAAAAACGAGTTATCACAGAACCAGTTGAAATGACCCAAGAATTCCGATACTTCGATTTTACAAGTCCCTGGGAACAAATAGAAAAAATATAAAATTTATTTTTTCGTTTAATTAAACTCACCATTGAAGCTATACTTTTTTCACAGAAGCATAGTTTACGATGTGCTTATAATATTACAACAAAATGTCAATTTTTTTTAAATAAAAACTTTTTATAATAATTACAACAATCTTTTATTTTTATATTAAAATTTTTTTCAATTTAAACTTTACCCTGGTTAATCACTTCACTAATAAAAATCTTTAGTTGGTAATTATGAAATTTATACTGAGTATAAATTTTATTACAACCTTTGTAAGGAAAAAACAATTTTTTGAAGAAAGATTTTTGTAATTATAAAATTTATATTTAATATAAATTTTATTATAATGATTTAGCAAAGACGATTTTAATAAAAAATACATAGTATTTTTGTAGTAAAGTACCAAGGGGTTGCTAATTTGCAAAAAATTTCGTTTTTTTCTGCAAAACAACTTGCTTTGTTTACAAAAACTTGGTTTTTATTAAAAAAAATAACTAAAAAAAGTCACTGTTGTATAATTTTCGTTATTTAAGAAAACCAAGTTTTTGTAAACAAAGCAAGATAAAATTTGTGATTTTTTGCTAGTGAATGTTTTATCAAAAAGTGTAAACAAATCAATAAATTTGTTTAAATTTCATAAAATAATTTTTTACTATTTTAAATATTTCTTAGTTTACTAATAAAAACATTATTTTTATTAGTAAATTTAAACATAAAGAAAACTTTTTAGTTTTTTAATAAAATCTTATTTTAGCAGGGACAAGCTTAATAAAAAATACATAGTATTTTTGTAGTAAAATACCAAACGGTACAATCACAAAATCTTATAACAAAAACTTCCCAATAAAAATTAGCATTTTAAAACAACTTTTTTACCAGTATATAGAAAATAATATGACAACTTTAAGAAAAAAAATATTTCATTATAAAATACAAAATATTATATCACGAAACAACTTTGTACTTTTTTTTCAATTCAATAATATAAAATTTAAAGATTGGATTTTATTAAAAAATCAAATTTTTAATTTACAAAACACTAACGTAATTGTAATTAAAAATAAAATTCCATATGAAATGATGTTTGCTAGTCAAGCTCAAAACAAAATTAGTTCAGTAGTTGATAATTGTAAATTTTTATCTGAAGTGAGTTTTAATAAAAAATTTAGTAACGAAGTAAGCCTGCAGGTAACTTCGTTACCAAAGAGCAAACATAAGATTAATTTATCAAATCAGAGCAAAATTGATTTAAGTTGTGATAGTGAAAAAAAATTGCCTTTTCATTTTATTGGTAAAAAAAACATGAAATATTTAAAAACCAATAAACAACAATTAAATTTTTTATGCCAAGGGCCTACTTTAATGATAGCCTTTAATTCAATAAAGCAATGCAAAGCTATTTATGAAATTTTAAATATATTCACATATAATTTTTCTTATAATAAATTTCAGTTTAAGCCAGAATTTCTTGATTTATATCGTTGTAAAACAAGTTGTTTTGACAACACGAATTTGCCTTCATTATTTATAAAGAAAAAAAATAAATTAGATTTGTATCTACAAAAACCTAATTTTGCAAATAAAAAAAATATTAAATTTAGCTTTTTTTTTATTGGTGGCTTAGTTCAAGGCAAAACTATAAATTATTTAGATTTTGAAAAATTATTACAATTAAACAATTCCGTTTATACTCATTTGATTCAACAATATTCTAGTCCAATAGTTTGGTTTACGTTTTTTAATACCATATTAAAAATAAAACTCATAAAATGTTTTCAAATTAACTTAATAAATTTATTAGGTATACGTAAAAATAACTTAAAAAAAATTTCCAATTAAAATTACTAGTTTTTTATAAGTTTTTTACGTTTAGAAAAATGATTATACAAAATAAAAACAGAATTAATGACAATATAGCTTTATATTTCAGTATTGAAATATTCTATCAACTTATTTCTATTTGTTGGTGATAACAAAAAAATTCCTGATTTGTAGTGTTTTTGCGAAAATTCCACAAAAAAAATTTTTCGTAAAAAAATATTGCTTAAATACTCAAATAATTAAACATTAAAATAGGAAAATATTTTTTACATTAGCTTTTTTTTTCAAATTTCAGTTTAAACCATAATTATTAAAAAAAAAATTATATTAAAATGGTAGAATATATAGGTGTATTTATATATTTCATAATAGCTTTAGCTTTGGCTGGAGTTATTTTAGGTTTATCGTTTGTGTTTGCTACTCGAAAAGCAGATCCTGAAAAAATTTCGGCTTATGAATGTGGCTTTGATCCCTTTGATGATGCTCGAAGTCGTTTTGATATTCAATTCTATTTAGTTTCAATTCTTTTTATTATTTTTGATTTAGAAGTAACTTTTCTTTTTCCATGGGCCTTAACGTTAAACAAAATAAGTTATTTTGGATTTTGGTCTATGATGTGCTTTTTAATAGTATTAACCATTGGTTTTATTTATGAATGGCGCAAAGGAGCTTTAGATTGGAGTTAAAATAAATTACTTTCTTATTCAAAGTTTAAGCAATGTTCTACTTTTTGCTTAAATTTACCTTTGCTAATACAAACTTTGCTGATATAAACTTTACTAATGTAAATTTTACTTATGAAAAATGTAATTTTATCAAAAATTGCGTTTCAGATAAATTTTTCTGATTTTATTTTTGCTTTTTTGTTCTGAAAAAACAAACAATTACAAAAATTGGAAATTTTTGTAATTGTTTTACCACTAATAAAAATTTCATTTTTATTGACAAAGCAAGTCGTTTTATAGAAAAAAATGAAGTTGTTTGCAAATCAGCAACCAAAACATTGTGATAAAATTTATATTAAATATAAATTTTATCACTACGAAAATTTTTTTTCGAAAAATTGTTTTAATCAAAAACTTTAAATAGTAAAACATTTAAACAGAAGGCGAAAAAAAAAGCTTTTTTTGATTAGTATTCAAATATTTCAATTCACTATAAAATATGAAGAATTGTTAAATTAAATTAAGTTTATTTGTTTAAGTAATAAACTTACTAAAACTAAAATTCACGTAGCTAGTTAAAAAAAAAAAAAATTGGAAATTTTTATTAGTATGGTATAAATTAAACATAATTTAAAAACTAACTTTTTACCACAAATAAAATCCAAAGAAATTTTAGTACTTGAATCGATATACGATACTAATATTCTACGATAAAAAAAACATTAAATAAAAATTTTATGCTAAAAAAAACCTTATTAAAAAACACACATGAATTTTTAGAAAAAAATTTCCCAGAAAATTTTTTTTTAAAAAAAAAACTTAACAAAAAGCGAAAAAAGTTAGTACTATCTAAAGGTATGCTGCTTAAAAAAAAACTTTTTCAATTTAAACGAAAAAATCTAATATTACAAAAAAAAAATGGTTCACCTGAAAAATTTTCCGGGAAATCCAAGAATATAAATCAATTTTTTTCAAGTGAAAAATATAATAATTTTTTAGTTTCAATGCATATGGTGAAATCAGAATTTGAAAAAAAACAAAACAAAATTTCTGATTTTAAAAATAAGCTTAAAGAAAGAAAAAAATTATCTATTTTATACGGAAACCTTTCTAGTAAACAAATCAAAAAAACTCTACAGCAAGCAAACGAGCTTCAAGGAAATACAGGAGACAATTTAATTATTTTATTAGAAAGTAGATTAGACGTAATACTTTATCGTGCACTTTTTTTTTCGAGTATAAAATCTGCAAGGCAATGGATAAAATACAATAAAATTTTGATAAATTTTGAACCCATTAATATATATAGTTATAAAGTAAAATTTGGAGATATAATTTCTATTCAAAAAAGGCATAAAAAAGTTCTTGGAAACACCATTTTAAAGTATTTTTTAAGAAATTATTTATATAATAAAACTAATATTGAAACATCGTGTTTACTTAAATTAAACAAAAAAAATTTTAATTTTCAAAAGAAATTTTTTTTCAACTTACTAGTTTCTAATCAAGTGAAACTAAATAAAAGTAAACCGGTAAGCTTGCATAAACATATGGCATTTTCAAATAACACGAAATTAAAAAAAAATCAAAAATATTTAAATTTTATCCGCGCAAATAATCTGATTAATGTTTTGTTAAAATTTAATAATAAGCTTTCTACAACTACAAGTGGTAGCACTAATAAAAATTTTTTTTTTGGAAAAAAAAAATATATGATTTCTAATTTTGATTTTATATTGTTACAAAATCAAATTAAGCCTGCAAACAAGTTTTTACTGAAAAAAACTATTACCAAACTAAATGAAATTTTTAAAATAAATAATTTTATTTGTCATAGCAACAACTATAAAATATTTAACAAAAATAATTCAGTTTTAGTAAAATTATCAAATAATTCACCTTTATCATTAAAAATACATTTTTTATTCAATAAAAAAAAATTAAATACTAAATTTGAAATTTTGTTGAGTAATTTAAATAAAAACATAATTCAACAAACAAAACAAATAATTAGTTTTAAATTGAATAATAATTTTGTTCCAAAAATAGAAAAAAAGTGCTACACAAATAATTTAATTAAGCTCAACTTGATAAAGCAGTATGACATTTTATTTTTTTTAAAATTAAAAGATTTTTTTTTCAAAAAACGTGAATCTTTTATTTTTGAAAACTTGCCACAAAAAATTTATTTTAAGCCATTAAATCTTGAAATTTCTTATAAAGCTTTAAGCATTATTCATTTATATCCTTCTCAAAAAATACTGTTTCCTTGCAGTTTAGATGTAGAGCTTTTATATTAAAACAAATAGATACTGAAATGCTATACCACTTTACTTTAAAAATGTAGTAAAGTGGTATAGCATTTCAGTATCTACTTTTTAAAGAATTTCAAAACGTTTTTATAAAAATTAAAAATTTTTGCTGATGCAGCAGGGACGATTTTAATAAAAAATACATAGTATTTTTGTAGTAGAGTACCAAACGGTACGTAATTAGCTATTTAAATTTACGAATCAATACATTTATTTGACAAACTACAACCACGGTAAAAAGCTTAAATTGTGGAGAAAATTATTCAGATACAAATACATTTTTGATTTTGCTCAATGCTAAAATTTTATTCTAATATGAAAATGCAGACATGGTGGAATTGGTAGACACACTAGATTTAGGACCTAGTGACTTTTGTTTTGTAGGTTCAAGTCCTACTGTCTGTAATGATGATGAACTATTTGTTTTAAAAACAAATTTTTACAGTAAAATATGCAGTAGTCACAAAAACCAGGGACTTGTAATTTCTATAAATTTATAGTTAATTTTTTATCAAACAAAAAACGCTTTTTGCTTGATAAAAAATATTTTACTAAAAAAACAACTTAAATAATAAAAAATGTAGCTTTGTTTAAGCAAGCTTTGTAATAAGAAACATTTATTTGCCAAAACGGAAATCTAGAGACTTTTGTTGATAAAGTAAGACTGGCAAATAAATAGTACTTGAAACAAGTTTTTTATTAATACTAATTTATTAGTTTTAATGTTTTATTGCTGCTATTAATCAAATTACAATACAAAGTAAATTATTCATATAATTTAATAAAAAAATTATAGAAACCGTTTTTGTTTTGATAGTAAAATAAAAAATAAAAAAGGCTTGCTTGGTGAAATTGGTAAACACGATAGACTTAAAATCTGTTCCCGTTATGGGTTATCGGTTCAAGTCCGATAGTAAGCAGCTTAATAAATTATTTGAGTTTTTATGTTTTGGTTTAATACGAAATATTTTAAATAGTTTAAATAGTTTTAATTACAAAAATTTGTTTTTAATTGACTGTTTGGTACTCTACTACAAAAATACTATGTATTTTTTATTAAAATGTTTCCTGCAATATTAAGCAGTTAAAGCAATTTCTTATTAAAAAGCAAAGCTTTTTAATAAAGTAGTTTCATGTTAAAAAATTTTTTTTGTTACTGCACTATAAGCTACTATCTTTAGTAGCAGCTTGTTTACCTTTTGTATAAAAAAACTTCATTTTTTTCCAAGTCAGCAACCTAAAATTACTACACTACAAGCTTACTTAAATACAAAAATCATAAATGTTTGGCATGTTTACGTTACGAAACAGTCAGCTTATAAAACAGATAGCAGATAAAATTTTTATATTCTACTACAAAAAAACAAAAGTTTTTTAATTTTAAGCATTCTTAGCTCAGCTGGATAGAGCAACAACCTTCTAATCGCGGTCCGATGAGAAATTTTTTATTACTTCAGATGTAAACTCTGTTATATTTAATATTTTTTACTATATAAATCCACAACTTACCTTAAAATTAAAATTCTAGGGAAACTCAGCATGTTGTAAAATTTTTAAATGAATTTTTAAGGATAAAAAAATAAGGTGAAAACTACATTTTTTAAACTGGAGGCGCACATTTTATGATATACTGGTATAATAAAAAAAAGTTGAAATTATAATTGTATTAATTTTTTTAAATATTCGTCAAAAATAACGAACAAATTTTTTTTGCTTTTTATGAAATAAATTTCAATTTTTTTACACAATTAAAATCTACAAAACGCAAAATCATAATGTGATTTTTGTAATATGGACTTAGGACATATTACAATATATTAAAATCAAATCACAATACAATGGTAAAAGTTATGCAATGGATATATTTTCACTGGTTTAAAAAAAAAATTCGTTTTTGCAACATTGTAAAAAAATAAAACAGTACAAAATAAGTTTAGTTTTTATGTAAATAGTAAAAATTTAAATTAATACGAAAATCGGAAATTTTTATTTAATCAAATTTACTGTTGGCTAACAAGTTATCTGGTTTTATTTTTGCTGCTTTTATAAAAATTTTCGATTTTCGTATTATTAAAGTAATTAATTTAAATATGAAAAAAGAAAATTTTTAACTTTTTATTCTTAATCTAGTGGTACTGTTTATTATAGATATCACATAAAAAATGTTTGAAACACATCATAATTACATACAATGATGTTTTCAAAATCGAAAACTAATTTTTACTATAAAATTTTCCATTGTATAATGTGCGCACTTATTTTTTTCCAGCACCTACCTTTTTAGTTAATAATTTTTATAATTATATATATGAATAAAAAATTAACCGGATTTGCTCACTGCTAAATATAAAAATACCAAACATACTAAAAAACCGTGTTGTGATTATAAAATTTATACTAGGTATGAATTTTATTACAACCTTTGTTTCTACCAAAAATTTTTTAATGTGAGAAGAAAGATCATTATATTTTGTATAAAGTGGATCTGAAAAAATTATATTTCTTAATCCAAAAACGCTTTTTAGTGTGAGTTTTATAGTTTTTAAACAGCCGCATGCGATGAAAGTTGCATGTGCGGTTTGGAAACAAGTACTAGTTGACAATAAAAAATAAATATATTTATTTTTATTTGTATTTGTATTTATGTATTAATACTATAGTTTTATTTTTATATTCTTACTTATCAATATGAAAATTGTAAGTTGCAACGAATAAAAGTGTTAAAATGCACATTTTCAAAAAAATAATATTTTATTTTTTTTTATTTCATAAAATAAAAAATACAGTTACTTAGTTTTATGTTGAAGGACGCAGGTTCGAATCCTGCAGAATGCATTTACAAATATATTTTCCATTACATTTTATTATATTATAACTGTTTCATTACCATATCAAACAAACTAGAAAAATTTATTTTATTGATTTTTGTCACCAAACATTTACGTTTAATTAAAATTGATACAAAATATAAATTTGTTGATTAAATTTACTTCATAATTGATTATTATTAAAATGTTTATTAACAAAAATTTTCGATTTTTGTTTTTCGTTTAACTAGTTTATTATTAGAAATCTTTGATTCATAGTTATAAAATTTATACTAAATATAAATTTTATTTATACCTTTGTAGGGAAAAAATTTCGTTTTTTTGTAATCTAGCTTGGAAAAAAATTTATTTTTTCCTATAAAAAAAATTCTTCAAAAAAAAATTTTTATCGCGTACTAACTTTTTGCTTGCTGTCAACTAAAAAGCCTTGCTTTATTGACGAAATTGACGAAAAAAATGTTTTCATTACCAAACTGCAAATAAATTTATTTTATTGTAGAAAGTTTTTTTTTTATTAGTGTTATAGGATAAAACAAAATTTTCATAAAATTATTTTATCTTCAATAGCTCAGTGGAAGAGCAAATGGCTGTTAACCATTGGGTCGTTGGTTCAAATCCAACTTGGAGAGCTGGGCTTATAATTCAATGGTTAGAATGCATTGCTCATAAGTGCGGTTCGTAATAATAAAAATCGTTTACGGTGAAAATCCTGTCATCATTCTGTGTGTATGTATAAATCAATAGCTTAGCTTTAAATAAAAATGAGAAGTAACTATAGCACGCTATTTTTTTTACCACAAAGTTACAACATCTACAATAAATTAAAAAACTTTGTTTCTTACACTATTTAACTGAACAGAAACAAAATGTTTTATTTAACTTACTACTAATTTTAGTTGTTTTAGTTTTGTCTATAATATACAAAGTATAAAATTTTTTGTGTAAAAAAAAGATACAAAGGTATGATTAAAGCACCGTTTGGCACTCTACCACAAAAATACTATGTATTTTTTATTAAAATGGTTTCTGCCAATATTTTTATTTTTTATAATGAATTTGTTTAAAACATAGTTTTCTTTAAAATAGAAAGTTATGGGCTATTTTAAAACATAGAAGAAAATTATATCTGCATATTGTTGTCAGCATTAACCCAATTTTTTTTAATTTAACCTTGCTTGATCATGAAAATTATGGTTTTGAAATAAAAAGTATACAATACTTTTGCTAATTATGTTTAATAGCAAGTTTAGCTAATTGAAAAAAAAAAAATTTTTTTTGGCGCAAAAAACAAAGCTTTTGGTAACAAAACAACAACATTATGAATCAGAAAATTTTTAATTACATTTTATTCCATTAAATATATAGCTAAATAAATTTAATAAAATATTAAAATATAATGAAAAATTTTCATTATTAGTTAGCATTAATAGTTGATGTTTGGCTATTGAAAAATTGCTTGGATAATTTAGATAATAAAGTGCTTTAAAATTTTTAAATCTACCCCTTTTATTAAATTGAATTTTTTACAAAAAAATTTAATGCGATTTTTATAGAATCGAAAATATTCGCTAAAAGTATAAACACGCGAAAATAAGCATAAAATTGTTTTTATAATAACAGTTGAAAATTAATATTTTCTTTTTTGAGTAGTTTAAAATTAAAATATGCTGAAAAATACTTATAGTAAACCAATTTTTTTCACTATGTATAATAAAAAATATATTTTTTTAAGAAATAATATGTATGTTTCATTTATACATTTATATAAGTATTTTTTTTTGAGCCATATGCGTTGAAAAGTGCACGTATGGTTCGCGAACAAATATTCCATGCTACTTTAAATATAGTAAAAAAATTAATAGCATGTTTATTTAGTTTCATCAATGTAGTTGTAGGTTCGAGTCCTGCTAAGCTCAATTCGATAAATTGTTTTATAGTTAACTATCACACTATACTCTAGTTTCACCTTAGGTGTTTTTTATTTTTGGAATCACTTAATGTTTAAATTATAAAAATTTAGATTAAAAAAAATTTAGTTATAAAAAATAAAATATTTTTTATTGCTGCAGGAAACAGCTTAATAAAAAATACATAGTATTTTTGTAGTAGAGTACCAAACAATCTGTCGCAAAAATTATAGGTTATTATTGTTAAATGACACAGCTTTAAAGAAAGAAAAATTTTGTTTTATATCAATAAATTTTCTTTTTATAGTTTAATGTTAATGCAAGTTTTTGATAAAAAAAAGTTAGGGATTTTTTTGCTTAAATCGTAAATAATATTTATTTATTGTTTAAAAGTAATTTGCACAATAAATAATTAGTTTACAATATTATTTTTTGTTTTAAATTTATATAATTTATTTTACATTTATATTTAAATAATTAAATTTTAATACTAAAGCTGAAATACTTATGCTTATTAGTATTAAAGTTTAATTAAGCTAAAGTTTTATTACAAAACTTTATTAATTTTTAGTACTGATATTGAAAAATTATTTCAAAATGAAACTAATTAAAAAACTATTTAAATAGCCAATAAGCTTTTTTAAGTAGTTTGCATTTAATGCTAAACATGTATTTCATTGAAGTTGCATTGTATTTCTGGCTTTACTAGAAATACTTATTTTTATTATTTAAACAATAAAAATCAGAGGTTTTTAATAATATAGTATTGGTTAAACAAAAATATATTTTGTATAAACGCACAAAATTGATAAATATTTAAAAAACATATGTCATTACTTTTATTAGTACTATTGACACCTTTGTTAGGGTGTGTTATGTTATTCTTTA
>BTPI01000020.1:0-208834 GCA_036584455.1 Tetratostichococcus sp. P1
GTATACAACAAAATAGCATTCAAAATTTTTCTGGTATCCCAATATCATATCATTATTTTCCATATTCACCAACTTTATTAAAAGAAACTTTACCTAAAAAATATTTTTTTGGAAAAGCATATAAAAAATATTTTAGTACATATACCAATAAAAACATCCATAAAAACAAAACAAATAAATTTGCTGCATTATTTTATGAGTCTGTTGAACCTATAAGTATTGATTCTTGGTTATTTGTTGCACAATTTTCAATTGGTTTGTTTTTACTAAATATCTTACAAAATATTTCTCAAAAATATGGAAAAGAAATGAAATATGGTATTTCAAGCTTATTAGAGGGAAAAAGCGAAAACTCCAATTTGATTGATAACACGTTAAATGGGAATGATGATAATTTTCGACTAATTAAAAATATAGAAAAAAATTTTCATAATATTGCCGGAATTGATAGTATTTTGCCGGAATTAAGTGAAATTGTTTGGTTTTTGCGAAATTCAGGCCGTTCTTTTAAAGTAGGAAATAGCATCCCTCGAAGAATTCTTCTTACGGGACCGCCAGGAACAGGAAAAACTTTACTAGTTCAAGCAATTGCTGGTGAAGCGGAAGTTCCAGTATTAATAGAATCAGGTAGCTCATTAAATCAACCAGGAAGCTCTGAAAATGGGTCAGAACGATTAAAAAATATTTTTCATAAAGCACGCAAAATAGCACCTTGTATTATTTTTATAGATGAAATTGATACTTTTGGTGAAGCACGAAATCAAATGGTTGCAAATCCTATTATAAATACTGAAATTCTTGATTGTATTTCTTTACACGATACAAAACTAGCCGAAAACAAATTTCAAGTAGAAAATTTTGATTTTATACCGCAATCAAAATTTTCAATTATTACTGAAACTGGAAATTCGGTTGAGCAATTAGATTTGCAAAATGATAATTTTATTGATTCTTCAAATGGTTTATTAAATCAAATAAATAAAAATGTTAATCAAAAAAATTTTAATAAATATAGTGCAACACAACAAAAAGCAAATCTTTTAATGCAATTTTTAATTGAACTTGATGGTATTGCAACAGAAAAAAAAATTTTAGTTTTTGGAGCTACAAATAGACCACAAATTCTTGATGCTGCATTAACACGTCCAGGTCGATTTAATAAAATATTTAATTTAAATTTACCTAATAAACAAAAAAGAATTGAAATTTTAAAGCTTTATAGTAAAAATCTTGGAACAGAGACACATATTTCTTGGAATTATTTAGCTAATCTTACATCTGGTTTAAGTGCAGCTGATTTAGCTTCTGTCATGAATCAATCTTCAATGAGAGCTATTCAAGCTGAAACAATTCATACAGTTCAAACAATTGAATATGGAATCGAGTCTATTACAGGTTACAGTACTCAAAAAAATCAATTAAAATCTTTTACTAAATTTAAAGAAAATGAACCAGTAGCGCAGTCGCGAAGCAACCCTGCGGTAAGACAAAACTTTGTTTTGTCCAACAAAGGGCAACCTTTGGTTGCTGCCAGTCAAAAGGAAATGGTTTCAAAATCTATTTTCATTAACCGATTATCTTATTATCAGGCTGGTAAAGCAGTGGTTCATACGTTACTTGAATATCATCCACAAGTTATTTCTGTTCATTTATGGCCTGAAGTAAAAAACACTCGTTATCATTTAATTAATGGGATTATTGAAAAAGAATTTTCGCAAATTCGAACACGCGTTGAATTAGAATCAAGGATTATTGGTTTTTATGCTGGTAAAGCCGCAGAATTATTAGCTTTAGTTAATGGTTTTTCGATTGAAAAAAATCAAAATAAAAAGCACCCTCAATTTCACCAAATTAATAAAAATAAATTTTTATATTCATGGCAATCTGATCTTGGTGTCCAAGATATGAGTTTTGCTGGATGGTTAGCACAATTAATGATTAACAAATGGTATTTATATTCAAAACAAATATGTATTGAAAAATTACACCGATTTCTAAATAATTCCAATATAGAAAATATTCCAGATTATGAAATGCTGGAACTTTTTAAACAATTGTCATATGAAATTGAAAATGAAAGTAATCATGACATTATTTCAATTCCCCTTTGCCTTTCAAAGCAAGGAGAAAATTCTCAAACTTGGATTGCAAAACCTTGGTTACAGAAACAAATTACTAAAAAGCTTGAATTTTCATATTTAAATAATACTAATTGGTATAAAATTTATGAAGGTGATCACGAAGAAAGTGAAAATACACGTTGCGTTGCACCAGATGAGTACTATCATAGTAATACATATTTAAAAAATTTACTCAACAATAAGTTTCAATCAACTCAAACAGAATCTTCAGCTTTACTTGCAAAACTATCTACGAACCAAAATGTCCGTTGTCTTGCAAGGCAACGGAAAAAAACATCTTTTAAATCATCTTTAACATGGCTTGATATAGCTTTATCAAATCGTGATGATTTTTATCATAGCCTTATTTTAGCTTGCTTTAACAAATCTATTTCTATTTTAGATAAAAATAGAGAACTATTAGATTTTTTTGCTAGTTATTTAATTCAAAAAGAAATTATTCGAGAACACGAGATTACTAAAATTATAAATAATTTCAAAACCAATGAAACAAATATCGATAATCAACAAAATAATATTTCTGAGTCTTTCTTGACTCATTCAAACAGAAAAAAAGTAGTTCAGCAATCTAACCCTGAACCAACAATATTATCACAAAAACAAAATAAAAATTCTAAAATTTCATTTAAAAAAACAAAAGAAATTGTGCAAAAAAATTGGAGTAAATGGTCGCAAAAAAAATCTTTTAGATTTATAAATTTTGAAAATTTATAATTTTTTTTATCAGTAAAAAAGCAACTTTTTATTTTTTAGCGATGGCTTTGTTATTGTTTAAATTTTATTTTTTACAATAGCAAAGCAATTAAAACAAAATTTTAAAAGTTTTTATAAAAAAAATATAAAAAAAAGCAAAATTTTCTAACTAAAATTAGTAACTATTTAATTAAGCAACTAAAAAGTAAATTGTTTTTGTTAGTAAATTAAACAAAGTTTATTTATTTAACTTTTAAAAAACAAGCCTTTTGGTAGCCTAATTAAATTTCACTTTGTGAAATTTAATAATACCTGTTATAAAAAATACCTTTTGTAAGAATAAAACATAGTTTTATTCTTACAAAAGGTATTTTTTATTAGTTGTAAATAAAATGGTGAGAAAAAACAAAGTTTTTTCTTACCTTTGAAAACAAGCAAAGCTTGTTTTCTTAGAACTAAAGTTCATTTTATCAACTACAAAGCTTGTTTTTTAAAAAGCTTGAACAAAAATTTTTGATTTTTGCTAACGAAGTAAGTAGCCAGCAACTTACTTTGTTAGTTGCCCTTTGGTCGCAATATACCCGTTATAAAAAATACAAAGTATTTTTTATTGTTGCTTCGCGACTGCGCTACAACAACCCTTTGTCATATAAGCAAGAGGGTCAAAGTTATTTATTTTGTTAGAAATTATAATTATTGGGTTGCCCGGGACTCGAACCCGGAACAAATCGGTTAAAAGCCGAGTACTCTACCATTGAGTTAGCAACCCTATAAATCAATACAATTACTTTGTATTTGTTTGATAATATCAATTTTTACTATTTTTTGCAAATTTTTAAAAAACTTGATAATAATAACAAATGATTATATAAAAATTATAAAAAATATATTTTAAATTTTTGATTATGGGTATTTTAAACAATAAAGACAGTATAAAAAAAATAGTGAAGATAATTAGTACTTATGCAGTTATTTTGTACAATAAAAAAAAAAAAGAAATAATACCTTATAACGAAATATTTTTATTAAAATTATTAAAGTCCCAATTACTTTATTTTAGTGTGGTAAGTTTTTTATCAGCTTTACTATTAAAATATGTACTTAATTCGTATAATTTTCCAAAAACTGTAGTTGACTTAGCTGAAAAAGCAAAAAATTTTAAAGAGTTTCCTCAGCCTGTAATATTTCCAAAAGAATCTTAAAAAAAACGAATTTTAGCTATGCATTTATGCTATCCGTTATGTGCTAAGTATTCAATTAACAAATACGTTATATTTAAACAAAAAAATAAAAATAATTTAAATTCAGTACATATTAATTCCGGTGAAGTAGGAAAAATTATTAAAAAATTAGATAGTTGGGACTACGCCTTAGTTGATTTTTCAATTAAAATTCCATCTCGTTTTAAAAAATTAAACACTAAATTTATTGCTGAGAAAGCTCTTAAAGAAACCATGCAAAATGAAGCAGTCTTTCTTATGGAAAAACCCAAACAAAAAAAAAGTTCATATTTTTTTAGATAGTTTAACCAAATATTTTTATTTGGTTAAATTTAATCTAAGAATATATTTTTCTTTCTTTTGTGTATTTTTGTTTTTTAATGTTTAAAAAACAAAAATATTTTAATTGTATCAATGAAAATCAATTATTCTAAATTTTCACAATATTATACTTTTTTTCAAAATACAACGCAAAAAGAAAATCTTTATCAATTAGGAGATTTTTTTGGATAAGCTTTTTTAGGGAAAAAGATTGTACTTTGAACATTTGGTCTAAAAGATTGTGTCATTGTTAATATATACTTAAAACTCACATTGAATTAAAAAATAACCTAATAAATTTTATTAGTGGGTAACGCATAAATAAATTTTATTTATGCGTTACCCACATACTAAATTTGGTATAAAAAAAGTCAAACTTATTTTTTTTAATTATTTAAAAGTAATTTTTATATTAAAAACATCAAAACTTTTTTCAGTTTTAATCTTAAAAAGAAAAAACTAATGGATCAGGAAAAAATCGATTAATTTCAATTAATAATCCTATTATAAAAATAAACCAAATTACAGCTATAACTGGAGCAGTAAAAACACAAGTTGTAAAATATTTTATTTAAAAATGTTTTTTTTAAATTATAAATAATGTGTATTTATTAAGCTAGCAAAGCAAGCCTGCCTTTGCTAGTAAAGCTAGCTTCTTTTTGCTAATAAAAACTTCGTTTTTATAACCTGTAAATAAAGCAAAGCTTTATTTACTAACAAGGATTCGAAAAATTTTTGAAAACAAGCCTATAAAAAAAACTATGTTTTTTTATTGACTTGTTTTCTTAGGGGCTTGCTTTGCTATAAGTAAGACAAAATTTTTTTTTGCTAATAAAAATTTTGTTTTTATAACCTGTAAATAAAGCTTTGCTTTATTTACAGACAAAGCAAACGACTTTTGCTAGCAAAGCTAGCTTCAAGCTTGCTTTGCTAGAAAACGTTTTGTGTTACTACAGGTTTGCTAATCTTTTTAAAATAATTTTTATACAACAAAAGAATTTAAAATTCCTACGGCAAAAACTAAAAAAAACCATAATCCTACACCAGAAAAAACACTACCTTTATTTTGTGTCCATCCATCTGGTGAAGCGAATACTACTGGCACACCAATTACTAATAGAAAAGACAAAGCAATAAATGCAAAAAGAGTCAATTGAAAAATAAGTGTCATAGAATAAAATTTAATATAATATTGATTATTACTAGCAAAGCAAGCCTTAATTCAAAAGCTTTGCTTTTGAATAGAGCTAGCTTGCTAGCAAAGGCTAGTTGATAAAATGAACTTTAGTCCATTTTATTTACAAGCCTGGAGCTAGCTTACTCTAAGAAAACAAGCTTTGTAGCGCAGTAGCGCAGCAACTAATAAAAAATACAAAGTATTTTTTATAACAGGTATTATTAAATTTCACTTTGTGAAATTTAATTAGGCTACCAAAAGGTCGTTGATAAAATCAAACGAAGTTTGATTTTATTTACAACCCTGCGGTAAGACAAAACTTTGTTTTGCCTTTGCTAGCGAAGCTAGCATTATTTAAAAGCTTCGCTTTTAAACTAAGGCTCGCTTCGCTAGTCCAACAAAGGGCAACTAATAAAAAATACTTTGTATTTTTTATAACAGGTATTATTAAATTTCACAAAGTGAAATTTAATTAGGCTACCAAAAGGCTTGTTTTCTCCTTTGCTAGTAAAAACGAAGTTTTTATACCAAAGCAAGGGGAAAAGGTTAAGGTTTTTTGGAACTCTTTGACTTGCTTTGTAAGTAAAAACAAGGGGCATGAGCTACATTTTTAATATTAAAAAATTTTGTTACTAAATAAATTTAAATTATTTTTGTTTATTTGAATGAATTAAACTAATAAATATTAATTTATTATATTTATAATACTGTATCATTAATTATTTTAAAAATAAAGTTTATTATTTTTAATAAATATAACTAGTTCATTAAACAATTTTAATTTGAAATTATTAAGAAAGCAACTAAAAGCTAAATTAGCTTTTTCGTTTGTATTGCTAATGTTTCAATGAAGTTGAAACATTAGCAATACAAACGAAAAATAAAATAAAACAAAGTTTTTGTTTATTAGCTATTTTTTTAGAGCAAGCAAGCATTCGCTAGCAAGCTAACTAATGCTTGCTTCGCTAGGAAAAAACTTTTTTTTTCTTACCCAGTCTTTTTCTTTTACCTTGCTAGTGTTTTAACCTCGTTAAAACACTAGCAAGGTAAAAGAAAAAGACTTTTGATAAACACCTGACATTATTATAAACAAAATAATTTTGAAAATTCTACTAATATAAATAAATTCTAATCTAACAGCTACGCATAACTTTTTAGCAAAATTTATGAGTCAAACGTTTTTGGAGAAACCTAGCATACAACAAAGTTGTATGTTCCTAAGAAAAAAAGCTTTGCTTTTTTTCTTGTTTGCTAATAAAAACTTTGCAATAAGCATACAACCAAGTTGTATACCAGGTTTTTGTATACAAAAACATTAGACAAAGGTAAGTTTACTTCGTTAGGCTAAGTAGGGTTAGAAAAAAATTTGTTTTTTCTTACCGGTTTTACTAAAAAAAATGAGCAAAGCTTGCTTCGCCTAACGAAGTAAGGTTGTAAAAAAACTTCGTTTTTTACTACCCTTTGCTTTGTTATAAAAATTGGTACAAATTACCTTTTGTAAGAATAAAACATAGTTTTATTCTAAGCCTAATTAAATTTCACTTTGTGAAATTTAATAATAGCTGTTATAAAAAATACCTTTTGTAAAAATAAAACTAGGTTTTATTTTTACAAAAGGTATTTTTTATTAGTTGCCCTTTGTTGGACTAGCGAAGCAAGCCTTAGTTTAAAAGCGAAGCTTTTAAATAATGCTAGCTTCGCTAGCAAAGGCAAAACAAAGTTTTGTCTTACCGCAGGGTTGTAAATAAAATCAAACTTCGTTTGATTTTATCAACGACCTTTTGGTAGCCTAATTAAATTTCACAAAGTGAAATTTAATAATACCTGTTATAAAAAATACTTTGTATTTTTTATTAGTTGCTGCGCTACTGCGCTACTGCGCTACAAACTTATTGCAAAGTTTTTATTAGCAAACCAAAAAAACGGAGTTTTTTCTTACCAAGATTTGAAAAACCATAAGGTTATTGTTTATCGCAAAAAATTTTTAGAAGTAAGCGGATGACGCGACTCGAACGCGCGACATTGGACTTGGAAGGACCACGCTCTACCAACTGAGCTACATCCGCTGAAAAGTTATTTAAATTATTTGTAACATAGAATTTTTAATTACAGTTATTTATAGTATAGAAAAAATAAAAAAAGTTCAACTTTTTCATTTTTCCTATATTTTTAAAAAAATAATGGTTTAGGAGTGAAAGGCTCTGGTGAAGTTTGGTAGGGTTGGTAGAACCTTGGTAGGGTTGGTAGAACCTTGGTTTTTGCCTAACGTTTTTGTATACAAAAACCTGGCATACAACTTGGTTGTATGCTTGGAAATAAGGTTGCCTTTTCTAGTTAATAAAATGAACTAAAGTTCATGTTAATTCAACCAGTAAAAAACTTATTGCAAAGTTTTTTCTAAAAAAATAAGCTTTTTGGTAGCCTAATTAAATTTCACAAAGTGAAATTTAATAATACCTGTTATAAAAAATACTTTGTATTTTTTATTAGTTGCTGCGCTACTGCGCTACAAAGTTTGTTTTCTTAGCAATCTTATTTTTTTAAGTTACCTGATATGTAATTTTTTACAATTTTAAATTTATATTGTAGAAATGGGTGAACGACGGGATTTGAACCCGCGAATACTGGAGTCACAGTCCAGTGCCTTAACCACTTGGCGACGCTCACCATATATAAATAATATAGCACAAATTAATCAATTTAACTAACTAAATAATTTCAATAATTAAATTAGTAGTTTGTAAATAAAGCAAAGCTTTATTTGCACCGTGTAATACTCGAAACAATAATTATTCGGCCCTTTTATTAAAATCTAAACAATTCGAAAAAATACGGTAAAATTATAAAAAACAAGGTTATGTATTTAGCTGATTTGATGTTTTATAAAAAAAAAATGGAACTGGACACAATCTATAAAACTTGATTAAAAATAAATCTAAAGCTATACTAAATTTGTTTAAAAATAAATTATATCTAACGAAGTAAGTAGCAAGTAACTTACTTGTTAGCTGTAAATAAAATCAAAAAAAGTTTGATTTTATCAACTACCTTTTGGTAGCCAGCTACTTGTTATAAAAAATACTTTGTATTTTTTATTAGTTGCCCTTTGTTGGACTAGCGAAGCAAGTTCTAGTTTAAAAGCGAAGCTTTTAAATAATGCTAGCTTCGCTAGCAAAGGCAAAACAAAGTTTTGTCTTACCGCAGGGTTGTAAATAAAATCAAACTTCGTTTGATTTTATCAACGACTGCGCTACTAATTTTAAAAATTAAAAAAATATAACATATCCAATGAAATAAGTAGCAAGCAACCTATTCTATTGGTTGTAAATAAAATGGTAAGATTTTTTGAATTCTACCATTTTATCAACTACTAACATACTCGTTATAGAATAATTTAAATTATTACTTAATGAGCTTAAAATTATATAAAATTTAAGGAGTATATAATGTCTGGAGCTACAGGAGAACGCCCTTTTTCCGATATTTTAACTAGTATTCGTTATTGGGTAATTCACAGTATTACTATTCCTTCTTTATTTATTGCAGGATGGCTTTTTGTAAGTACAGGTCTTGCGTATGACGTATTTGGTAGTCCTCGACCTAATGAATATTTTACCGAAGCTCGTCAAGAAGCACCACTTATTACTGACCGTTTCAATGCATTAGATCAAGTGAAGCAATTAGCTGAATAATAATTCTCTATCAAAATGAAGTTTGTATGAGCTTATTAGTTTCTTAATCAAATAGTTTTAATTATCTTTTGCCTAACAAAATAAAGTTGGGTAGGCTTCAAAGAAGCCAATTCTACCCCTTGTTTTGTTAGGCAAAACAAAATTTTTATTAGCAAAAAAAAAACAAACTTTGCTTGTTTTCATAGAGTTGATAAAATGGTGAGAAAAAACTTTGTTTTTTCTTACCTTCCTAATAAAACAAGCCTATAAAAAAAACATAGTTTTTTTTATTGACTTGTTTTCTAAGGTTCAGTAACGCAGCAACCTTGCAGGTAGCTGGCTACCAAAAGGTTGCTGCGCTACTGAACCTTGGAAAACAAACTTTGTTTGTTTTCTTAGGAAAACAAGCAGAGCTTGTTTTCTTAGAACTTTAGTTCATTTTATTTACAAGACGTAGCGACTAAAATAGCTACATCTTGCTTTGCTAGGTAAACAAAACAAAATTTTATTTGATTTTTTCAAATTAGCTTTTACTTATTGCTTTTTTATTAGTAAAAAAGAAAAAAAACATTAACTAGCTTGCCACTTTACTAATAAAAACAAAGTTTTTATAACAAAGCCAGGGGCAAAGGCTTATTTCGCTAAAAAATAAGCTTTGCTGATTTTTTTTAAGTAAGTTAGCTGCATGCTAGCGCCGCTATAAAAATCAAATTAAAAAACAAATTATAATACACAAACCTTTACCTCTTGCTTGGCGACGTAAAGGAACAAGCAAGCCTGCAGCTAGTTTATAAAATAAAACAATGTTTTATTTTATAAACTAGCTGCAGGCTTGTTCCGCTAGTAATTATATTTTAAAATATCGTGCATTAAAGCATCAAATTACAATTAAATATGGCTACAAAAAAAGCATCTTATACTTATCCTATTTTTACTGTTCGCTGGCTTGCTGTTCATGCTTTAGCTGTTCCGACTGTATTTTTTCTAGGATCAATTACAGCTATGCAATTTATTCAGCGTTAAATAATTTTTCCCTGCGTTGACTGTGTCAACCTCAATTTTAAGGTTTACTTAAAATTTTGGAAGCTTAGCTTTTTTTTAAATTTGCATTTGCTTCGCGTACTACTTTTAAACGGAGTAATTATGGCTAAACCTAATCCTAATAAACAATCTGTAGAATTAAATCGTACTAGTCTATATTGGGGACTATTATTAATTTTTGTTTTAGCTGTGTTATTTTCAAGTTATATTTTTAATTAGTTGCTCAATAAAATGAAATTTTATTTTAATAATCTAGTGTTTTGCTAATAAAAACAAAGTTTTTACTAGCAAAGAGAAAAACAAGCCTTTTGATAGCCAGCTACCTGCAAGGTTGCCCTTTGGTCGCAAGCGACCCGCAGGGTTGCTTCGCGACTGCGCTACAAAGCTTGTTTTTTTAGAGCAAATACTATTAAATAACACATTTGAACAAAAAAAATATTTATAAAAGTTGCTTTTGCCTAACGAAGTAGGGTTGTAAAAAATTTTGCAATACGCTTGTACTTTGTACAAAGTTTTTTATTACCCTAATAAAACAAGCAAACTTTGTTTTACGAACCTTTGCTTTGGTATAAAAATTTGTACAAAGTACAAACTTATTGCAAAGTTTTTATTAGCAAAAAAGCAAGCAAAATTGCGTTAGTAAATAAAACAAACTTTAGTTCGTTTTATCAACTAGCTTCAAACTTGCTTTGCTAGGGTAGGGTTGAAAAAACCTAACTCTACTTTTTGCTGTGCAAAGCAAAAAAAGAAAAAATGTTGATAAAATGGTGAGAAAAAACTTTGTTTTTTCTTACCTTCCTAATAAAGCAAGCCTATAAAAAAAACATAGTTTTTTTTATTGACTTGTTTTACAAAGTTCAGTAGCGCAGCAACTAATAAAAAATACAAAGTATTTTTTATAACAGGTATTATTAAATTTCACAAAGTGAAATTTAATTAGGCTACCAAAAGGCCCCTTGGTAACGAAGTTACCTGCAGGGTTACTTTGTTATAAAAATCAAAGATTTTTGCAAGAACCCTTGTCAATAAAAAAACATAGTTTTTTTATAGGTTATAAAAACTTCGTTTTTATTAGCAAAGGAAAAACAAGCAGAGCTTGTTTTCTTAGAACTAAAGTTTATTTTATTTACAAGCTTGCAGCTAGCTTGCTCGTTTTCTTATCTTTTTAGGAAACTTATTTCTAAACATCCAACCAAGTTGAATGTTAAATTTCTGCGAAAACCTTAGCAAAGTTATCTGGAGGTTTTCTTTACAACATGATAGAGTTATCTCTGATCACAAAATCATCCTGTCTAAAATTTGAGCTAAGCTCGAAAAATTAAGTTTAAATACAACGAATTTAAACTATTATATTTATAAAAGTTCTTTTTAACATAAAATTTAATAGCTTTTTGAAATTTTCTAGCGAATTAAGCCTGCAGCTAGTTAATAAAATGAACTAAAGTTCGTTTTATTTACTAGCACAGTCTTACTTGCTTTTTTGCTAATAAAAATTTCGTTTTTCTAACAAAGCAAGGGGCAAAGACCTAACGAAGTAAGGTTGTAAAAAACTTTCTTTTTTACTACCAGTTGCCTTACAACGCAAAAAAAGGTTTCCGGAAAAACCTAACATACAATGTTTTGAAAAAACCTGACATACAACTTCGTTGTATGTTCCCTTGCTTTGTTATAAAAACTTCGTTTTTATTAGCAAAGAGTAAGTTGTATGTTTGGAAGCTACATGTTTGCTTTTGCCGCTTGCTTTGCAAGGCAAAAGAGGAAGTAGGTTGCCTTGCTACAAAGCTATTGAGTTTAGTAATAAAAAATTTATTAAACGTTTAATATTTTAGGAAAAAACATCAATGTCTAACACTGGAACTACTGGACGTATCCCTTTATGGCTTGTGGGTACAGTTATTGGTACTGCGGGAATAGGGCTAGTTAGCATCTTTTTTTATGGATCATATGTGGGCTTAGGTTCTTCACTTTAGAAATAAAGCTTTAAAATACATGTATAGCTTATTTAAGATTAAAATAATTGAATCTAAATAATTTTCGATTTAAATTGTTTTTAAAGTTAAACAAATTAATAACAAACTAAATAATTAATAAAATAAAATTCTGTTTTCTAAATTAAAAAAACTTTGTTTGGTCTAAGAAAACAAGCTTTGCTTGCTTTCTCCTTTGCTAATAAAAACTTTACAATAAGTTTGTAGCGCAGCAATAATAAAAAATACAAAGTATTTTTTATAACAGGTATTATTAAATTTCACAAAGTGAAATTTAATTAGGCTACCAAAAGGTATTTTTTATAACAGGTAGCTGGCTACTAAAAAGTACTTTGTACAAATTTTTATAACAAAGCAAGGGTCGAAGTAAGCCTGTGCTAGGATTTTTGCAAAAATCAAAAATTTTTGCAAGAACTCTACCAAAGTTTCCGGCAACCCACCATTTTATTTACTATGAAAAGTTAGTTAAACGACTACGACAAAAAATTGCTTTTGTCTAACGTTTTTGTATACAAAAACCTGGCATACAACTTGGTTGTATGCTTGGAACTAAGGTTGTCTTTGCCCCTTACTTTGCCTTACAAAGCAAGAAAAAAAGTAAAACCTTGCCTCGTTACTATTAGTATTCTATTCATAAATTTTTACTGTAGTAAAAATTTATGAATAGAAAATAAAAAAATTCATATAGAATAGAAACAGCTTTGGTGGTGAAATGGTAGACACAGTTGACTCAAAATCAACAGCTTCTAAGCGTGGAGGTTCAAGTCCTCTCCAAGGCAAATAAGGTTTAGTTTTTAATTATTAAATATTTTAAATGTACAATTAAGCTAAAAAATATTTCTTTATATGAATTAAATATGTCATTTTAGATCTGCTCTTTGGGCTTTGCTTTGTCATATAAGCAGCCTTTGCTAGCAAGCTATCCGAAGGCTTGCTTCGCTAGAAAACTTCATTTTTATTAGCAAACGAGCCAGCTATCAAGGGTTGCCCTTTGGTCGCAATATACCCGTTATAAAAAATACTTTGTATTTTTTATTATTGCTTCGCGACTGCGCTACCAAAAAAATATAAAACGTATTTATATTTTTAGATTTCATTAGTTAATAGCAAGCAAGCCTGCAATTAGAGAGCTAGCTTGGGCTTACTTGCTCTAAAAAAACAAGCAAAACTTATTTTTCTAAGAAAACAAACAAAGTTTGTTTTCCAAGGTTTAGTAGCGCAGTCGCGAAGCAACCCTGCGGGTCGCTTGCGACCAAAGGGCAACCTTGCAGGTAGCTGGCTACCAAAAGGCCCCTTGGTAACGAAGTTACCTGTTATAAAAAATACTTTGTATTTTTTATTAGTTACTTTGTTACAAAAATCAAAGATTTTTGCAAGAACCCTTTGCTACTAAAAATTTCGTTTTTCTAACAAAGCAAAAGTTCGGAGAACCTTGTAAAATAAGCTTTGCTTAATCTATTAGGAAAATACAACGTTTTGAAAAAACCTGACATACAACGAAGTTGTATGTTCACTTGCTTTGTTATAAAAACTTCGTTTTTATTAGCAAAGGGTAGGACAAAACAAAGTTTTGTCCAACCTTACTTCGTTAGGGAAGTTGTATATTAGGTTTTTTAGAAAACCTTCAAATAATAAATTTTTTTTCGAAAATACACGAAAATTCCAAGCTCAGGGTAAAAAAAGATTTTAAATTCTTGAAAGTAGCAGGTATACGAAAGAAAATTAAATAATTCATTATATGAAATTGTAGCTTTCAAAATTTTGTTGCCATTTAGTTTTGATTGATTATATCTTGCTTTAGTGTTTAAATAATTTGTCTTTTCTGTTAATTTGGTAAAATTGAAAGTATTTTTTCTTTTAATTTTATTTTTTCTTATTTTTCGATTTTGCTTATTTGCTTGTTTGTTCAAAAAACATATAATATAGTACAAAGAAAAGTGTATTTTTTTTTTTAGCGTGTTAAAAAAATAAAATTTATAAAAGAATTTAGTAGCAGATAATAAAAAAAAATTTTTTTTGAAAAAATTTATATATTTATATAATAAAGCTTTTGGAGTTATAAAATATTTGTAAACAGTGCTATTTAAGAAATATAAATTTAATACAGTAATTTTTTTCTTTTGTTTATTGTAAGTTATACCCCAATAAAATTGAGATAAATATAAACTATTAAAACTTGCTTCTATCAAATATTTTTTATTCAAATATATAAAACTTGAACAAAGTTGAAATTGATTTAAAATAGAAAATTTTTCTTTAGTAATCGAACGTAATATATATTCGATCTGGAAAAAATAAATTTGTTTATACGTAAAATTTTTTAAAAATTTTTTTACTAATTTTCGTTGAATTGCTAACGGAATACTATAAAATAATTCAATATTTAGTTGAAATATTGAATTATTCTTAGTATAAAAATCATATTTTAAACGATTCGTTACAATCTCTAAATATATTTGTTCAGCTGTTAAAATTTCAGAAAATTGAAGTAAAATAATATCAATTTGTGGGTTAAAAAAAAATTTTAACGTTGGTAGTAATTGTTTTCTGATTCGATTCCGATAATAATAATTTTTTTTATTACTTTTATCTGGATAAATAGGTAATTTCCAAAAATTTAACAATTTTTGTAAATCAAATCTATGCAAGTTTAATACCGGACGAACAAGCAAACGTGGGATTAACAATAGAGATAGTTTATCCAATTGTTTTGAAAAAGTTTTATCTAAATAATTTTGATGAAATAATTTATAAGTTTTGGGTTTGTTTCTTTGCTTTACTTTGTAAAGGTTTAAAGAATTTTCCCTTGCTAATCTTTTAACGCCGTCCCTTGCTTTGCAAGGCAAAGGAAAATATAAGCAAAGCAAAGGGTTCGGAGAACCTTGGAAAACAAACTTTGTTTGTTTTCTTAGAAAAAAAACCAAAGCTTTTTTTCTTATAAGCGAAGCTATTTGCAAGCTAACTCTATTACAAAAAATCTGTTGTGTTACAAAACAAGAGAAAGTTGGTTTATATTCTAAGTGCGTGAATGTATAGTTATATAAATATTGAGTTTTAATTTGTACATTTGTTGAAAAACTACTAGTAGATAAAAAATGTTTTACAAAATTAAATGATGTTAAAGTTTTTGAACTTGTTCCTCTCATAAGTTGAAATATAATAGTTTCTACTTTATCACTTGAAGTGTGACCAGTACTAATTAATTTGTAGTTATAAAAGTAACTAATTCGATAAAATGTATTAGAACGCCAATATCGGGATTGATTCTCATTAAAGATTTTCTTTGAAGAAATTACACAATAAATAGGAATTTTAAATATATAAGCTAATTGTACTACAAGGTCACTTGCAAAAAATCCATTTTTTTGCCATAAATGATTATTATAAATAATACCAAATGACCATTTCCATTGCCTTTTTAAATGAAGAAAAATAAAAAAAACAGAAATTGAATCTTGGCCACTTGAAATAGAAATTAAAATAGATTCATTTGATTTGAGTGAAGCATTTTTGCTAAAGTTATTATGAATACTATTTAATAAAGTAATTATTTGTTTTTTTGTCATTGATCATATAAATTAAACAATTTATTAATAAAATTTGCTTGTTTTTATAACAAAATAAGGGTTCGTAAAACTTTCTTAATAAAACAAGCTTTGCTTGTTTTACAAGGTTTTCTAAACCCTTGCTTTGTTATAAAAACGAAGTTTTTATTAGCAAAAAAAAAATAAGCAAACCTTGCTTTTTAACAGTAAAGCAAGTTAGTAAAAGTAAATTTTATTGTAGCTATTCAGTTATTACATATAACTTACTACATTTATAAAATGTATAAAAAGTTAACACACAATTTTTTTATTTAGTAAGTAATAAATTTATGAACAAAAATTTTTTTTAAAGTATGCTTTTGCTTAACAAAGTAAGCTTGCTTTTGTTTAGTGAAGGCTTACTTCACTATGAAAAAAACTTCGTTTTTTCTAAGAAAACAAGTTTTGCTTGTTTTCCTAAGAAAACAAACAAAGTTTGTTTTCCAAGGTTCTCCGAACCCTTTGCTAATAAAAACGAAGTTTTTATAACAAAGCAAGCGAAGGTTTAGTAGCGCAGCAATAATAAAAAATACAAAGTATTTTTTATAACAGGTATTATTAAATTTCACAAAGTGAAATTTAATTAGGCTACCAAAAGGCCCCTTGGTAACGAAGTTACCTGTTATAAAAAATACTTTGTATTTTTTATTAGTTACTTTGTTACAAAAATCAAAGATTTTTGCAAGAAGCTTACCCCTTGCTTTAATTTGCTTTTCAAATTAAAATAGCAAGCTAATTAAGATTAGCTTGTTAACTAAAGCTAGCTTGATAATTAAGGCTTGCTTTGTTCGAAAATTTTGTTAAAGATAAAATTCAAATCGATATTCTTATGATAATTTTATTAAAATGTAGATTTTCAAAGTAGTATGATACTCTTTTTAATATATTTTGCCAGGAACCAGACTTGAACTGGTGACACGAGGATTTTCAGTCCTCTGCTCTACCAACTGAGCTATCCCGGCATAGAATGTTTTCAATAAATTTTTTTCTGAAACATTTTAATTTGTATACTTTAAAAAAAAGTATAAAAATAATCTATATCAAAAAATTTAACTAAAATTTTTGAGTTTTTTATATCTTTTAAAACACGTATTTTTAATATTTTATTCAAAATATATAAATTATACATAACTATATAAAAAATGTAAAATAGATAATTTTTAAAAAAAATTATTATTACAGCTATTCAATATTTAAAAATAATTAAAGTTTTACTAGCGTAGTAAGCTCGCTTCTAGTTTATTAGTAAAAACTAGCTAACAAAAAACTTTGGCCTTTGGTAGCAAAGCCTTATTTTGCTGGTTTTATTTGTTATAAAAAAATAATTTTTATTAGCAAAGGGTTATTGCAAAAATCTTTGATTTTTGTAACAAAGTAACTAATAAAAAATACAAAGTATTTTTTATAACAGGTAACTTCGTTACCAAGGGGCCTTTTGGTAGCCTAATTAAATCTCACTTTGTGAAATTTAATAATACCTGTTATAAAAAATACTTTGTATTTTTTATTATTGCTGCGCTACTAAACCTTCCCTTACTTTGTTATAAAAACTTCGTTTTTATTAGCAAAGGGTTCGGAGAACCTTGGAAAACAAACTTTGTTTGTTTTCTTAGGAAAACAAGCAAAACTTGTTTTCTTAGAGAAAATAAGCCTTTTGGTAGCCTAATTAAATTTCACTTTGTGAAATTTAATAATACCTGTTATAAAAAATACTTTGTATTTTTTATTAGTTGCTGCGCTACTGCGCTACAAATCTTGTTTTCTTAAAAACTTTATTTTATTCTTAATAGTTGTTAGTAAATAAAATTTTGCTTTGTTGTTACTAACAACTAATTATTTTAGTTTGTTAACAATTTCGAATTATGATAAACCTATTTAGATTAACATTTGCAATTTTTATTATTATTTTAATAGTACCGCAAACACCAAAAGAAAATATTGTATTAAGAGCTTTGCACTCAAAAAGAATTCTTGCAAACTATGGTGAAGAAAAGCGTTTTTTAAATAGCTTTACTTGGTTTTGTATTATCATTTTTTTAATCATTGCTTTTTCTACTTCAATCAAATAAAATAAAATTCTTTAACAGATATTGTAATATTAATATATTATATATTTCGCAAAAAATTTTATTATACAAATAAAATTTGGTAATAATTTATTAAAAAATAAATAGGCTTTTATTGAATTAAAAGCCTTTTTAAAAGCTTTAAAATATAAATAGAAAAATTTCAAATAATTTAAATAATATATATTTTATCTGTATTATCAATTATTTGAAATAGCTTTTATATAATGGAGTATCGCTATTTTTCTTAACGATTGAAAATGCTAGGCTATTATTTTTAATAACACCAAAAAAATTTTGGTTAAATCAGTTTTATTTAAAAAAAATTTTATAAATCTTAAGCTATAAATGTACCATCGAAAATAGAATTAAAAATATAGTTGTAATATAAACTAAAGAAGTAAAATATTAACTTGTCATATTAATCCTATATGACTGGGGTGGAAGGATTCGAACCTGCGAATGGCGGTACCAAAAACCGCTGCCTTACCACTTGGCGACACCCCACATAAAAAATTTAGAAAATTTGTTAGCTTTTATTTTTATATTTGATTTTTTATACGAAAAATATAAATATATATTTATATTTTTGTCAATTTATTCTTATTGAAGAATAATTTTTAGTTAAATTAAATAAACTTTAGATTAAGTTAGTATCTAAAATATATACCAACTTGAAATAAATCCCATTATAAAATTAATATTAAACCAATTTGTAAGCTAAAGGAATCGATTTAGCTTACAAATTGGTGTAGGCTTACCATTGGAGTTGATTTATTCAAAATAAATTAGCTTATTTTGCATATATATAGTAAATATCGATGCAACATAATTTATATAGTGAGCAACTACTAGATATAAATATTTATATGTTTGTATAGATAATATTATTAATATTATAGTTTATTTAACGGAAAAATTAATAATAAATTTTACATTATATTTTATAATTAATGATTGACTTAATAAAATTTGAGTTTATTAGTCAGTAACTTTTGTCCGTTACTTTGTTATAAAAACAAAGTTTTTATTAATAAACAGTTCTTGAGAATTTGCCTTGCAAAGCAAGGGGTAGTAAAAAACTTCGTTTTTTACAACCTTACTTTTAAGCATATAACCAAGTTGCATGCCAGGTTTTTGTATACAAAAACGTTAGGGAAAGGCAACCTTACTTTGTTAGGTTTTTGCAAAAATCAAAGATTTTTGTAACAAAGTAATTAATAAAAAATACCTTTTGTAAGAATAAAACCTAGTTTTATTCTAAGCCTAATTAAATTTCACTTTGTGAAATTTAATAATACCTGTTATAAAAAATACCTTTTGTAAGAATAAAACCTAGTTTTATTCTAAGCCTAATTAAATTTTACAAAGTGAAATTTAATAATACCTGTTATAAAAAATACCTTTTGTAAGAATAAAACCTAGTTTTATTCTAAGCCTAATTAAATTTTACAAAGTGAAATTTAATAATACCTGTTATAAAAAATACTTTGTATTTTTTATTAGTTGCTGCGCTACAAAGTATTTTTTATTAGTTGCCCTTTGTTGGACTAGCGAAGCAAGCCTTAGTTTAAAAGCGAAGCTTTTAAATAATGCTAGCTTCGCTAGCAAAGGCAAAACAAAGTTTTGTCTTACCGCAGGGTTGTAAATAAAATCAAACGAAGTTTGATTTTATCAACGACCTTTTGGTAGTTTAATTAAATTTCACAAAGTGAAATTTAATTAGGCTACCAAAAGGCCCCTTGGTAACGAAGTTACCTGTTATAAAAAATACTTTGTATTTTTTATTAGTTACTTTGTTACAAAAATCAAAGATTTTTGCAAGAACCCTTGTCAATAAAAAAACATAGTTTTTTTATAGGTTATAAAAACTTCGTTTTTATTAGCAAAGCGAAAACAAGCAGAGCTTGTTTTCTTAGAACTTTAGTTCATTTTATGAACTAGCTGCAAGCTTGCTTCGCTAAAAAAAAAGCAGAGCTTGTTTTCTTAGACTTGATAAAATGAACTTTAGTTCATTTTATTTACTAGCTGAAGACTAGCTTCGCTAGTAAACTTATAAAATTTCACTAAATAAATCGTATTACTTATAAAGCGCCAGTCCTAATCGGACAGCAAGTACACCAGTTACTAAACTAGCAAAAAGAGCAGTAAAAATTTGACTATCAGAAAGTGCCATAAATTTAAATTAATTTTATAAAATTTCGTAGTAAAATAACCGTATATAGAAATACAATAATTTTAAAAGCTAATTTAGTTTATTTTGGTTTAGAATCGACCAAATTACTTATTAAGGTTTGCAAGCTGCAAATAAATTTGTTTTGCTGTTAAAAAATTATTAGTTTAACTATCACGATAAAAAACTTCGTTTTTTAAATTTTCCTTTATTCAGTAATAAAAACTTTGTTTTTATAACAAAGCAAAGATGCGGGCAACTTTACTTTGTGAGGCCTTTAAAAAAACATTAGTTATAGCCTTACTTCTATAGAAAAAAAGCAAAGCTTATTTTCTTAAGAAACATATAACAAAGTTACATGATAGGAGAATGTTAGTATGCTAATTATTTACATTTAATACAATTAAATCTTTCGTTAAATTATTTTATTCTGAAATAAATTTAACAAATATATATAATAATGTATTAATGACTTTATACAATATAATTATTAAAGATTTCCACTACGACTTGCTAATAAAATAATAACAAGCGGTCCTGCTGCTAAAATAAGAAAAAGTGCGCCTAATTGAAAAAAAACTTCAAAATTCATTTTGTACCCCTATTTTAAATAGTATGTTTTTAAGTAAAACTTTTTACATTTGTTTTTTTTAATTTTGAACATATGTTGCTAGTAACAAATTTGATATATGGCAAAGTTTATAATGTATTAAGCTTATTTATTTTAAACCTTATATAATATAAAATTTTTGATAAGCTAAATAAATTATTAAAATAAATTAGCAACACAAAAAAATTAGAATTTGCCTAACGAAGTAAGGTTGCCTGTGCTAGTTGATAAAATGAATTTTAATTCATTTTATCAACTAGCCTTTGTTAGCAAGCAAGCTCTATTAAAAAGCTTCGCTTTTGAATTAAAAATTGTAAATAAAATGGTGAGAAAAAACAAAGTTTTTTCTTACCTTTGAAAACAAGCTCTGCTTGTTTTCGATTTGCTAATAAAAACGAAGTTTTTATAACCTATAAAAAAACTATGTTTTTTTATTGACAAGGGTTCTTGCAAAAATCTTTGATTTTTGTAACAAAGTAACCCTGCAGGTAACTTCGTTACCAAGGGGCCTTTTGGTAGTCTAATTAAATTTCACTTTGTGAAATTTAATAATACCTGTTATAAAAAATACTTTGTAGCGCAGCAACCTTGCAGGTAGCTGGCCTGGAATAAAACATAGTTTTATTCTTGCAAAAGGTATTTTTTATTAGTTGCTGCGCTACTGAACCTTGTAAAACAAGTCAATAAAAAAAACATAGTTTTTTTTATAGGCTTGTTTTATTAGGAAGGTAAGAAAAAACTTTGTTTTTTCTCATCATTTTATCAACTAGTAAAAAATTTGTACAAAATACTTTTTGTAAGAATAAAACATAGTTTTATTCTAAGCCTAATTAAATTTCACTTTGTGAAATTTAATAATACCTGTTATAAAAAATACTTTGTAGCGCAGCAACCTTGCAGGTAGCTGGCCTGGAATAAAACATAGTTTTATTCTTGCAAAAGGTATTTTTTATTAGTTGCCCTTTGGTCGCAATATACCCGTTATAAAAAATACTTTGTATTTTTTATTATTGCTTCGCGACTGCTCTACAAACTTATTGCAAAGTTTTATTAGCAAAGGAACGAAGTAAGTAGTTGATAAAATCAAACAAAGTTTGATTTTATTTACAACTTACTTGTTAGTTACTTCTTTACCAATCTTTTTTATTTTTTTGAAAAAACTATTTATCTAAAACTTACTGATGCTTGCCAAACAAATGCTAAAAGAATGAAAAGAACTGGAATGATAGGTAAAACATCTACAATAGGATCGAAAGGTGCGTATGCCTCAGGTAATTTTGCAAGTAAAAAAGTCATAATTAATAAAAATCTCCTTTTTCTTTAAATTTTAAATAACTTTTTCTAGTCAGAAAGCTTTTATCTAATTGAAACAAAATTTCAATTAGATAAAAGCTTTCTTCAGTAATAAAAAAATACGATTTTTTGTTAAAGGTAAATATTACAAATTTTAATAATAATCCAATAAAATTTAAAATCGAATTTTAAAAAATTCTCTTTTACTAAGCATTTGTTAATTGATATAATAAAATTTTGTTTTTTTTTATCAGCTAAAAAATGCTTTTACTTCGCTTAAACTTTTAAAGCAAAATTTAAAAATTAGTAAAGGGTTACTAAAAAACAAACTTGGCTGATTTTATTAGATAAGCTAGTTAAAAAAATAGAATTTTTTTAACTAGTTTATCTAAGTTTGCCTTTGCCTAACGTTTTTGTATACAAAAACCTGGCATACAACTTGGTTGTATGCTCCCGTGCTTTGTTATAAAAACTTCGTTTTTATTAGCAAATGGAAACTAAGGTTGCCTTTGCTAGTTGATAAAATGAACTTTAATTTAAATACAATTCCAAGATCAAAGTCCAAACTTTTAATCCAGGTTAATTCTTTAACCAATTAAATAAAAACTTGCTTCGTTACTAAGTGTTAACTTATGTTTATCTTTATTGTTTTGTTTTAAAAAATAAACAGATTTTCTTTCTATTAAAAATTAGTAGCGAAGTAACTAGCAAGTAAGTAGTTAATACAATCAAGCAAAGTTTAATTTTATTAACTACTTACTTTGTTAGCAACTCTAAAAGCATTGCAAAATAAAAATATATATTATATCAGTACAATGTACTTCATAAACATTTATTTATAACAAATATTATTTTTTAAATCAATTAATAGTGATAATTTAAAAATTGCTTCAAAAATTTATACAAATATTTAAGTAATCGTTTTTTTATTTTAGCAAAAAAAAATTCTAAAAATCTACACATTTCATTAAAAAAAGTGAAATCATTCCTTTAGAAAAATTAAATTGTTTTATCAATATGTAAAATACTAATAAATAAAAAAATTAATACTGCATTAAAACTATTGGAAATGTATTTATAATAACTATATTCTTTTATTATGTATTTATTATCAATAAGTTTTACAAAAAATAAAAGTTTAAAATATAAATATTATAAATTAGATTAAGAATGAAATATATTTTAAATTTGTTAAATAAATTACAAAAAATTTTAAATAATAGTAAAGCAATTTTTAATTAAAAAACTTTGTAGTTAAAAAAATTAGTTTTATTTTTTTATTAGATTATTTAATTTCAAATTAACTTGAAATTAAATAAAAAATGACTTAGCTAGAAAAAAATTTCTTTTTATTATCAAAGGCTTACTTCGTTTTTTGCTTTGTTATATAAGCAGAAAACTTCGTTTTCTGCTTATATAACAAAGGCTTGTTGCAAAAATCTGTGATTTTTGTAACAAAGTAACTAATAAAAAATACCTTTTGCAAGAATAAAACTATGTTTTATTCCAGGCCAGCTACCTGTTATAAAAAATACAAAGTATTTTTTATTAGTTGCCCTTTGTTGGACTAGCGAAGCAAGCCTTAGTTTAAAAGCGAAGCTTTTAAATAATGCTAGCTTCGCCAGCAAAGGCAAAACAAAGTTTTGTCTTACCGCAGGGTTGTAAATAAAATCAAACGAAGTTTGATTTTATCAACGACTGCGCTACTGCGCTACTAAATCTTCCTAATAAAACAAGCTTTGCTTATTTTACCCTTTGCCTTTCTTGTTTTTTCCTTTGCTAATAAAAACGAAGTTTTTATAACAAAGCAAGGGACGGAGTTAAAAAACAAGCAAGAGAGGTTTTACAAACCCTTGCTTTGCAAAGCAAAGGGAAAGCAAGCAAAGCTTGTTTTATTGGGAATAAAGTAAGACTTTATTTAATTTGAAATTAAAATAGATGCTTTGCCAATCAAAATGAAATTTTTCTAAGCAAAACAACAATAACTTGCATCATATTAAAAATTTTTACCAAAATAAGTTGGTAATCAATATAATTTTTAAAATAAGGAAATTATTATGAAATTAGCATATTGGATGTATGCTGGACCCGCACATATTGGTACGCTGCGAGTTGCTAGCTCATTTAAAAATGTTCATGCAATTATGCATGCACCATTAGGTGATGATTATTTTAACGTAATGCGATCTATGTTAGAACGAGAAAGAGATTTCACTCCGGTAACTGCTAGCATTGTAGACAGACATGTATTAGCCCGAGGTTCACAAGAAAAGGTAGTAGAAAATATTACTCGAAAAGATAAACAAGAAAAACCTGATTTAATTGTTTTAACCCCAACTTGTACATCAAGTATTTTACAAGAAGACTTACAAAATTTTGTGAATCGAGCTGCTAGCGAGTCGGATTCAGATGTTATTTTAGCTGATGTAAATCATTACAGAGTAAACGAATTACAAGCTGCAGATCGAACTCTTGAACAGATTGTTCGTTTTTATATAAAAAAGGCTGAAAAACAAAATATTTTAGATTTGACAAAAACAGAAAAGCCTTCGGCAAATATTATTGGTATGTTTACCTTGGGTTTTCACAATCAACATGATTGTAGAGAATTAAAACGGCTTTTAAACGATTTAGGTATTGGAATAAATCAAGTAATTCCTGAAGGTGGTTCTATTCCAGATTTACAAAATCTCCCAAAGGCATGGTTTAATTTAGTACCGTATCGCGAAATTGGATTAATTACGGCAAATTATTTACAAACCGAGTTTAATATGCCATATATTACTACAACTCCAATGGGTATTGTAGATACAGCTAATTGTATACATGAAATTAAAAAAATTCTTGATGCTAACAATTATACTTCAAAAATAGACTTTGAAAATTATATTGACCAACAAACAAGGTTTGTATCGCAAGCAGCTTGGTTTTCACGATCAATTGATTGTCAAAATTTGACTGGAAAAAAAGCCATTGTTTTTGGCGATGCTACTCATGCTGCTTGTATGACAAAAATTTTAGCACGAGAAATGGGGATACGAGTTTCTTGTGCTGGTACGTATTGTAAACATGATGCAGATTGGTTTCGAGAGCAAGTACAAGGCTTTTGTGATCAAGTATTAATTACTGATGATCACACTCAAGTTGGAGATATGATTGCCAAAATGGAACCATCAGCGATTTTTGGCACTCAAATGGAAAGACACATTGGAAAACGTTTAGATATTCCATGTGGAGTTATTTCTGCTCCAGTCCATATTCAAAATTTTCCACTTGGATATCGTCCTTTTTTAGGATATGAAGGAACAAATCAAATAGCTGATTTAGTATATAATTCCTTTACATTAGGCATGGAAGATCATTTATTAGAAATTTTTGGAGGGCATGATACAAAACAAGTTATTACAAAATCATTATCTACTGATTCTAATTTAAGCTGGGCACCTGATGGAATAGCTGAATTAAATAAAATTCCTGGTTTTGTTCGTGGAAAAATAAAAAGAAATACAGAAAAATTTGCTCGTGAAAAAAATATCAATGAAATTACTGTAGAAATTATGTATGCTGCAAAAGAAGCAGCAGGCGCATAAAATATTTTTCTGAAATTACTCTTTATTACTACTCTCAATATAAAGTAATTATATTTATTTATAGGGTTGCTAACTCGATGGTAGAGTAGTCGGCTTTTAACCATTTTGTTCTAGGTTCAAGTCGTGGGCAACCCAATAAGTATAATTTTTAATAAAAAAATTTATTAATTTTATTTACAAGCCTATAGCTAGCTTGTTATATTTTTCACACAAGTGTGTGAAAAATATTACAAAGGCCTTTTGGTAGCCTAATTAAATTTCACTTTGTGAAATTTAATAATAGCTGTTATAAAAAATACCTTTTGTAAGAATAAAACCTAGTTTTATTCTAAGCCTAATTAAATTTCACAAAGTGAAATTTAATAATACCTGTTATAAAAAATATTTTGTATTTTTTATTATTGCTGCGCTACAAAGTATTTTTTATTAGTTGCCCTTTGTTGGACTAGCGAAGCAAGCCTTAGTTTAAAAGCGAAGCTTTTAAATAATGCTAGCTTCGCTAGCAAAGGCAAAACAAAGTTTTGTGTTACCGCAGGGTTGTAAATAAAATCAAACTTCGTTTGATTTTATCAACGACTGCGCTACTGCGCTACAAACTTGTTGCCAGTGTGTGAAAAATATGACAAAAAACAGATTTAAATTATTATATAAAAAATTTTTTTACTTTAAATCAATTTTTACCCTTTTTTAGATGTAAAAAAAATTCTCAAAAAGTATTGTAAATTGTTTATAAAAAACATAGTTTTTTTATTAGCAAGGGTTCGAAGAACCTCGTAAAACAAGCTTTGCTATTTTTATTAGGAGCATACAACAAAGTTCAGGTTTTTGTATACAAAAACGTTAGGGGGTTTTGGAAAAATAATTTAATCCTAAGAGACAATGTGCATTACAACAGCGTTTACATACCGTACTACACCTTTTATTGACAAATTAAAATTTAATTTTAGGTTCACTTTAATTAGATAATTGGTGAATTACCTATATCATTTTCTTCTAGCTCAAACATGATATAGCCATCGTCAGGTCCAGGTTGACCTTCATAATTTGAAGGCCCAGCTTCAAGATACGGCTGATCTGGCCAGTCATATAATAAAACATAATATACTTTGTATTCATTTTCTCGTTTTACATTTCTTTTTATTTTTTTTTCTTTTTTTGCTTCTACTTTAGATTCTATTTTTTGTTCTATTTTTTCAAGCCTAATTATAATTTGTTCTATCCAACATAAGGCATTTTGATATATTCTATAACCGTTTTGAATTATTTCTTTGTGTGAAAAAACAGTTTCTCCACGGCTATAAAGGGGTTCAATATTAAGATCACAAATGTCGTTTGCAATTTGTTTTCTGTCACTGTCACTTAGCTGATGAGATCCAGTTAGTTGATCTATCTCTAAATCAATAGATGAGGGGTAACTTTGGCTTTCTCATGCTGAATCATCTACATTTTTATTTCTAGTACGTTTCTTTTTTTTCATATTTAATTTAGTAATTTACGGCAAAATTCTTTTTGTTTTCGCTCTTCGTGCTACCCAAGGTTGTGCTGGGGCAGGTAAACTATGAAATTCTTTTGGAACTATTGTAATTAGACGTCTGTATACTTCGGGTCTATAAAACCAACCCTCCTTATTACAATTTGGGTTCTCATTCTTATGGAGTTTCGGATCTGACTGCACAACTACCATTAAATAATATTCTTGTACTCGATTATTTATTTTTAGCGAAATATTTAAATTTCTGAAAAAATTTTTATTTTGTTCAGAATTTGCAGGAATTGGGGTGTCTTTATAATTTTTTTTATTCAAAATTTCTGGTTTGTATATTCGATAGTTTGGGTCAAGGTCATTAGAGATGTCATAAAGGTCACGCTTGTAAAATTTTGGAATTTCATTTTCGTTAAAGACATTTGGATTTGCTGTCGTTGCAGAAGCTGGAAAAATATAAGTTGCTGTATACCCGTATTCGTTGTGCCCTAAATAATATAAATTATTTATATCCAATATTTGAGACCGAAGAAAGTCATGAAAAACATCTATATTATGAGTTGAAATACCAAATTTAATAAACAGTTCTGACTAAAAATGTAAGTTTAAAAAAAAAATTTAAAAAATAAGACTACAGCTTTTAACTCTTAAAGCACTCTCTATGTATGTAATTATTTAAATGTATAATTATTTAAATGTGTAATTATTTAATTACATTATTTTTATTGACAATTTGTATAAGCATTCCTTGTCCGCTTGCTTTGCTTATATTTAAACAAAGTTGAAATATTAGCAAAGAAGAGTTGTACAAATTTTTTTATTGGCTAGTCCAACAAAGGCCTTTTGGTAGCCAGCTACCTGCAAGGTTGCCCTTTGGTCGCAATATACCCGCAGGGTTTTAAATAAAATCAAACTTGAACAGAGTTCCAAACATACAACTTTGTTGTATGTCAGGTTTTCGAAGAAAACAAGCTAGTTGCAAAGTTTGATTTTATCAACGACTGCGCTACAAACTTATCGGATGTTTATAATACACAAAAATTATATTTTTGTGTATTTGTTTACATATTAAACTATGTATTTATATATAAATTATAAAGAAAGAGTTTTTAGAAAGGTGTTGTTTACTAATAAATTTAACTCAAAGTTAAATTATAATTTTTGTCAGCACATATAGCTTTGCTTTATTTAAATTTTATATTATTTAAATATAAAAAAAATTAAAAGATATAAAGTATTTTTAGGAGAAATTCGATGACAATTAGTCCACCAGAATCACAAGCGAAAAAGGTGAAAATTGTAGTAGATCGAAATCCAGTTGAAACAAGTTTTGAAAAATGGGCTAAACCAGGACATTTTTCTAGAACTTTATCTAAGGGTCCGACTACTACAACTTGGATTTGGAACTTACATGCTGACGCACACGATTTTGATAGTCATACAAGTGATCTTGAAGAAATTTCAAGAAAAGTATTCAGTGCTCATTTTGGTCAATTAGGTATTATATTAATTTGGCTTAGTGGCATGTATTTTCATGGCGCTCGTTTTTCTAATTATGAAGCTTGGTTAAGTGATCCTACTCATATTAAGCCAAGTGCGCAAGTAGTTTGGCCAATTGTAGGTCAAGAAATTTTAAATGGCGATGTTGGAGGAGGTTTTCAAGGAATTCAAATTACTTCAGGTTTTTTCCAACTTTGGCGAGCAAGTGGAATTACAAGTGAATTACAACTTTATAGTACAGCTATTGGTGGGTTAGTATTAGCAAGTGCTATGTTTTTTGCTGGATGGTTTCATTATCACAAAGCTGCACCTAAACTAGAATGGTTTCAAAATGTAGAGTCAATGTTAAATCACCATCTTGCAGGATTGTTAGGTCTAGGAAGTTTAGGTTGGGCAGGACATCAAATTCATGTTTCATTACCTATTAACAAATTATTAGATGCTGGTGTTGATCCAAAAGAAATTCCATTACCACATGAATTTTTACTAAATCGTGAGTTAATAACTCAACTGTATCCAAGCTTTGCAAAAGGACTTACTCCTTTTTTTACAATCAATTGGAATGAATATAGTGATTTTCTAACGTTTAAAGGAGGCTTAAACCCAGTAACTGGTGGTTTGTGGTTAACAGATACTGCTCATCATCACTTGGCTATTGCTGTATTATTTTTAGTAGCAGGACATATGTATCGTACTAATTGGGGAATTGGACATAGCATCAAAGCTATTTTAGAAGCCCATAAGGGTCCTTTTACAGGTGAAGGTCATAAAGGTTTATATGAGATTCTTACGACTTCTTGGCATGCACAACTAGCTATTAATTTAGCATTATTTGGCTCATTATCAATTATTGTGGCTTAATACGATGGGTCACATTAAACTTCGCTATATGCTGGGACAACTCGGTATTTTATTCTTTTAATACGTTTATTCCAATGTTCACGTCTAAAGTCCTAAATGCGCTTTACACTATACTACTACATAGAAATGATCTAAACTGGAGTATATGTTTAAAAAAGCAATATTTTACGGTAAAATCTTATAGACAGGGTTAATCAGCAGGAAACTATTTTACAGTAATAAAAAATTAAAAAACTTTTTTTATAGTAAGCTTTATATTTCATATGAAAATAGGATCCTCAGAGACTACACGCGAAGCACTTGATTTTCATTTTTCTGAATATACTAAAGTAAAACCAAGTCATATACAAAAAATCGATATAGCTTTTTTAGAATGGTTTATAGGATTTGTGGAAGGCGATGGAAGCTTTATAGTAGGAACTTCGACTGGAAAAAAACGTAAAACAATTTCGTTTTGTATCAATCAAAAAGATAGTAAATTGATGTACAAAATAAAAAAAAAGCTTGGATTTGGAATTGTCACTACCTTTGTGCAAAATAATGAAACATATCACAGATATGCTGTGTATACTATTCAGAATATTATTAGATTAATTCATTTGTTTAATGGGAATTTGCTTTTAAATAAAGTGAATACTCGTTTTAAACTGTGGTTAAATGAGTTTAACACACTTTATAGTGATAGTGTAACTTTGTCTACTCATATTCCCATTTTGCATCAATCATGCCAATCAACATTAAGTTTAAATTCTGCTTGGCTTTCAGGGTTTACAGATGCTGAAGGTGGCTTTTATGCGAGTTTAACTAAGCAAACAAACTTAAAATTACAATATCGTTTAAGAATGAAGTTTTATATTACCCAAAAATATGAGCTTGAGGTTTTAAAAAATATCGTAAAGTTGATACATCAAAATAGTAATCAAAGTAATGATACGAGTTTTGATTCAGTTCGTTACATTTCAAATTTCAAACTTGATTTTTATAGATTAGAAATTAGTACACATGCTTATGTTTTGAGAACAATAGCATATTTTGAAAAATATCAATTGCAAGGAAAAAAACATATTGTTTTCAATCGTTGGAAACGTATTTACTTGAATAAAGATATACTAAAAAAACAAGCTAGTAGTTCTGAAAAAGCTTTTACACGTTTTAAAAGGTTAGTAAGTTCAGTTCAAAATAGTGAAAATTAAGTTGAAGATATAGTCCACATAAAAAGGTATTGGACATATTTTTCTGTCAATGTAAATTGAAATCAATATGTATACTTTTTATTAGCATCATATGTACAGCATGCCTCCGTATCCTTATTTGGCAACAGACTACGCAACGCAACTCTCTATCTTTACACATCATACTTGGATTGGTGGATTTTGTATTGTTGGTGCGGGTGCTCATGCTGCTATATTTATGGTACGAGATTATGATCCTACAAATAATTACAATAATTTATTAGATCGAGTTATTCGACATAGAGATGCCATTATTTCTCATTTAAACTGGGTTTGTATTTTCCTTGGATTCCATAGTTTCGGTTTATACATTCATAATGATACTATGAGTGCTTTAGGTCGTCCACAAGATATGTTTTCTGATACAGCAATTCAATTACAACCTGTATTTGCTCAGTGGGTTCAAAATACTCATTTCTTAGCCCCACAATTAACAGCTCCAAATGCTTTAAATGCAACCAGTCTTACTTGGGGAGGAGATATTGTTGCTGTAAGTGGAAAAGTAGCAATGATGCCTATTTCTTTAGGAACAGCAGACTTTTTAGTTCATCATATTCATGCTTTTACTATTCATGTAACAGTTTTAATTTTACTAAAAGGAGTGCTTTATGCCCGTAGTTCTCGTTTGATACCAGATAAAGCAAATTTAGGCTTCCGTTTTCCATGCGATGGACCGGGACGTGGTGGTACTTGTCAAGTATCAGCTTGGGATCACGTTTTCTTAGGTCTTTTCTGGATGTATAACGCGTTGTCAATTGCAATTTTTCATTTTAGTTGGAAAATGCAATCTGATGTATGGGGTACAGTAAATGCTTCTGGTGTTTCTCATATTACAGGTGGAAATTTTGCTCAAAGTGCAAACACTATTAATGGTTGGTTGCGTGACTTCTTATGGGCACAATCTTCACAAGTTATTCAATCTTATGGTTCAGCATTATCTGCATATGGATTAATTTTCCTAGGAGCACACTTTGTTTGGGCATTTAGTTTAATGTTCTTATTCAGTGGTCGTGGTTATTGGCAAGAACTTATTGAATCTATTGTTTGGGCTCATAATAAATTAAAAGTTGCTCCGGCAATTCAACCAAGAGCTTTAAGTATTACTCAAGGTCGTGCAGTTGGTGTAGCTCATTATTTATTAGGGGGTATTGGAACTACTTGGGCATTTTTTTTAGCAAGAATTATTGCAGTAGGTTAAATTATATTTTCCTTTGCTAATAAAAACGAAGTTTTTATAACAAAGCAAGGGAAAAAACGTTTTTGCTAATAAAAACAAAGTTTTTATTAGCAAAAAGTTGTGGTAGTTGATAAAATCAAACTAAATTTGATTTTATCAACTACCTTTTGGTATTTAGCTACCAAAAAGTTGCCCTTTGTAAGAATAAAACTATGTTTTATTCTAAGCAATATAGCCATTATCAAAAATACTTTGGCAGTTGATAAAATCAAACTTTGTTTGATTTTATTTACAAGCCTTAGCTAGCAAGCTAGCTAAGGCTTGCTTGCTCCTTTGCCTTGCAAAGCAAGGGGCAAAGGCCAAGGTTCTCCGAACCCTTTGCCTTGCCTGTAAATAAAACTTTGTTTTATTTACTGACAAGGGCCAAAGGCAGTTTTATTATTGTAAATAAAATAAAACACAGTTTGATTTTATCAACGACCTTTTGGTAGCCTAATTAAATTTCACAAAGTGAAATTTAATTAGGCTTAGAATAAAACTAGGTTTTATTCTTACAAAAGATATTTTTTATTAGTTGCCCTTTGTTGGACTAGCGAAGCAAGCCTTAGTTTAAAAGCGAAGCTTTTAAATAATGCTAGCTTCGCTAGCAAAGGCAAAACAAAGTTTTGTCTTACCGCAGGGTTGTAAATAAAATTAAACTTCGTTTGATTTTATCAACGACTGCGCTACTGCGCTACTAAACTTTGTAAAATGAGCAAAGCTATAGTTTAGTAGAGCAAAGCTAAATTTATATTTAATAAATACATTTAAACAATTTTAATCGTTATACATTGAAATTATAGATTGTTATCTCGTACCAAAAAGTTATGAGTATAAAAATATAAGTTTTTAAAAAATGTTTAAAAAACGAACTATTTTGAAAAAAATATAAAAAAATTTATTTGATAAAGTAAGCTATCATTAAGCTAAATAAAGCTTGACAAGTTAATCTGGTAGTTATTTGCTAAATAAAAAATTTATAAAAGCGAAGACTTTTTTGATTATATGACAAAGCAAAAAGTAAAGCTAAGTCCACTTCGTTAGTCAAAAACTACTTATACGGTAAAAAGTTAAAAAAAATAGAAATATTTTTTAAATTTAACGAAAAAGCTTACTTAGGTATCACAGTCAACCTTAATTTTAAGTTTTACTTAAAATTTAAAAGGTTGAAAAAATAAAATTTATAAGCAAAAAAAACGGAGGATTTCCAAAAAACTATGGCAACAAAGTTTCCAAAATTTAGCCAAGGTCTGGCACAAGATCCTACTACTCGGCGAATTTGGTATGGAATCGCAACTGCACATGATTTTGAAAGTCATGATGGTATAACTGAAGAAAATCTTTATCAAAAGATTTTCGCATCTCATTTTGGACAATTAGCAATTATTTTCTTGTGGACATCAGGAAATCTTTTTCATGTTGCTTGGCAAGGGAATTTTGAACCATGGGTACAAGATCCTTTACATGTTAGACCAATTGCGCATGCTATTTGGGATCCACATTTTGGGCAGCCGGCTGTTGAAGCCTTTACACGTGGAGGAGCAAGTGGTCCAGTAAATATTTCGACTTCTGGTGTATATCAATGGTGGTATACTATTGGTTTACGAACTAATCAAGATCTATACAATGGTTCGCTATTCCTTATTATTGGCTCAGCAGTATTTTTATTCGCTGGTTGGCTTCATTTACAACCAAAATTTCAGCCTTCGCTATCTTGGTTTAAAAATGCTGAATCAAGATTAAATCACCATTTAGCTGGATTATTTGGTGTAAGCTCTTTAGCTTGGACTGGACATTTAGTACATGTTGCAATTCCTGAATCTCGTGGTTACCATGTTCGCTGGAATAATTTTTTAACAACATTACCACACCCTCAAGGTTTAACTCCTTTTTTTACTGGAAATTGGGCGGCATATGCTCAGAATCCAGATACTTCAAGCCATCTTTTCAGCAAATCTGATGGTTCAGGTGATGCTATCTTAACTTTTTTAGGCGGATTTCACCCACAAACTCAAAGTCTTTGGTTAACAGATATTGCACATCATCATTTAGCTATTGCAGTTGTGTTTATTCTAGCAGGGCATATGTATAGAACAAATTTTGGTATTGGGCATAGTATACAAGAAATTCTTGATGCTCATACACCACCAGCAGGTGGCCTTGGTGCTGGTCATAAAGGGCTATTTGATACTCTTAATAATTCATTACATTTTCAGTTAGGATTAGCCTTAGCTTCTGTTGGAACAATTTGTTCATTGGTAGCTCAACATATGTATTCATTATCACCATATGCGTTTTTAGCTCAAGATTTTACAGCGCAAGCAGCTTTATATACACATCATCAATATATTGCTGGCTTTATATTATGTGGAGCTTTTGCTCACGGAGCAATTTTCTTTATTCGCGATTATGATCCTGAACAAAATAAAGGAAATGTTTTAGCTCGGATTTTAGATCATAAAGAAGCTATAATTTCTCATTTAAGTTGGGCAAGTTTATTTTTAGGATTTCACACATTAGGTTTATATGTTCATAATGATGTTGTTCAAGCTTTTGGAACTCCTGAAAAACAAATTTTAATTGAGCCGGTATTTGCACAATGGATTCAATCTGCTCATGGAAAAACACTTTATGGGTTTGATTTATTGCTGTCGTCATCAGCAAGTCCTGCTTTTACTGCAAGTCAAAGCTTATGGTTACCTGGATGGCTAGATGCAATTAATAATAATACTAATTCATTATTTTTAACTATTGGTCCTGGTGATTTTCTTGTACATCATGCAATTGCTCTTGGTCTTCACACTACAACCTTAATTTTAGTGAAAGGAGCTCTAGATGCACGTGGATCAAAACTTATGCCAGATAAAAAAGATTTTGGATATAGTTTCCCATGTGATGGTCCTGGACGTGGTGGAACATGTGATATTTCTGCATGGGATGCTTTTTATCTTGCTGTTTTTTGGATGTTAAATACTATAGGATGGACAACATTTTATTGGCATTGGAAACATCTGGGCATTTGGCAAGGCAATGTTAATCAATTTAATGAAAGTAGTACATACATTATGGGGTGGCTACGAGATTATTTATGGTTAAACTCGTCACAGTTAATTAATGGCTATAATCCATTCGGGATGAATAGTTTATCTGTTTGGGCTTGGACATTTTTATTTGGACACCTTGTATGGGCAACTGGATTTATGTTTTTAATTAGTTGGCGTGGATATTGGCAAGAACTTATTGAAACACTAGCATGGGCTCATGAGCATACACCATTAGCTAATTTAGTTGGATGGAGAGACAAACCTGTAGCTTTAAGTATTGTGCAAGCTCGATTAGTAGGGTTAGCACATTTTTCCGTTGGCTATATTTTTACATATGCAGCTTTCTTAATTGCTTCTACTTCAGGTAAATTTGGATAAAAAAATCAATATTTAAGTAAACTATATAGTTTAAATTAAATAAATGGCACCACTAATTTACTTCGTTAGTAAGTTAATACTTTGTAGAAATTTTTATTTTATCAACTACCCTTGATTATTATGTGTGTTGTCAATTAGGTGATTGACAACACACATAATAATCAACTGTATTTCGACAAATTGTCAATGACTAATAAATTTGACTTTATTGGATAAAACTTCTTTTAAATCAAGAACTCTGAAAGCTCAGTTTTGGTATTGTGGGCAATCAATAATACATTATTTAATAAATGAAGTGGGGAAAAAATGAAAACACATATAATAATCTTGACATTAAATTTAAACGCCCAGCAATATTTATATTTTTTAGTAAGGATTAAATAATGTTAACTCCACTATACAAAAAAAAATACTATTAAGATAAAGTAGTTTATATAAAATAAAAATAAAATGGTGAGAAAAAACAAAGTTTTTTCTTACCTTTGAAAACAAGCAGAGCTTGTTTTCTTAGAACGCCTATAAATAATTAGATATTTATAAATTTTATAATTTCATAAATTATTTGGTATTTGTTAGTAAATAAAGCTTTCTTTACTAACAAAATAAGTTTTTTGCAAATATAAGAAATGAAATATACACAAATATAAACACTTATTTCTCTAAAATTGTTTTTTATCAACCTATATTGAACTTAAGTTGAAATTAAACTTATTTAAATTTTATGTGTTTGTTGTTATTTAATTTTATTTTTTTATATATTTGAAACTACATTTCTGGAAATGTAGTTTCAAATCTCTTTTTTACCTGTAATCATCCGTAATGAAAAAAATTTTTGATGAAAAAATTTTTTCGTACTTAAATTTCTAATTTTAAAACTTAGCTTACATTTTTTTCTAAATAATTTATAACTTTATCTAATTTTTTTTCTTCATAACAAAGATCTATTAATTGTTTAGCTTTATCTTCTTCAACTTCTATATAGAGTAAGATACTAAGTAAAGTTTGTTTATATTGAGAATTTTTATATATATAGTGATATACTTTAGACGTTAACGATCTAAAACCAAAGGTAAATTCTTCAAAAATTCCTTTTTTATACTCTAAAAAAAAATTTTCTCGTTTTATTAAAGATAAAACTTCAGACGAAAATCTCGGACTTAACAAATAAAAAAATACGTTTCGCCAACCTCCTGGAAGGTTAGCATCCTTTCTAGCTAAACAATACTTTATGCCGTAACAAACTAAAGTAATATATGATATATTGTCGAAATTAAAAATTTCATTTTTATTTTTGAAGTAAAGTTTTTCTTCAAAAATAAAAAAATCCTCGTAATACACAAAATTAATTATATCTTTTTGTTTTTCATTTCTTACCAAATCATCATGTTCAACTAGCAACTGTAATAATGAAACGTGATATATACCAAAACAAAAAAGATCGGTAATTAACCCATGATCAAATGGCCAAACACGATCAAACTCTTTTATTGGAAAGTTTTTACTATTTCTAATATTTTTATAATTAATCATAAATTTTTTTTAATTTTTAATGAAGAAGTATATACTTAGTGTATAGACATGTTTTATACACACTAAGTAATCAAAATTTAATTTTCATTTAAGTTTGAATTTTCGCTAATTACATCATCACTAATAATATCGTTATCCTCTGTTTCAGAATTTTCATGAATTTGACTTTGATTTAATATATTTTTATATTCTTCGCCTTCGGTTTGATTCAAACTTTCGTCTGAGCGTAGAATCTTAAAAGGTGATACATACATTGCTTTAAACCCATGATGTTTAAATAATTCATTATAAAAACGTATGTCGGAAAAAAATTTTACAAGGTCGGAACTAGTTGGATTTGATACAACTTGAGGTAATAAAGATGATTTATCTTTCAGTTTTTTAATAAATTCTATTTTCTTACTTCTTATTTCTTGTTGTGTTAGAACAGAAGGTGCTTGAGGACTTGAGGTTTCTGCTATAACAGGTTTGGAAAACGTTTCTTCTAATGGATTATCCATGACAAATAACGAGTTATCCAAACTGATTAAATCACTTACCGTTAAGGAAATTAGGTTTTGAAAATCATATTCAATCATACCATCTAGTTGCTCCTTTTCAGAAATAATATCTGGATCAGTTAATGAATTTTCATTATAAATTAATTCTATCAATCTGAGTACTGTATTTTTATGCTGAACTACATTTATTAATCCGTCACAAATTTTTTGTGACTCAGGTATGATATTTCTCGAATCTGAATTTCGTATTTTTTTTAAAGTCTGGTTCAATAAATGAAATCGAATGTTTAAATCTAAAATTATAAGTAAATAAGAAGAAGGTTGATTCATCATAGAAGACATTCCATATTTTTGATTCATCATGATAATAGAATCTTCACTTACAAACTCAAAAGCTATTGTAAATTGTCTTAAAAATTTATGTTTTTGGTCCTTTGTTAACTTAGTTTTATTTTATTTACAATAATAAAAAATACTTTGCAGGGATTATAAAAAATACTGTGTATTTTTTATAATCCCTGCAAAGCATTTTTTATTATTACTTCGTTACAAAAATCTTTTATTTTTGCTTAACCTTGGCCTTTGCCCCTTGTCAGTAAATAAAACAAAGTTTTATTTACAGGCAAGGGGCAAAGGAGCAAGCAAGCCTTAGCTAGCTTGCTAGCTTCAGGCTTGCTTCGCTAGAAAACAAACAAAGTTTTTTTTCTTAGAAATGAAAATTATAATTTATCAATAGTATCAAATTCAAATTTAATTTCTTTCCAAACTTCACATGCAGCAGCTAATTCAGGACTCCATTTGCAAGCAGCACGGATAACGTCTCCACCTTCACGAGCAAGGTCACGTCCTTCATTACGAGCTTGCGTACAAGCTTCTAATGCTACACGGTTTGCAGCTGCACCAGGTGCGTTACCCCAAGGGTGACCTAAAGTACCACCACCAAATTGTAAACAAGCATCATCACCAAAAATTTCTACTAAAGCTGGCATGTGCCATACATGAATACCACCTGAAGCTACCGGCATTACACCAGGAAGAGATACCCAATCTTGAGTGAAATAAATACCACGGCTACGATCTTTTTCAATATAATCATCACGCATTAAATCTACGAAACCTAAAGTTACTTCACGTTCACCTTCTAGTTTTCCTACAACAGTTCCAGAATGAAGGTGATCTCCACCAGACATACGAAGAGCTTTTGCTAAAACACGGAAGTGCATACCATGGTTTCTTTGGCGGTCAATTACAGCATGCATTGCTCTGTGAATATGAAGTAATAATCCATTATCACGACAGAAATGTGCTAAAGTTGTGTTTGCAGTAAACCCACCAGTAATATAATCATGCATAATAATTGGAACACCAAGATCTTTAGCAAGTTGTGCACGCTTCATCATTTCATCAACAGTTCCAGCAGTAGCGTTTAAATAATGACCTTTAATTTCACCTGTTTCAGCTTGAGATTTATAAAGAGCTTCTGCTACGAATAAGAAACGATCTCTCCAACGCATAAATGGTTGAGAATTTACGTTTTCATCATCTTTTGTGAAATCTAAACCACCACGTAAACATTCATAAACTGCTCGACCGTAGTTTTTAGCTGAAAGACCTAATTTAGGCTTAATTGTACAACCTAAAAAACCACGACCATATTTGTTTAATTTGTCACGTTCTACTTGAATTCCGTGAGGAGGTCCTTGGAAAGTTTTAGTGTATGCTGGTGGAATACGTAAATCTTCAAGACGTAGTGCACGAAGAGCTTTAAAACCAAATACGTTTCCTACGATAGATGTAAATAAGTTTGTTACAGATCCTTCTTCAAATAAATCTAAAGGATATGCAACATATGCAATGTATTGATTATCTTCACCTGCAACAGGTTCGATATCATAACAACGTCCTTTATATTTATCTAAACTAGTTAATCCATCTGTCCATACAGTAGTCCAAGTACCAGTTGAAGATTCAGCTGCAACTGCCGCACCACATTCCTCTGCTGGAACACCAGATTGAGGAGTCATACGAAAAGCTGCCAGAACATCAGTTTCTTTTACTTGATAATCTGGAGTGTAATAAGTTAATCGGTAATCTTTTACACCTGCTTTGAAGCCAGCACCGGCTTTAGTTTCAGTTTGTGGAGCCATTTATTTTACAAAATTGTCAAAAATTGTTACGATCATATAATCTACCCGTTTCAAACTAAACAATATTTTTGAAAAAAAAACATACAACAAAGTTATATGTTCTTCAGAAAACAAGCTTTGCTTGTTTTCCTTTTGCTAATAAAAAGCAAATTTTTTCTAAAAAAATAAGCAAAGCTTGTTTTAACTTTGCTAATAAAAACTTTGCAATAAATTTGTAGCGCAGTAGCGCAGTCGTTGATAAAATCAAACGAAGTTTGATTTTATTTACAACCCTGCGGTAAGACAAAACTTTGTTTTGCCTTTGCTAGCGAAGCTAGCATTATTTAAAAGCTTCGCTTTTAAACTAAGGCTTGCTTCGCTAGTCCAACAAAGGTAAACTAATAAAAAATACCTTTTGTAAGAATAAAACTAGGTTTTATTCTTACAAAAGGTATTTTTTATAATAGGTATTATTAAATTTCACTTTGTGAAATTTAATTAGGCTTAGAATAAAACTATGTTTTATTCTTACAAAAGCTACTTTCTACAAATTTTTATTAGCAAAAAAAAAACATTGATTAGTTTTTTTATAATTAAATAAAATTATAACATGTATTAAAAAAAACTTTTTTTTACTAAAAAATCTAAATTTAGAACTTGTTTTTAATATTACTAAAAACATATTTATTTTTATACAAAAATTATATCGTAAAATAAAAAATTTTTATAAAAATTTTTTAGTAATTATTTTTTTATTTCAAAGTTTAAAGTAAAGCAATAGCAAAACAACTATGTAGTCTATTACCAAAGAGTGGCCTATCAATTAACCAAGTAAGTTCTTAACAACTTACTTGGTTATGTGTTTGATAAAATAAAAATTTTATTTACAACTTATTTTTCCTTTGCTAATAAAAACGAAGTTTTTATTAGCAAAAAAGCAAACTAGCTCTATTCAAAAGCGAAGCTTTTGAATTAAGAATTGCCTTTGCCTAACGTTTTTGTATACAAAAACCTGGCATACAACTTGGTTATATGCTTGGAAGTAAGGTTGTAAAAAACGAAGTTTTTTACTACCCTAATAAAAAAAGCCTATAAAAAAAACATAGTTTTTTTTATTGACTTGTTTTCCAAGGTTCTCCGAACCCTTGTCAGTAAATAAAACTTTGTTTTATTTACAGGTTATAAAAACTTCGTTTTTATTAGCAAAGGGTTCGGAGAACCTTGGCCTTTGCCCCTTGCTTTGCAAGGCAAAGGAGCAAGCAAGCCTTAGCTAGCTTACTAGCTTCAGGCTTGTAAATAAAATCAAACAAAGTTTTATTTTATCAACTAGAAAACAAACAAAGTTTGTTTTCTTAGAGTTGATAAAATAAACTTTAGTTTATTTTATTTACTAGCTGCTAACGTTTTTGTATACAAAAACCTGACATACAACAAAGTTGTATGTTTGGAAGTAAGTAGTAAACAACTTACTCCGTCAGTTGGTTTACTACAGGCTTGTAAATAAAATCAAACTTTGTTTGATTTTATCAACTAGTAAATGAAATGAAATGAACTAAAATTCTAAGAAAACAAGCTCTGCTTTTTTTCCCTTTGCTAATAAAAACGAAGTTTTTATAACAAAGCAAGGGAACATACAACGTTTTGAAAAAACCTGACATACAACTTCCCTAACGAAGTAAGGTTGGACAAAACTTTGTTTTGTCCTACCCTTTGCTAATAAAAACGAAGTTTTTATAACCTGTAAATAAAACAAAGTTTTATTTACTGACAAGGGTTCAGAGAACTTTATAAAACAAGCTTAGGTTGTTTTATTAGGAACATACAACTTCGTTGTATTAAAAAGTTTTCGTTTTTAATTAAAAATTGTTCCATTATCTTAACTACACAAACAAAACTTTTATACATAAATTAAAGGTCGGAAACAACCTTGTTTTTATAATAAACAAACTGGTAAAGACGATTTTACTTTGTTGCGCCGTCGCTAGGAAAAGTTAGAATTTATTCATTATTTACATTTGATAAAATACAAGTACTTCGTTTGAATATGTATTAATAATATGATATAATTTATTTGATAAACATTAATAATAAAACAAATAAAAAACATAAATTGACAATTAATCATATTTACATTGCTTGTGTAAAGAAAAATTTAATTGTAAAAAAACTAATAAAGAAGTTCACTTTGATTAGTTAATTTTATCAATTCTAAGAAAACAAGCAAATCTTGTTTTCCCTTTGCTAATAAAAACGAAGTTTTTATAACCTATAAAAAAACTATGTTTTTTTATTGACAAGGGTTCTTGCAAAAATCTTTGATTTTTGCTAAACCTTTTCAAAAAAGCTTTGCTTGTTTTATTAGGAAGGTTTAGTAGCGCAGTCGCGAAGCAACCCTGCGGGTCGCTTGCGACCAAAGGTCAACCTTGCAGGTATTATTAAATTTCACTTTGTGAAATTTAATTAGGCTACCAAAAGGCCCCTTGGTAACGAAGTTACCTGTTATAAAAAATACTTTGTAGCGCAGCAATAATAAAAAATACAAAGTATTTTTTATAACAGGTATTATTAAATTTCACAAAGTGAAATTTAATTAGGCTACCAAAAGGTATTTTTTATTAGTTACTTTGTTACAAAAATCAAAGATTTTTGCAAGAACCCTTCGCTAATAAAAAATAAAGACGAAGTTTTCTAGCGAAGCAAGCCTGTAGTGAAACAACTGACGAAGTAAGTTGTTTACTACTTACTTCCAAACATACAACTTTGCGATAAGTTTGTACCTTGTACAAATTGTATGTCAGGTTTTTGTATACAAAAACGTTAGCAGCTAGCTTGCTAGCAAAGGCTGCTTCGCTCACAAAGCAAGTTAGAAAAGCGCTTGCTTGTTTATAAAAAACTTTGTTTTTATTAGCAAAACAGTAAGCAAGTTTTTGTTAGTTTGATAGTTGTAGATTTGTTTCGTTAATAAATAAAATAAATAAAAAGTTTTATTTTATTAACTATTTATTTCGTTATTTCGTTGGCAATAAAAAATATTTTTATTTCGTATATAATTAAACAAATATTAAAATAATTACAATATTATGTATTTAGCTTTTTACTAAATATATATTAAGTAATAGGCTAGTAGTGGATAAAAAAGTTTTTGCAAAAATCTTTGATTTTTGCAAGAACCCTACGGCAGGCTTGCTTTGCTTTTTTGCTAATAAAAACTTCGTTTTTATTAGCAAAGGCTTCTTGTAAAAATCTTTGATTTTTACTGAACCTTGGCCTTTGCCCCTTGTCAGTAAATAAAACTTTGTTTTATTTACAGGTTATAAAAACTTCGTTTTTATTAGCAAAAGAGCAAGCAAGCCTTAGCTAGCTTGCTAGCTTCAGGCTTGTAAATAAAATCAAACTTTGTTTGATTTTATCAACTAGAAAATAAACTTTGTTTATTTTCTTAGGAAAACAAGCAAAGTTTACTTTTTTTAAGGGCGAAAGCTAAGCTTCTAATAATCCTTATTTTGTTAGAAAAATTTCGTTTTTTTTTACAAAATATAAACTTTATTCATAAATAACTATATCATTAATTTTTAAATTATGAGTGCTTCTGCAAAAACAACAAAACAAAAATTAAAAAATAATTCAAAGAATGTAGGTCGTATTACACAAATTATTGGTCCAGTTTTAGATGTAGCATTTCCAGCTGGAAAAATGCCAAATATTTATAACGCTATTGTTGTTACTGGTAAAAACGAAGCTGGCGATGACGTTTCTGTAACTTGTGAAGTTCAACAACTTTTAGGAGATCATTGTGTTAGAGCAGTTTCGATGAATGCAACGGATGGTTTGATGAGAGGAATGGATGTTATTGATACAGGTGATGCGTTAACTGTTCCAGTTGGCCCAGCTACTTTAGGACGAATTTTTAATGTACTTGGTGAACCAGTTGATAATTTGGGTCCGGTTGACAATAAAGAAGGTTTACCTATTCATCGACCTGCTCCAGCCTTTGTTGATTTAGATACTAAATTAGCTATTTTCGAAACTGGAATTAAAGTAGTGGATTTATTAGCACCGTATCGTCGTGGAGGAAAAATTGGACTTTTTGGCGGAGCTGGCGTAGGAAAAACTGTATTAATTATGGAATTAATTAATAACATTGCAAAAGCACACGGTGGGGTTTCTGTTTTTGGTGGGGTAGGCGAACGAACAAGAGAAGGAAATGATCTTTACATGGAAATGAAAGAATCTAAAGTAATTGATCAAGATAATATTTCTGAATCAAAAGTTGCTTTAGTTTACGGGCAAATGAATGAGCCCCCAGGAGCTCGTATGCGTGTTGGGTTAACAGCTTTAACTATGGCAGAATATTTTAGAGATATAAATAAACAAGATGTTCTTTTATTTATTGACAATATTTTTAGATTTGTTCAAGCTGGTTCTGAAGTTTCTGCTTTATTAGGACGTATGCCTTCAGCAGTAGGATATCAGCCTACTTTAGCAACTGAAATGGGGAAATTACAAGAAAGAATTACATCTACAAAAGATGGTTCAATTACTTCTATTCAAGCTGTTTATGTTCCTGCTGATGATTTAACTGATCCTGCTCCAGCGACTACATTTGCTCACTTAGACGCAACTACAGTATTATCTCGAGGATTAGCATCAAAAGGAATTTATCCAGCAGTAGATCCATTAGATTCGACATCTACTATGCTACAACCATGGATTGTTGGAGAAGAGCATTATGAATGTGCTCAAAACGTAAAAGAAACACTACAACGTTACAAAGAATTACAAGATATTATTGCTATCTTAGGGTTAGACGAATTATCTGAAGATGATCGATTAGTAGTTGCTAGAGCGCGTAAAATTGAACGCTTTTTATCGCAACCTTTTTTTGTTGCTGAAGTTTTTACTGGCTCACCAGGTAAATATGTAAGTTTAGCTGAAACTATCCAAGGTTTTAATTATATTCTTTCAGGTGAATTAGACTCATTACCAGAACAAGCTTTCTATTTAGTAGGAACTGTCGACGAAGCAATTGAAAAAGCTGAATCACTACAAAAAGAAAATTAATAGCATTAAAAAATAAAATTTATAGTTTGATATATAAAAAAAATTTTGTTTTGTTATAAAACTTTTTTTATTAATAAAGGCTTGCCTAATAAAACAAGCTTTGCTTGTTTTACAAGCCTAACGTTTTTGTATACAAAAACCTTGCATACAGCTTGGTTGTATACTTGGAAGTAAGGTTTATTTTGCCTAACGAAGTAAGGTTGCCTTTGTTGGACAAAACAAAGTTTTGTCTTACTGTAGGCTTGTAAATAAAATCAAACAAAGTTTGATTTTATCAACTAGTAAAAAACGAAGTTTTTTACTAGCCTAATAAAACAAGCTTTGCTTGTTTTACAAGGTTTTACAAACCCTTACTTTATTATAAAAACTTCGTTTTTATTAGCAAAACAGCAAGCAAGCTGCAGGCTTGTAAACAAAATGAACTTTAGTTCTAAGAAAACAAGCTCTGCTTGTTTTCCTAAGAAAACAAACAAAGTTTGTTTTCCAAGGTTCTCCCAACTTTTTGCTAATAAAAACGAAGTTTTTATAACCTATAAAAAAAACTATGTTTTTTTATTGGCAAGGGTTCTTGCAAAAATCTTTGATTTTTGTAACAAAGTAACCCTGCAGGTAACTTCATTACCAAGGAGCCTTTTGGTAGCCTAATTAAATTTCACTTTGTGAAATTTAATAATAGCTGTTATAAAAAATACTTTGTAGCGCAGCAACCTTGCAGGTAGCTGCGCTACCAAAAGGTATTTTTTATTAGTTGCTGCGCTACTGAACCTTGTAAAACAAGTCAATAAAAAAAAATATGTTTTTTTTATAAGCTTGTTTTATTAGGAAGGTAAGAAAAAACTTTGTTTTTTCTCACCATTTTATCAACTAGTGAATAAAATAAAGTTTTTTACTTTTATTAACTTCAAGTTGATTAAAACTAACAAAATACAACACTTGTAGTTCGATAATCTTTTTTTTTATAGTCTTATTATCGGAAAGCAAATAATAAAACAAAATTTTTAAGTTTATTTAGTAAAATATAATTCGGGTAATTCAACAACGTTTAATTACTAAAAATTTAGACTATCAAGCTTATTTTTCAAGCTCTGATTATCTTATGTTATTTTTTTAATTTAGTCAGCCGACGCAAAAAACAGTGTCTATTAAAAAAGTGAAAAAAGTTTGTTTAAAATATCAAAAAATTTGTGTGAATTAGTAGCGCAGTCGCGAAGCAACCCTGCAGGTCGCTTGCGACCAAAGGGCAACTAATAAAAAATACTTTGTAGCGCAGCAACTAATAAAAAATACAAAGTATTTTTTATAACAGGTATTATTAAATTTCACAAAGTGAAATTTAATTAGGCTACCAAAAAGTATTTTTTATAACAGGTATTATTAAATTTCACAAAGTGAAATTTAATTAGGCTACCAAAAGGTAGTTAACAAAATCAAATTTTGTTTGATTTTATTTACAACTAATAAGTAAGTTGCTGGTAACTTATTTGATTAGTAATTTACTTTCCTAGCAGGTTTTTAGCAAAGATTTTGTTAAATATATTTTTTAAGTTATTTATAAATTAAGACAATGAGTTTACAAGTTTGTATTATGACGCCTGATCGGATTTTTTGGAATGATCAAGCAGAAGAAATTATTTTACCGACCAATACAGGTCAAATGGGAGTATTAGCTAATCATGCTCCACTAATTACTGCGTTAGATATTGGAGTAATGCTAATTAGAACAAAAAAAAATTGGACTTCACTAGCGCTAATGGGTGGTTTTGCTTTAGTAAAACAAAATCAAATTACAGTACTAGTTAATGAAGCGGAATCTAGTGAAACCATTCAAGCTGAACAAGCAGAAAATGCTTTCAATGAAGCAAAAATTCAATTAGATCAAGCTGAAGGACAAAAACAAAAAGTTGAAGCAAATTTTGTTTTTAAGCGAGCTAGAGCAAGATATCAAGTTGTAAAAAAATCTACTAAGTAAATCAAATTATTTAGAATATTTGAATTTTAAGTTTGCTTAATATTGAATAACACTTATTTAATTTTAGTCAAAGTTTGATTTTATTAATTCATGAAGTAAGCCTATAGCAAGATAACTTATTTCCTTCACAGTTATTTTATTTTTTTACTTTATAAAGCAAGGAGTTGGAAAAAACTTTATTTTTTTTTAGCGGAGTAAGCGTTTGCCTAACGAAGTAAGGTAGTAAAATCTTGAAAAACAAGTTTTGTAGCGCAGCAACTAATAAAAAATACCTTTTGGTAGCCAGCTACCTGCAAGGTTGCTGCGCTACAAAGTATTTTTTATAACAGCTATTATTAAATTTCACAAAGTGAAATTTAATTAGGCTACCAAAAGGCTCGTTTTTTAAGATTTTGCTACTAAAAACGAAGTTTTCTGCTTAGCTGGCAAAGATTGGTTAGGCTTGGGTAGGGTAGGGTTCGAAGAAACCAACCCTACCCAAGCCTAACCAATCTTACCTTGTTAGGCAAAGGTAACCTTACTTTGTTAGGCAAAGGCAACCTTATTTAGTAAAAAGTTCGTTGTTGTCTGTTATAAGAAAAGAAATTTTGCTTGTTTCTTAAAATTTTTTTATTAAAAAAGAAAATATTATTTAGTATTTATTAAAATTAATTGATTTATATATATTATATGGTATAATGTAGTATTATATAGAGAAATTATCCTCAGTAGCTCAGTGGTAGAGCGATCGGCTGTTAACCGATTTGTCGTAGGTTCAAGTCCTACCTGGGGAGATAAGATTTGGTAAATATTTTGAATATAAACCAATTATAATTTATATTAATTGACTAATATATTTTATTTTTCTCTAATTTTTGCTTGTATAATTAATATTTGATATAATCATCATGATTATAGACATTTTAGTCTCTATTTTAAAAAATATTTCAAATATAAGCAAGCTGGAGTAATTTGTTTTAATAAACTATAAATTTATTTTGCTGGTTGCCCCTAATAAAATAAATAAAGCTTATTTTACAAAGTTTGAAGTTTTTTCATATCATTTTATCAACTACCTTTTGGTAGCCTAATTAAATTTCACAAAGTGAAATTTAATTAGGCTACCAAAAGGTATTTTTTATTAGTTGCCCTTTGGTCGCAAGCGACCTGCAGGGTTGCTTCGCGACTGCGCTACTAATTTTGAAAATTTATTAGCTTTATATTTTTATTAGCTATATTTTTTTATAGCTGCTATTATAAAAATTAATAAAATAAAATATACCTTTTATATTATGCCTACTATTCCACAGTTAATTAGATCTGCAAGAAAAGCTATTTCCAAAAAGACAAAATCACCAGCATTAAAATCATGTCCTCAAAAGCGAGGCGTTTGTACAAAAGTATATACCATTACTCCAAAAAAACCTAATTCGGCTTTAAGAAAAGTTGCAAGAGTTAAGCTTACATCGAAATTTGAAGTAACAGCTTATATTCCAGGTATAGGCCATAATCTTCAAGAACATTCTGTAGTATTAATCCGTGGCGGAAGAGTGAAAGATTTACCTGGCGTTCGATACCATATAGTTAGAGGAACGTTAGATACAGTTGGAGTAAAAAATCGTGTTCAAGGTCGATCAAAATATGGTGTAAAACGGCCAAAATAATAACAAAAATTAATTTAAATTTCATAAAAAATTTAAATGACGTCGCTAAAAAAATAAATAAATGAAATAGCGAAAAATTAAAAATAATTAGATTATGTAAATAATGGAGTTCACTTTTTTATGTCTCGCCGATATACCCCAAAAAAACGACTTTTATCTCCCGATCCTGTTTATGATAGTCATTTAATCCATATTATTGTAAATCAGTTAATGAAAAAAGGGAAAAAATCTTTAGCTTATAAAATGTTTTATGAGTCTATGAATCAAATTAAAGAAATTACGCAACAAGATCCAGTAAAGACTATTGAGCAAGCTGTACGTAATGCAACCCCTTTAGTAGAAATAAAAGCTAGACGAATTGGAGGATCGACTTATCAAGTTCCGTTAGATGTTACTCCTGAAAGAGGAACAGCACTTGCAATTCGATGGATCTTATCTTCATGTCGAAGTCGTTCCGGTCGAAATATGATTTCAAAATTAAGTAATGAATTTTTAGATGCATCCAAAAATATGGGTAATGCTATCCGAAAACGAAATGAGGTTCATAAAATGGCTGATGCAAACAAAGCTTTTGCTAAGTATCGTTTTTAAATTAAGACAAATTTTTTTTTTGCTAGTGTATTAAAAAATTTGAATTCAAGTTAATTACCAAAATTTTAAAATTGAAATTTACTTGTACTGTTAGTTACATCCTCCATGCACACAATTTTGTTGCGTATATTTTTAACTAATAAAACTTTTTTTTTAGAAGCAAAAAACAAAATAAAATTAACCTGACTTCTATTTTTTATTTACTAGTTGATAAAATAAAATCTAGTTCATTTTATTTTTAAGCTAGCTGTTTTTTGGTTGTTAGCAACCAAAAGGTTGCCTTTGCCTAACGAAATAAAATTGGGTAGGCTTCGAACAAGCTAAGCCTAGCAAGGTTGCCTTTGTCTAACGTTTTTGTATACAAAAACCTGACATACAACTTCGTTGTATGTTTGCAAATTGTATGTCAGGTTTTTTCAAAACGTTGAATGTTTGCAAGTTGTATGTTTGCAAATTGTATGTCCGTTTTTTTCAAAACGTTGTATGCTTGCAAGTAAGCTTGACTTTGTTAGTTAATAAAATGAACTTTAGTTCTAAGAAAACAAGCAGAGCTTGTTTTCTTAGAACTAAAGTTCATTTTATTTACAACTAATAAAAAATACCTTTTGGTAGCCTAATTAAATTTCACTTTGTGAAATTTAATTACGCTTAGAATAAAACTATAGTTTATTCTTACAAAAGCTACTTTGTACAAATTTTTTACTACCCTAATAAAATAAGCAAAGCTTATTTTACAAGCTTCTTCAAATCCTTACTTTGTCATATAAGCAGCCTTTGCTAGCGAAGTAAGCTTTTGCTAGTTTGCTAGCAAAGGCTTGCTTCGCCTCTTGCTTTATTATAAAAACTTCGTTTTTATTAGCAAAGGGTTCTTGCAAAAATCTTTGATTTTTGTAACAAAGTAACTAATAAAAAATACAAAGTATTTTTTATAACAGGTAACTTCGTTACCAAGGGGCCTTTTGGTAGCCAGCTACCTGCAAGGTTGCCCTTTGGTCGCAAGCGACCCGCAGGGTTGCTTCGCGACTGCGCTACTAAACCTTGGAAAACAAACTTTGTTTGTTTTCTTAGAGAAAATGAAGTTTTTATTAGCAAACGGGAAATAAAATCAAATGAATTAAACTTTGTATGATTTTATCAACTACAAGCTTGCTCCACTTTCAAATTAAAAAATTTTGTAAATAAATTAAATAAGTCTTTCTTTAATTTGGCTTTATTACATTTTTTAATACAATGAATTGAGGAAGCAAGCAGAATTATAAATTTAATTTTTTAAAAATTTCGTTTTGTAAAATAATAATCAATACTGTAAAATACAAAAAAAACTAAATTTATAAAATCATTAGTGTAGCAACTAACAAGTAAACTGCTGCCAATTTACTTCATTCTTTCAGATATGTTTATGTAAGTATGTTTTATTTTAATAAATATCAAATTACTCAAAAAGTAAATAGAAAGCAATTTATTTGGTATTCGTTTTGCTACTAATTCAAAACAGATAACTACTAAAATTAAAATTTTTTTTTCAACATAAAATGAAAATTTATTTTAAGTTTATCAATTAGCAGTTGTTTAACGTTTTTGTATACAAAAACCTGACATACAAGGTTTTGAAAAAACCTTGTATGTTCCCTTGCTTTGTTATAAAAACTTCGTTTTTATTAGCAAAGGGTAGGACAAAACAAAGTTTTGTCCAACCTTACTTCGTTAGGGAAGTTGTATGCTTGGAAGTAAGGTTAGCTTTGCTAGTTGAAAAAATGAACTAAAGTTTATTTTAATTCAACTAGCTTTTGTTGATAAAATCAAACAAAGTTTGATTTTATTTACTAGCCTATAAAAAAACAAAGTTTTTTATTTACAATTTTTAATTCAAAAGCTTTGCTTTTGAATTAAAAATTGTAAATAAAATGGTGAGAAAAAACAAAGTTTTTTCTTATCTTTGAAAACAAGCTCTGTAGCGCAGCAACCTTGCAGGTAGCTGGCCTGGAATAAAACATAGTTTTATTCTTGCAAAAGGTATTTTTTATAACAGCTATTATTAAATTTCACAAAGTGAAATTTAATTAGGCTTAGAATAAAACTATGTTTTATTCTTACAAAAGCTACTTTCTACAAATTCTTTACTACCCTAATAAAAACAAGCTTTGTTAGTTTTATAAGGTTTTATCAACCTTTTGACTTGCAAAAAAAGTCAAAGGGTTGATAAAACCTTTTTTGCTAATAAAAATAAAATGTTTATAACACAGTTATAAAGCTTTTTCATGCTATTTTATAAAGCAAAATAAATTTTCATTTAATTCTTAAACAAATTAAATGAAAATTTATCTTGCTTTCTTACCTTGTTATAAAAACGAAATTTTTATTAGCAAAAAAGGTTGATCCAATATTGGCCTTTGCCTAACGAAGTAAGGTTGCCTTTGTTGGACAAAACAAAGTTTTGTCTTACTGTAGGCTTGTAAATAAAATCAAATTTGAACAGAGTTCAAGCTAGTGGCAAAGTTTGATTTTATCAACTAGTAAAAAATGAAGTTTTTTACTACCCGTTGCTTTGTACCACAAGGGTTTGGGAAACTTTGGTTTTTGCTAGCGAAGCAAGCCTGAAGTAAGGTTTTTGAGAACCTTTTTTACTTTGTTATAAAAACTTTGTTTTTATAACAAAGCAAGGAATAGGGTTGGGTAGGGTTCAAAAAACTCAACCTCTGACCGACCTTATTTTGTTAGGCAAAAACAAAATTATTTTTTCATAATTATTAATAATAAGCAAATAAAAAATATTTTTTTTTGAAACAGTCAAGGAATTAATAGAATATGGCACGTGAAAAATTTCAACGTAAAAAACCGCATATAAATATTGGTACAATTGGACATGTTGATCATGGAAAAACTACATTAACGGCAGCTATTACAATGGCACTAACATCTTGGGGTGGAAAAAGTAAAAACTATGCTGATATCGATAGTGCGCCTGAAGAAAAAGCGCGAGGCATTACAATTAATACTGCTCATGTTGAATACGAAACTGAAACAAGACATTATGCACACGTAGATTGCCCAGGTCATGCTGATTATGTAAAAAATATGATTACAGGTGCAGCACAAATGGATGGAGCAATTTTAGTTGTATCAGGTGCTGATGGTCCGATGCCACAAACTAAAGAACATATTTTATTAGCAAAACAAGTAGGTGTTCCGAATATTGTTGTTTTTTTAAATAAAGAAGATCAAGTAGATGATGAAGAGCTTTTAGAATTAGTAGAGTTAGAAGTACGCGAAACTTTAGATAGTTATGAATTTCCAGGAGATGATATTCCTATTGTTTCTGGATCTGCTTTATTAGCGCTGGAAGCATTAACTGAAAATCCACAAATTAAGCGTGGTGAAAATAAATGGGTTGATAAAATTTATGACCTTATGCAACAGGTTGATGACTATATTCCAACTCCAGAAAGAGATACGGATAAATCATTTTTAATGGCAGTTGAAGATGTATTTTCAATTACTGGACGTGGAACTGTAGCTACAGGAAGAGTTGAAAGAGGAACTATTAAGGTAGGTGAAACTATTGAGCTTGTCGGTTTAAGAAACACTAAAACTACAACTGTTACAGGTCTAGAAATGTTTCAAAAAACTTTAGATGAAAGTGTTGCTGGAGATAATGTAGGTGTTTTACTTCGTGGTATTCAAAAAGTAGATATTGAAAGAGGAATGGTATTAGCAAAACCAGGCACTATTACTCCGCATACTAAATTTGAATCACAAGTTTATGTTCTTAAAAAAGAAGAGGGTGGTAGACATACGCCATTTTTTCCAGGATATCAACCTCAATTTTACGTTCGTACAACTGATGTAACAGGAAAAATTGATTCTTTTAAATCAGATGATGGTAGTGAAACTCAAATGGTAATGCCTGGTGACAGAATTAAAATGGTAGTAAAACTTATTCAACCAATCGCAATTGAAAAAGGAATGAGATTTGCTATTCGTGAAGGAGGAAGAACAGTTGGGGCAGGAGTAGTTTCTACTATTATTGAATAATAAAATGTTTTATATTAAGTAATTTTTAAATAAAAAATAATGGCTACTTTATAATAGCCTCCTTGGTTTGCAAAAAACGAAGTTTTTTCTTAGGCTCGTCCCCCGTTGCTTTGCTTAGCAAAGGGCAAAATCAAATAAAAGTAAATAAACTTAGTTTTAATAAAATTAAAGTAAAGGGTTTGGAAAACTTTAACTTTGACTAGCTTACTCCCTTGTTTACAAAGCAGGGGGTGTAAACACCTTTGCTTTATTTGAAAAACGAAGTTTTGACCAGCAAAAAATTCTGGTAAACCTTCGTAATAAAACAAGCTTTGCTTGTTTTAAAAGCTTCTCCGAACCCTTGTCAGTAAATAAAACTTTGTTTTATTTACAGGTTATAAAAACTTCGTTTTTATTAGCAAAGGGTTCTTGCAAAAATCTTTGATTTTTGTAACAAAGTAACTAATAAAAAATACAAAGTATTTTTTATAACAGGTAACTTCGTTACCAAGGGGCCTTTTGGTAGCCAGCTACCTGCAAGGTTGCCCTTTGGTCGCAAGCGACCCGCAGGGTTGCTTCGCGACTGCGCTACTAAACCTTGGCCTTTGCCCCTTGTCAGTAAATAAAACTTTGTTTTATTTACAGGCAAGGCAAAGGAGCAAGCAAGCCTTAGCTAGCTTGCTAGCTTCAGGCTTGTAAATAAAATCAAACAAAGTTTGATTTTATCAACTAGAAAACAAACTTTGTTTGTTTTCTTAGGAAATCAAGCAAAGATTGTTTTCTTAGAAGAAAAGCTTGTTTTGTTATAAAAAAAGAATAATTAAAAGTAATTCTTTTTTTTTTACTAACAAAATTAGCCTACCAAAGTAAGGTTGCCTTTACTTAACAAAGTAAAGTTGGCTTTGCTTGTTTTACAAGCTTCTCCGAAGCTTTGCTTTGTCATATAAGCAGAAAACGAAGTTTTTATTAGCAAAGGCTTGTTGCAAAAATCTTTGATTTTTTCTAAACTTTAGAAAAACAAGCTTTGCTTATTTTCTTAGCAAAGCTTGTTTTTTTAGAAAAGCTTAGTTTTTTTCTACTGCAAGCTTGTAAATCTAATGAAAATAAATTCCATAGTATCCACTAACAAAGAAAGAAAGTTTTTTTAAAATTAAAGAAAAAAACTATCATATATATGATAAACACAACAGCTATGAAATTAAAAGAATTTATATATAATATTGAAAAAGAGCAGTTTAAAACTGAGCTTCCCACAATCTGTATTGGTGACACTGTTAAAATAGGTTTAATAATTCAAGAAGGTAATAAACAACGAATTCAACCATATGAAGGAACAATAATCGCTCAACATAAGGCGGGTATTAGTACAACTGTTACGGTAAGGCGAATTTTTCAAAATATTGGAATAGAAAGAGTTTTTGCTATTCATTCTCCATTAATACAGAATATTGAAATTGTTCGTCGTGCAAAAATTAGAAAAGCAAAATTATATTATTTACGATCACGTATAGGTAAAAGTATACGACTTAAAGAACGATTTAATTAAAAATATAAATTTTGTTAACGAAGTTTTTATTAGCAAAGGGGGAAAACAAGCAAAGCTTGTTTTCTCATAAAATTTAAATTATTGTAATTTTTAATTACAACTAATAGGTAAGTTATAAATAAAATAAAACAAAGTTTTATTTTGTGAGCTATTTACCTATTAATTATCTAAAGTTTATTTTTAAAAATTTTCTAGTACAACTATTATATTTTAACATTAGACAAAATAATTAAAAAATAAAATATTATTTTAATTACAATTGTTTTAATTGAATGCATCATTGATAATATATCATCTATGTTAAATTTTTATCAAACTCAACAATCTGATTTAATTCGTAGGTATACTATAGTAGGTTCTCGGCGATTTAGTAATTATTGGTGGACAATTAGTATTTTTTTAGGAGGATTAGGTTTTTTGCTAACTGGGATTTCTAGTTATTTAAAATTTGATATTTTTCCTTTTATTACTTCCACAAGTATTCAATTTTTTCCACAAGGATTAGTTATGTGTTTTTATGGGATTTTTGGACTTATTTTTAGTCTTTTTTTAGGATTTACCTTATTTTGGAGTGTAGGGGGCGGTTTTAATGAATTTAATAAAAAAGATGGAATTATCCGGATTTTTAGGTGGGGTTTTCCAGGAAAAAATAGACGTATTGATTTATTTTATCATGTTGAAGATGTAAATGGTATTAAAGTGGAGTTTAAACAAGGCTTTAATCCAAGACGTACCATTTCGTTATGTGTTAAAAATAAACGTGACATTCCAATAACGCGTATTGGACAACCTATTACGTTACAAGAAATAGAAAAGCAAGCTGCTGAACTAGCAAAATTTTTACAAGTTTCATTACAAGAAATTTAATTTCAGTTTATATAAATTATATATTTTTAATGTTAATTTTTGACCCTTACTTACTTTTTTATTGTGTAAACAGTAAGCTTTGCCTATTGAAGGCAAGCCGTTACTTAATGTGAACCGAATTTCACATTAAGTAACGGCTTGCCTTCAATAGGCAAAGATATTTTGGAAAAAAAAATGAAACGAATATTATTTTATGTATACTTAATAAAGCCTACTATCGGAATCGAACCGATAACTTTCGATTTACAAAAACGATACTCTACCAATTGAGTTAAGCAGGCGACATATTTATATTGTATATTTAAATATAATTTTTTTCAAAAAAATTGTATTGAAATTACTATATTTTGGCAAAACTTTATAAAATAAAATTTATTGTTTCGTTATTTAAGCTTTTAATAACTAAATAAAATTGGTTGTAAAATAATAAAAAATATATTAAACTATAAATTTAGTTAACAGATAATTTTTTAGTAACTAAATTTATTAAAAGTAAATTTACAAAGGGTGTGTAGCTCAGTGGACTAGAGCACGTGGCTACGAACCACGGTGTCGGGGGTTCGAATCCCTCCTCGCTCAATTGCAATTTATTTATGAACATATAGCTTTAGTTTATATTTAGACTTAATACTTTTTTTGTAAAGTAAAAAAAATAGGTTATTTAAATAAACATACAAAATATCAGATATATTTTATATATATTTTAATCTATAATAAATATCATTAAGAAAGAAAAAAATTTATTTTTTATGTATTAGTTAGTTAAATTTACCATATATATAAATCTAATTATTTTTTTTTTCGTTTTAGTTTTTAGATAAAACAATTAAAAATTAACTTGTGTTTTTCGTGATAGAAACATACATTAAAGGCAATGGCTTACATTTATAGTTTGTATTAACGACATAATCGTTAGAAAAAAAAATTTTTCCTTTTTTGCTAATAAAAACGAAGTTTTCTCCTTTGCTAATAAAAACGAAGTTTTTATAACAAAGCAAGAGGCGAAGTAAGCCTTAATTCAAAAGCAAAGCTTTTGAATAGAGCTAGTAAATAAAATAAACTAAAGTTTATTTTATCAACTCTAAGAAAACAAACTTTGTTTGTTTTCCAAGGTTCTCCGAACCCTTTGCCTTGCAAAGCAAGGGCCAAAGGCTGCTTATATCACAAAGCAAGAGTTCGGGGAAGCTTGTTTTATTAGAATAGTAAAAAATTTGTACAAAGTAGCTTTTGTAAGACTAAAACATAATTTTATTCTAAGCCTAATTAAATTTCACTTTGTGAAATTTAATAATATCTGTTATAAAAAATACCTTTTGTAAAAATAAAACCTAGTTTTATTTTAAGCCTAATTAAATTTCACTTTGTGAAATTTAATAATACCTGTTATAAAAAATACTTTGTAGCGCAGCAACCTTGCAGGTAGCTGGCCTGGAATAAAACATAGTTTTATTCTTGCAAAAGGTATTTTTTATTATTTGCCCTTTGTTGGACTAGCGAAGCAAGCCTTAGTTTAAAAGCGAAGCTTTTAAATAATGCTAGCTTCGCTAGCAAAGGCAAAACAAAGTTTTGTCTTACCGCAGGGTTGTAAATCAAATCAAACGAAGTTTGATTTTATCAACGACCTTTTGGTAGCCTAATTAAATTTCACTTTGTGAAATTTAATTAGGCTACCAAAAGGCCCCTTGGTAACGAAGTTACCTGTTATAAAAAATACTTTGTATTTTTTATTAGTTACTTTGTTACAAAAATCAAAGATTTTTGCAAGAACCCTTGTCAATAAAAAAACATAGTTTTTTTATAGGTTATAAAAACTTCGTTTTTATTAGCAAAGGGTAAAAAAAGCAGAGCTTGTTTTCTTAGAGCCAAAGTTCATTTTATTTACAATTTTTAATTTAAAAGCAAAGCTTTTGAATTAAGGCTTGCTTCGCTAGTAAATAAAATCAAATTTTGTTTTATTTTATCAACCAAGGCTAGTTGAATTAAAACAAACTTTAGTTCATTTTTTCAATTAGCAAAGCTAACCTTACCTCGTTAGGTAAAGGCCAAGCTTCTCTAAATCCTTTACTAATAAAAATTTCGTTTGTAGAATAAAGTAAAAGAAAATTTTATTTTGTTACGCAAAGTTATACGTTTTAAAAAAAATTATAAATTTTCAAGCGAAGTTTTAAGCTTTGATTATACAAATTAAAATTATTTTAATACAATTTTACTAAATAAAGTAGCTTTGTTAAACAAATACTAATTCAATTTTTACTAGCCAAATACCAGTAACAAATTAAATAGGTGATAAAATAAAACTTTGTTTTATTTTATTTACCAGGGAAACTAGCTTTTAATTAGTTGATAAAATGGTGAGAAAAAACAAAGTTTTTTCTTACCTTTGAAAACAAGCAGAGCTTGTTTTCTTAGAACTAAAGTTCATTTTATTTACTAGCTGAAATTTGCTTGCTAGCTGCAGGTACCTTACTTACTAGTTATTTTGCTTTAAAAAAAATTTGGTCATTATAAACGATTTACTAAATTTATATTTAAAAATGCAATTATATATTTTTAAACAAACTATTTTGCTTTATTAAAGTTGACACTATTTAAAATTAAAAAAGCATTTCTTCATAAAATAAATAAGTTTTTTGAATACAAAAATGGTTTTAGACGGTGAGCAAAATTTTAAATATTCGAAATTAATCTAAATCAAACTATTAAATAACTAATTATAACTTTATGAATTCTTCACCATCAATTAAAAATTTAAACTCAAATACTTCGTCAACTTCAGTTTTATCGAGAGTTATCGTAATTACATCTGGAAAAGGAGGAGTTGGAAAAACTACTGCCACAGCAAATTTGGGTATGTCAATTGCCCGTTTAGGCTACAAAGTAACTTTAATCGACGCAGATATTGGTTTAAGAAATTTAGATCTATTATTAGGATTAGAGAATCGAGTTTTATATACAGCTATGGATGTTTTGCAAGGAGAATGTCGATTAGATCAAGCTTTAATTAAAGATAAACGACAAAAAAATTTAGCTTTATTAAGCATTTCAAAAAACCGACAAAAATATAATATTACTCGTAAAAATATGGAAAATTTTATAAAATCTATTAGTTCATTAGGCTATCATTTTATTTTAATTGATTGTCCAGCTGGAATTGATATTGGTTTTATTAATGCAATTTCTCCTGCTGATGAATCCTTAATTATTACGACTCCTGAAATTACAGCAATTCGAGATGCAGATAGAGTAGCAGGCCTTTTAGAAGCTAATGGAATCTATAACGTCAAATTAGTAGTCAATCGTGTCAGACCTGATATGATTCAGAAAAATGATATGATGTCAGTTAGAGATGTTCAAGAAATGTTAGGAATTCCTTTACTCGGTGCAATCCCTGAAGATAATCAAGTAATTATTTCAACGAATAAGGGTGAACCTTTAGTTTTAAAAAAAAAACTTACTTTATCAGGTATTGCCTTCGAAAACGCAGCTCGACGGTTAATTGGCAAACAAGATTACTTTATTGATTTAAAATCACCTTATAAAGGGGGCAAAGGTGTATTTCAAAAAATACAAAATTTTTTTTTAGAAAATTAATACACTTTTTACTAGTAGTCTTGAATGTACAAGCATCACATGAAAAATTATTTGGTGCTTAAAAGTTTAAGTATTGAACTTCCAGTACTGTCATTTCTAAAATGATTATCTTTGTAAATGAACCCATAGTCTGACTTTATCAAATATCAACCTGGTGAAACCGGACATGAAATATTTCGAAAAAAAAATATAAATTTTTAAAAAAATCGTTTTAAATTTAAAATAAGTTTTTAGTTATAAAATGAGCTGCTAACGTTTTTGTATACAAAAACGTTAGCAGCTAGTAAATAAAATAAACTAAAGTTTATTTTATCAACTCCTTTGCCTTGCCTGTAAATAAAACTTTGTTTTATTTACTGACAAGGAGCAAAGGCAACTTGCTTCATCAATTGTAAATAAAATAAAACAAAGTTTTATTTTATCAACTATTCAATCATACTATGATAAGTTGCAACAGTAGAAGGAGAAATCTTATTCAGGTATCTAAAGATCCAATATTTAAAAACTGTATCTAATAATACTGGAAAACTAGCTACGAATAAAAATACAAATTCTTTGTTTTCTGGAAATCCAAAATGTCTTAATACTAATTCTAAACATATTTCCCAACCCCGAGGTGAATGAAATCCTACTAGTAAATCAGTTCCTAAGATTAAAAGAAATGATTTTTTAGTATCATTAAGACTATAAATAGACTCAGTAAGGAAAGATTTTAAAATTATAATTTGTGGTTTCATATAAATAAGTAATAAAGTAATTATAAGAAATGTAATAAAGTCACCAACTAAATTAGTTAATGCTAAAATACTTTGGTGGTTATAATAAATAGCCAGTTCTATCATTTTATGTTGAAGTTGTTGTTGAATAATTTCTTTTGTATTTGTGCTATCATTAACGACTTCATTATCTGTATTAAACGAATTCAAATATGATTTATTTAAAAACAATTTAGTATTCAATACTTCTGTAAATTTATAAGAAGGATCTAAATATTTATTGGCTACCTTATTTTTTAAGTTATTATCAATGGGTTTTTCTAAATCATTAAGTAAGTAATCAAAATAAAGTTTTTCTTGAAATTCTTGTAATTCATGAAATGCCCGTTCTTGTTGATAAGAGTTTAAAAAAATTTCAGGTTGCTGACTATTCCACAAATTTTCTGTCACTGGTATTAATAAGAAATTTTTTAATAAATAATTTACTAGTAATGGTACAAAAATTAAATTTGCTAAACATTTGATAGACACTAAAAATTGATAGCGTGAAATTCGAAATTCTTGAATAATTAATTTTTGAGTTTCTGGAACTAATTGTTTTCTAAACCTATCAAAAGTTCGAATAATTGATCTGGGAATTAGTCCAGTTTGTTCAACTGCTTTTTTTGCCATGTTTTATTTCAAATTATAATATAAAGCTAATATAGTTATTTTATTGATATTTTAAACTAATTTTATCTATATAGCTTATCTAATTAAATATTTTTTATTAGTTAATAAAATCAAATGTTTTTTAATTTTATCTTGCTAATAAAAAAACTATGTTTTTTTATAAGCAATGGTTATTACATCGTTAAATATTAAATACAAATAAAAATTGATTACCGTTCATTAAACTTTTAAAAATAAAAATAGAACTATATAATTTTATTTTTATCTTATTAAACTATATTTTAATTTTAAATTTTAAAAAACTAATACAATTTTTAGGCATCAGAAGTCGTAAAAAAAAAAGTTTTTTCTAGTAAAATAACTTTAAATTGAAAACTTTTTTTGCCCTTTTGGTAAAAAATTACTAACGAAGTAGGTAGCCAGCTACCTGTTATAAATAAAGTACCTTTTGTAAGAATAAAACCTAGTTTTATTCTTACAAAAGGTACTTTATTTAGAAATAAAATATTAAAAACTTTTTTATAAAAATATAATCTATGATAATTGATTTAGTAAAATATCCGGTTTTAACAGAAAAATCTGTTTTATTAATTCAAAATGCTCAATATACTTTTGATGTCGATTTAAAATTAAATAAATTACAGATTAAAAAATTAATTCAAGATTTATTTCAAGTAAATGTTCTTGCTGTTAATACTCATCGACCACCAAGAAAAAAAAAAGCTTTAGGAACATCAAAAGGATACCGTCCTCGCTATAAGCGTGTTATTATTACTTTAAAATCAGGTGATTCTATTCCTTTATTTCCAGAAGCTTAATACTGCATTTAGAAATTCAATAAAAAAAAACCCTATATATATTTTAAATTTTAGTAACTAACTATGAGTATTCGTAATTATCAAGCTTATACCCCAGGTACACGAAATCGTTCTGTATCTGATTTTAACGAACTTTCAAAAATAAGACCAGAAAAATCGTTAACGTCTCGAATTCATCAATCAAAAGGCCGAAATAATCGAGGTATTATTACAAGCCGACATCGTGGTGGAGGTCACAAAAAGTTATATCGAGAAATAGATTTTAAAAGAAATAAAATTGGCATAGCTGGAAAAGTCGTTACAATTGAGTATGATCCAAACCGGAATTCGAGAATTGCTCTACTTCACTATCAAGATGGAGAGAAAAAATATATTCTTTATCCGCATGGACTTAAATTAGGAGAAACTATTATTGCTGATATAAATGCTCCAATTTTTATTGGAAATGCATTGCCCCTTTCAAATATGCCGTTAGGAATACAAGTTCATAATATTGAGCTGTATCCTGGGTCAGGTGGTCAATTAGCAAGAGCTGCTGGAACTGTTGCACAATTAGTAGCAAAGCAGGGTAAATTCGTTACTCTTCGCTTACCTTCAGGCGAAATACGTCTTGTATCAAAAAATTGTTGGGCAAGTATTGGCCAAGTAGGCAACATAGATTTTGTTAACCTTACGTTAGGAAAAGCTGGTCGAACACGATGGTTAGGGAAGCGACCAACTGTTCGTGGGGTTGTTATGAATCCAGTAGATCATCCACATGGTGGTGGAGAAGGTCGTGCTCCAATTGGAAGATCACATCCGGTGACACCTTGGGGTAGACCAGCATTAGGCCAACGAACTCGAAAATCTAAAAAATACAGTAATTCATTAATTTTGCGAAAACGTAAATAAGAATAGCCTTTGCTAATAAAAACTTCATTTTTATAATCGCTTTGTCATATAAGCAGCCTTTGCCCCTTGTCAGTAAATAAAACAAAGTTTTATTTACAGGTTATAAAAACTTCGTTTTTATTAGCAAAGGGTTCGGAGAACCTTGGAAAACAAACAAAGTTTGTTTTCTTAGAGTTGATAAAATAAACTTTAGTTTATTTTATTTACTAGCTCTATTCCAAAGCAAAGCTTTTGAATTAAGGCTTGCTTCGCCTCTTGCTTTGTTATAAAAACTTCGTTTTTATTAGCAAAGGAGAAAACTTTATTTTTTTTGATTTTACTGCGCTAGAGTTAAAACACATAATATTTTAAAAAGGAAAATTCTTCATGTCTCGTTCATTAAAAAAAGGTCCTTTTGTTGCAGACCATCTTTTAAAAAAAATTGAAAAATTGAATAAAATAGGGGAAAAAAAAGTTGTACTAACATGGTCTCGGGCTTCAACTATTGTACCAATTATGATTAGTCATACAATTGCAGTATATAATGGTCGTGAGCATATTCCAATTTTTGTTACAGATCAAATGGTTGGCCACAAATTAGGAGAATTTTCCCCAACTCGAACTTTTCGTGGTCATATTAAAAAAGACAAAAAATTACGACGATAATCAACAATATTGCTTCTATCAATATAAGCATATAGTTACAGATGCATATATAAATACATTAGTAATGAAGCAACTTTGAAGTAGCTGGCTTAGAATAAAACTATGTTTTATTCTTACAAAACCTTTTGACATTATTTTGTAAGATAAAACAGCGAGCTAGCTGAAGACTTGTTTTGCTACTAATATAGATAAATATATAAAATATTTACATAAAACAGTCATATAAAATATTTTTAAATAAATACTTTGTAGCGCAGCAACTAACAAAAAATACAAAGTATTTTTTATAACAGGTAGCTGGCTACCAAAAGGTATATTTTTAAAATGTATTTAGTGAAACTAGATTGATTCTTTAGCAATCTATTAAATATTTTATTTTAAAAAATAAAAACTTTATTACAAAAAAAATTTTATAACCGTATGGGACAAAAAATTCACCCTCTTGGGTTTCGTCTTGGTATTACAAAAAAACATAAATCTCAATGGTTTGCTAAGACAGATAAATATCCTCAATTAGTAGTAGAAGATCATTTTTTACGAAAAATCCTTATTGAAAAATTTTTTGATGCTGGAATCGAAAGTATTGAAATTCAAAGAAAATTAAATCAAATAAAAATTGAAATTCGAGCAGCGCGCACAGGTATTTTAATTGGTCGTGATAGAAAAAATTTAGAGCAGATACGACAGTTACTTGAGCATAAATTAAAAATATATCGCTTGAAAAATTTTAACGTTATAAATACCTCTACTTTTTCTCAATCTCAATTACAAAGTAAGCTTGCCTGTTCTAAAAATATTGTTAGCTCAAATTCACAATTTATTTTACAAACTTCTCAACCAAATAAAAATACAACTTTAAAAATCAATCAACAATTTCAGCTACCAATAAATATAAATGCTGTTAAAATTGCAATTCACGTAATAAAATTGCCTAACCCAGATACAAAAGCAAACTTTGTGGCTGACTTTTTAGTTGAACAATTAGAAAAACGAGGTAGTTTTCGATTAGCAATGAGACAAGCTGTTCGACGTTGTCAAAGAGCAGGTGTAAAAGGATTAAAAATCCAAATTGCGGGCCGTTTAAATGGTGCTGAAATTGCAAGAACTGAATGGCTTCGTGAAGGGCGAGTTCCTTTACAAACTTTAAGAGCAGATATCGATTATTCCTATAAAACTGCAAAAACTATTTATGGTATATTAGGAATAAAAATTTGGATTTTTAATGGTGAAATTAATGCTTAATGTTTTTAAAGAAACTTGATATATAACAAAGTTTTATGCTCTGAAAAAAACAAGCAAAGCTTGTTTTATTAAAAAGGTTTAGTAGCGCAGTCGCGAAGCAACTAATAAAAAATATTTTGTAGCGCAGTCGTTGATAAAATCAAACGAAGTTTGATTTTATTTACAATAATAAAAAATACAAAGTATTTTTTATAACGGGTATATTGCGACCAAAGGGCAACCTTGCAGGTAGCTGGCCTGGAATAAAACATAGTTTTATTCTTGCAAAAGGTATTTTTTATTAGTTACTTTGTTATAAAAATCTTTGATTTTTGCAACAAGCCTTTGCCATATAAGTAGAAAACGAAGTTTTTATTAGCAAAGTGGAACTAATTAGCAACCAGCGTACTTAATAGTCATAAATAAATTGAAACAAATTTTTAGTTTATAAACTATTTTTTGTAGTTTATTTAACGTTTTTGAAGAAAACCTTGTAGAGAAATTGATTGTCTACTTGGAAATAAAATTATAAAGTATTTTGTTTTTTGTTAGCGAAGTAAGCTTGTATTTAGGCAGCTACCAAACAATTAAAATCCTATTATTAAGACCAAAAGGAGGTCATTTTTTTATGTTAAGTCCAAAAAGAACAAAATATCGCAAACACCATCGAGGTAAAATGCGTGGAGTTGCTAGTCGTGGTAATACTATTGCATTTGGGGATTTTGCTTTACAAGCTCTTGAGCCATGTTGGATAACATCTCGTCAAATTGAAGCAGGTCGACGTGCAATGACACGTTATGCAAGACGAGGAGGAAAGCTTTGGATTCGTATTTTTCCTGACAAATCAGTTACAATGCGTCCTGCTGAAACTCGAATGGGATCTGGAAAAGGATCACCCGAATATTGGGTTGCAGTAGTGAAGCCAGGTAAAATTTTATATGAACTTAAAGGAGTTTCAGAAAACGTAGCTCGAGCAGCTATGCGAATTGCGGCATATAAAATGCCAATTTCAACTCAATTTATTTTAAAACAAAAAAATAATTAATAAAAAATTTCCAATAAGTTTGCTAACTAATAAAATGGTATAAAAAAATTTGACAAAGTAGCTTTTGTAAGAATAAAACATAGTTTTATTCTTACAAAAGGTATTTTTTATTAGTTGTAAATAAAATGGTGAGAAAAAACTTTGTTTTTTCTTACCTTTGAAAACAAGCAGAGCTTGTTTTCTTAGAACTAAAGTTCATTTTATCAATTACCTTTTGGTAGCCTAACGGAGTAAGGTGGGCCTTTGCTTGCAAGCAAGCTGCAGGCTTGCTTCGCTAGTAAAAAACTTCGTTTTTTACCTACCTAATTAAATTTCACTTTGTGAAATTTAATAATACCTGTTATAAAAAATACTTTGTAGCGCAGTCGTTGATAAAATCAAACGAAGTTTGATTTTATCAACGACTGCGCTACAAACTTATTGCAAAGTTTTTATTAGTTGAACTAAATAAACTTTAGTTCTAAGAAAACAAGCTCTGCTTGTTTTCAAAGGTAAGAAAAAACAAAGTTTTTTCTCACCATTTTATTTACTAACGCAGTCTTATTTGCTTTAAGAATATTAAATACTTAAAAAAACTTTTAAATTTTTAACCTAATTAATTTTATATATTACATAACACATGTAAAATAGTTTTAAAATAAGTATTTTAAATAGTAAGAATAAATTACCAAAAATAAATTATGATTCAACCTCAATCATTTCTTAATGTCGCTGACAATAGTGGTGCACGAAAATTAATGTGTATACGAGTTTTAGGTGGAAGTCAAAAACAATCAGCCAATATTGGTGATATAATTATCGCAGTCGTTAAAGACGCTGTTCCAAATATGGCTTTAAAAAAGTCTGATATTGTTAGAGCTGTAATTGTACGAACTTGCAAAGGCTTACGTCGTACGAATGGTATGACGATTCGTTTTGATGATAATGCAGCTGTAGTTATAAATAAAGAAAATAACCCTCGTGGAACAAGAGTTTTTGGACCGGTAGCACGCGAACTTAGAGATCGCAATTTTACAAAAATAGTTTCGTTAGCTCCAGAAGTTATCTAACAGAGTAAGTTGTTGATAAAATCAAACAAAGTTTGATTTTATTTACAACTTACTTGTTAGTTGCTTTTTGGTCGCGAAGCAACCAGTTATAAAAAATACTTTGTAGCGCAGTCGTTGATAAAATCAAACGAAGTTTGATTTTATTTATAACCCTGCGGTAAGACAAAACTTTGTTTTGCCTTTGCTAGCGAAGCTAGCATTATTTAAAAGCTTCGCTTTTAAACTAAGGCTTGCTTCGCTAGTCCAACAAAGGGCAACTAATAAAAAATACCTTTTGCAAGAATAAAACTATGTTTTATTCCAGGCCAGCTACCTGCAAGGTTGCCCTTTGGTCGCAATATACCCGTTATAAAAAATACTTTGTATTTTTTATTATTGTAAATAAAATCAAACGAAGTTTGATTTTATCAACGACTGCGCTACAAAGTATTTTTTATAACAGGTATTATTAAATTTCACAAAGTGAAATTTAATTAGGCTTAGAATAAAACTAGGTTTTATTCTTACAAAAGGTATTTTTTATTATTGCCTTTGCCCCTTGCTTTGCAAGGCAAAGGAGCAAGCTAGCTCTATTCAAAAGCTTTGCTTTTGAATTAAGGCTTGCTTCGCTAGTAAATAAAATCAAACTTTGTTTGATTTTATCAACGACTGCGCTATTAATTTTTTACAATAGATAAAAATTTTATTTTTAATACAATATTTAAATACAACAAATTTATTAGCAAAAGACGGTAAAAGTAGTTTTTTCACTTATATTTAAAAAAATAGTTTAAACACGGAAAAAGTAAGGCAGCCTTTTGGTTTGCCAATAAAAACTTTGTTTTTATTAGCAAAAGAAAAAAAAACAAATTTTTTTTACTTTAGTTATAAGCATAGAATAAAGCAAAAGTAGCTTTTCTATTCTTTTTTACACTCTAGCTTTACTTTTAAAAATAGTACATATAAATAAATATATAAATAGTATGGCACAAAGATTAAAAAAATTTTATTTTCAAAATATTGTTCCTCAACTATTAGAACAATTTCAGTATAAAAACAAATTTCAAGCGCCTCGAGTTGAAAAAATTGTAATAAACCGAGGTTTAGGAGCTGCTTCCCAAAATGCAAAAATTTTAGATTCTTGTTTAAAAGAACTTTCTATTATTGCAGGACAAAAAGGGGTAATTACTCGTTCTAAGAAAGCTATTGCTGGGTTTAAACTTCGACCAAATATGCCTGTTGGGGTTTCTGTTACTCTCAGAGGTGATCGTATGTATGGTTTTTTAGATCGATTAATCAATTTGGCATTACCTAGAATTCGTGACTTTCAAGGAATTAGTTTAAAAAGTTTTGATGGTCATGGAAATTATAGTTTAGGGTTAGAAGAACAGCTAATGTTTCCGGAAATCGATTATGACAAAATTGATCAAATTAGAGGTATGGACATTTCTATTGTTACAACTTCAAAAAACGACCCGGAAGGATTAGCTCTTTTAAAAGGATTTGGTATGCCATTTAAAAATAAATAAATTTTTTATATTGAGATAAAAATCTTTTGTTATTTTATAATTCCAAATAATCAAAATTTATTTAAGAGATAAAAGTATCTAACTTTTAAATTTTATTTATTTGCCAGAAAATTTAATAAAGCACCTTATAGGTTTGTTTTGTTTTCAGTAATTGAAAAAAATAAGATTTTTTTACTAGCTTATCATAAGAAAACTAGAAAAGCTTATTTTCTAGCAACAGGCTAATGTTTTTGTATACAAAAACCTGGCATACAACTTGGTTGTATGCTTAGAAGTAAGCTTACCTTTACTTAGTGAAACAAGCCTTTGCTCGTAAGCTAGCTTACCAAACTAAGGCTATTTTTGCCTAACAAAGTAAGATTGGGTAGGGTTGGGTTGGGTTCTTTAAACCCTACTTAACTCTACCTTTTGATTTGTTCTAAAAACGAAGTTTTCTAGCGAAGCAAGCCTTAATTCAAAAGCTTTGCTTTTGAATAGAGCTAGCTTGCTAGCAAAGGCTGCTTATATAGCAAAGGGTTCTTGCAAAAATCAAAGATTTTTGTAACAAAGTAACTCTGCAGGTAACTTCGTTACCAAAGGGCCTTTTGGTAGCCAGCTACCAGCAAGCAACTGGTTATAAAAAATACTTTGTAGCGCAGTCGTTGATAAAATCAAACGAAGTTTGATTTTATCAACGACTGCGCTACAAAGTATTTTTTATAACAGGTATTATTAAATTTCACAAAGTGAAATTTAATTAGGCTTAGAATAAAACTAGGTTTTATTCTTACAAAAGGTATTTTTTATTATTGCCTTTGCCCCTTGCTTTGCAAGGCAAAGGAGCAAGCTAGCTCTATTCAAAAGCTTTGCTTTTGAATTAAGGCTTGCTTCGCTAGTAAATAAAATCAAACTTTGTTTGATTTTATCAACGACTGCGCTACTAAACCTTCCCTTGCAAAGCAAGGCAAAGGGAAAACAAGCAAAGCTTTTTTTCTTAGAGAAAAAATTTTATTTCTTCTTATTTGCTTCAAATTGGTTGCAACTACACAAACATTTATACTGAATTAATACTTGACTGATTTCATAAACAAAAAACAAATTAAACAGTATTGGTGGATTTGAAAACGTCTACCCATTAGTAGCGAAGCTACCTGAAGGGTTGCTTTGCTACCAATTATAAATTAAAATATTTTTAAGGAAAATACAAAAAATGGTGAACGACACTATTAGTGATATTTTGACTCGCATTAGAAATGCAAATCTAATAAAGAGTCAAACTGTATCAATTCCATTAACACGCATTAGTAAACAGATTGTTGAAATTTTGGAAAAACAAGGCTTTATAGAGTCGTTTCAAATATTTTCATCTTCACTTAATTCTGCTTCGTTAGCAAACAATAAACATACCAGACCGGAAGACAAAGAAAAGAATAATGATCTAAAACAGTCTATTTCAACAAGTGGTATCACATTATATTTAAAATACCAAGGTCGTGAAAAAAAACCATGTATTACAAATTTGAAACGAATTAGTAAGCCAGGTCTTCGTATTTATGCAAACCATAAAGAAATTCCTAAAGTTTTAGGGGGGATGGGAATTGCAATTCTTTCAACTTCAAAAGGTATTATGACTGACCGAGAAGCTCGTTTTTACGGAGTTGGCGGAGAAATTTTATTTTCAATTTGGTAATTTTTTTAAATAAAAAACTATCAGTATAAAAAGTATATATTTTAAAATTTATAAAAAATTGAATAAAGAAAAATCTAATCTTATTGAAATGCAAGGTGTCGTGACCCAATGCCTTTCTAACGCAATGTTTAAAGTCAAACTAGAAAACGGATTTCAAGTGCTTGCACATGTTTCTGGGAAAATACGACGAAATTATATACGTATATTATTAGGAGATAAAATTACAGTAGAATTGAGCCCTTATGACTTAACACGAGGACGAATTGTTTACAGATTACGACAAAGTAAATCGCAAAAATAAAACTTACTAGCAAAGTAATTTTTAATTAAAAAGCTTTGGTTTGTAATAAGCTAGTAAAAAAATTATTATTTTTTTTAGTTTTGAGAAAATAAGCTTTATTTGCTTCTTTAGCAAAAGCCTGACAAAATAAGGGTGCCTTTGCTAATTAATAAAATGGTGAGAAAAAATTTTTTTTTTTCTCACCATTTTATCAATTAGCAAAGGCAAGCTTACTTGCAAGCATACAACGTTTTTGTATACAAAAATGTTAGGCAAAAGAGCGAAGCAAAGCTTGTTTTTTTAGAAAAAACTTTGTTTTTTTCTAACTTGCCTCGAAAAGGCAACTCTTTTTAACTAGACACAAGTTAGTATTAAATTTTAAAAATACATAAAAAATAAATTTATATGAAAGTTAGAGCATCAGTAAGAAAAATTTGTGAAAATTGCAGACTAATTCGTAGAAAACGTAAAATAATGGTTATTTGTTCAAATCCAAAGCATAAACAAAGACAAGGGTAAAAGTTTTTATAATTATAAAAGTATATAAAAATTTAGCCTTTGCTAGTTGAAAAAACAAGATTTTTTTATTAGCTAAGTAACAAATAAAGCTTTTGTAATTTAAAATTATAAAGTAATTTTTAAAAACAAATAATTTAATTCATTATTTTTATAAAATATAAAATTATCAAGTTTTAATAATCAAGATAAAATTTTTTTATTATTAATAATCAATTAAAGCCAAACACTAAAAGAATTATAATTTTATAAAAATCATATTCAAAAACATTTATGGTAAGACAACTAAAAAAATCGCTTCCGAAAAAAGTAAAAAAAAAAGTACCAAAAGGTATTGTTCACATACAAGCAAGCTTTAATAATACAATTATTACTATAACTAATTTAAAAGGGGAAGTTATTTCATGGTCTTCAGCTGGAGCTTGTGGTTTCAAAGGTGCACGAAAATCTACACCATTTGCAGCAAAAACTGCAGCCGAAATAGCGGCAAAATCTTCACTTGATCATGGGATGAAACAAGCAAAAGTTTTAGTAAAAGGGCCTGGCGCAGGCAGAGAAACTGCTATTCGAGGTTTACAAGAAGCTGGACTTAACATTATTTTAATTCGTGATATTACATCAATTCCACATAACGGATGTCGACCTCCAAAAAAAAGACGAATTTAAAACAATATTTCCCACTAGTTAATAAAATGAACTAAAGTTCATTTTATTTTCAATTTTTAATTCAAAAGCTTCGCTTTTGAATACAGCTAGCTTGCCTTTGCCCCTTGTCAGTAAATAAAACTTTGTTTTATTTACAGGTTATAAAAACTTCGTTTTTATTAGCAAAGGGTTCGGAGAACCTTGGAAAACAAACAAAGTTTGTTTTCTTAGAGTTGATAAAATAAACTTTAGTTTATTTTATTTACTAGCTGCTAACGTTTTTGTATACAAAAACCTGACATACAACAAAGTTGTATGTTTAGAAGTAAGTAGTAAACAACTTACTCCGTCAGTTGTTTCACTACAGGCTTGTAAATAAAATCAAACTTTGTTTGATTTTATCAACTAGTAAATAAAATTAAACAAAGTTTGATTTTATCAGCAAAGGCTAGTTGAATTAAAATGGTGAGAAAAAACAAAGTTTTTTCTTACCTTTGAAAACAAGCAAAGCTTGTTTTCTTAGAACTAAAGTTCATTTTATCAACTAGGGATAAGCTTCAAAGAAGCTACCTCTACCAAGGTTGTCTAAATCCTACCAAAAGGTATTTTTTATTAAAAAAATGAATATGGAACACTTATTACTGTCCTGTATTGAATCTAGAGTAGAAAATAATCGTAGCTTATATGGTCGCTTTCAATTAGGACCTTTTGATAAAGGTCAAAGCCTTACTATTGCAAACGCAATAAGACGAACTTTATTATCGGAATTAAGTGGATTAGCAATTCTTTGTGTCGAAATTCAGGGAGTAAGTCACGAATATTCCAACTTAAAAGGCATTCGAGAATCTGTTTTAGATATTTTATTAAATTTGAAACAAATTGTTTTTATTAGTAATAAAAAATTTAATCAACCGGAAATTGGCTTTTTAAAAATGCAGGGTCCGGCTATTATAAAAGCTTGCGATTTAAAACTCCCTTCATTTATACAATGCGTCGACCCTAATCAATATATTGCAACACTATCTGATAATGGTATATTAGAAATGAAATTTATGATATGTGAAGGAAAAAATTTTTTAATTCAAACACCATCTGAATTAATTCAAAAATGTTTTCAATCACATTTTCAAACTAAAAAACAAGCTCAACACTACTTATCTGAACAAATCAATGTTAATGATGAAATTTTAAATAATAGTTCTCAAAAAAAGCATTATTTGCAAAGTTTCGAAACTTTTTTGTCTGAAGATAATGCCAACAATAATGAAGTAAAAAATATTTTTGTACAAAATCAAACAAATTTTCAAAAATTTGAAAAAGATTTAATGCTTCACAAACAAAAAATTACAAAATCACAATCATTTTGTAACTTGTTTGAAAAACAAAATTTGAAGAAAAAAATATCTACCAATCTTCTTTTTATTGACGCAGTTTTCATGCCCATTAAAAAAGTAAATTTTTCAATTCAAAACATTAATAATTATTCTAAAGTAAAACAATCTGATTTATTAACTAAATTAGAAACAAATTATTCGAAAGAAAAAATTATTTTAGAAATTTGGACCAACGGAAGTATACATCCAGAGAAAGCAATTTCTGAAGGAGTTCAAAAAATTCTTGATATTTTGATTCCGTTACAAAAAACATATTCTTATAAAAAGACTAAACTTACTCTTAAACCACGAATTTTAAATAAAGCAGTTTGTTATTCATCAATTCATAACGAAGATAATCAACGTGTTTCTACTAATCCAAAAAAAATTTTTAATATTGGAAAAATGACAAATTTTAAAACTCGTTTAAATATAATTTATCGACCTTGGTTTAATTCTATCCAGTTTAAAGCTTCTCAAAATTATTTGTTAATAAAACAAAAAAAAACTTTAAAATATACAAATTTAATAAATATTGACAAAAAATTTGAGTTTAATCGATCTATTGTTAATCAATTAAAATTTTTTGACATTTCGTATTTAAACTTGCCAACTAAATTATATGTTTGTTTAAAAAGAGCAAATATTAATACAATACAAGATCTTTTATTGTATTCACGAAATGAATTATTACTAATAAAAAATTTAAAAAGAAAGTCAGTAAAAAAAATAGAAATTCTTTTAGCCAAACAAAATTTTAAACTACGCAGTGAAATGTAGTTTTTCCGTTGCTAACAAAAACTTTGTTTTTATTAGCAAAGGGTTCTTGCAAAAATCTTTGATTTTTGCTAAACCTTGGAAAACAAACTTTGTTTGTTTTCTTAGAAAAAATAAGCAAGGCAAAGTGTAAAACAAGCTTTGCTTGTTTTATTAGGATAGTAAAAAGCTTTGCAATAAGTTTGTAGCGCAGTAGCGCAGCAACTAATAAAAAATACAAAGTATTTTTTATAACAGGTATTATTAAATTTCACTTTGTGAAATTTAATTAGGCTACCAAAAGGTCGTTGATAAAATCAAACGAAGTTTGATTTTATTTACAACCCTGCGGTAAGACAAAACTTTGTTTTGCCTTTGCTAGCGAAGCTAGCATTATTTAAAAGCTTCGCTTTTAAACTAAGGCTTGCTTCGCTAGTCCAACAAAGGGCAACTAATAAAAAATACCTTTTGCAAGAATAAAACTATGTTTTATTCCAGGCCAGCTACCTGCAAGGTTGCTGCGCTACAAAGTATTTTTTATAACAGCTATTATTAAATTTCACAAAGTGAAATTTAATTAGGCTTAGAATAAAACTATGTTTTATTCTTACAAAAGGGTACTTTGTACAAATTTTTTATTAGTTGCTAAACTAAAAGATAATTTTAGTTTAGCAACTCCTTGCTTTTTATTAATAATTTATAAAATTAAATAGAGTTTAATTTTATTTATATTTAACAAGTAAATTATTTAATAATTAATGTATTAACAAATAAAAAATGTAATAAAATTTTTATTGTAATTTAAACTTTATTACATTACACTTATAAATAATTTATTAATAAATGTATATATTTTATTGAATAAAATTTTATTTTATCTGATTTTACTATTTGCTATTTAAAGCAGCCTTATTTATAAATATACAACAAAATTGTATGTAAGGCTTTCTTTGAAAACGTTAAGCAAAAATATAATTTGTTATTATTTGAAAATCTGAAAATAGGAGAAAAAAAATTGTCTAATCAAAATCAAATTCTAGCTAAAGGAGTTGGGCGTAGAAAATCAGCAGTGGCTCAAATCCAAATTTTACAAGGCAATGGTGAATTTATTATTAATGGAAAAAATGGATTTTCATATATGCAGCAAGATTCATCTTGCTTACTAGCTATTCAAGCACCTTTACATGTATTACAATTACAAAAAAAATACAATATTGTTATAACTGTTCAAGGAGGAGGTCTAAACGGACAATCCCAAGCGATTAAACTAGCTATTGCAAGAGCTCTTTGTACTATCGAACAATCTTATCGAAGTCTACTCAAAACGAAAGGGTATCTTACAAGAGATGCACGCTGTAAAGAACGTAAAAAATATGGTTTAAAAAAAGCGCGTAAAGCCCCACAATTCTCAAAACGATAATTATTTAAACTTTTTATTATAAATATAAAAAAACTGGAGAAAATATGTCTACTATAACCGATGAAATTATTGAAAAATTAAAATCTATTACTTTATTACAAGCGGCAGAATTAGTATCAGAAATTGAACAAACTTTTGGAGTAGATGCTTCAGCATCGGTAGGAGCAGGTTTTGCTCAAGTTTCTGGAGAGGGTGGAGCTGGTAATCAAGAAGCAGCCGAAGAAAAAACTTCTTTTAATGTAATTTTGCAAGATGTTCCTAGTGATAAGCGTGTTGCAGTATTAAAAGCTATTCGAAATTTAACATCATTAGGATTAAAAGAAGCTAAAGAATTCACAACATCATTACCAAAAGTAGTTAAAGACTCAGTTTCAAAAGAAGAAGCTGATACTGCACAACAACAATTAGAGCAAGCAGGTGCAACAGTAAAGGTTGAATAAATTTGTAATAAAAATAAACTACTATTAAATCTGTATTTTTATTTTGCCTTTTGCTTTGTTGCATACTTGCAAGCAACCTTGATTGCTGTTAATAAATTTATTTAATTTAAAATAGCCTTTGTTTTTTTTTTGTTATAAAAATTTCGTTCTTATTAGCAAAAAAGCAAGCAAGCTTTATTCAAAAAAAAAGCTTTTGAATTAAAAATTGTAACTAAAATGAACTTTAGTTCTAAGAAAACAAGCTCTGTAGCGCAGCAACCTTGCAGGTAGCTGGCTACCAAAAGGCTTGTTTTCTTAGAACTAAAGTTCATTTTAGTTACTAGTTGATAAAATCAAACAAAGTTTGATTTTATTTACAACCCTGCAGCTAGCTTGCTAGCAAAGGCAAGATTGTGTTAAAAAAGCCTGACTTCGTTATAAACCAAGTAAAGCTTATTTTCTTAATACAAACTAGCTATAAGCTATCTTTGCTAGAAAATAAGTTTTGCTTAGTTTTTTATAGTTATTGGTTTAGTTGGCTAGTAAAAAAAAGTGCTGTAAAAAGAATAAAATTTGTAGCAAAATTATAAAAAAAAAGTATATAGAAGTAATGTATTAACTTTTATAAATTATTTATTTGACATCAATAACAGTTGTTTAGTATTATCATTTTTAATACTTTAAAAATCTTGAATGTAAAATATTTTTTTTATTAAAAAAGGGCTATTAGCTCAGTTGGTTAGAGCGCACCCCTGATAAGGGTGAGGTCGCTGATTCGAGTTCAGCATAGCCCAAATATAAGACCATAAAAACCATAATTTTTATGCTGAATTATATTTAAAATTCTTTTACTAGCAGGTAGCTGGTCCACCTTACTCTGTTAAGCTTAAAATAGAACATAGTTTTATTTTTACAGAAGGTAAGTTGTTTATTTTCTAAATCTATTACAAAATAAAATTTTTTTTTCAATTATATTTTGAATACATAAATTTAGTTAAAAATTTATAAATCAATAATAAGACTTATTTTGTCACTGGTGGTATTTTAAAATTACGTGAATCTAAAAAATATACAATTAAAATTGCATTTGCCTTTTGATTGTATATTTGTTTTCGTATATTATTTTTTTGGGCAGTTTTTGGAAATTAAATTTTTAGCAAATATATTTGCTAAGAAAAACATAATTTGTAGTTGTACTAGTCTATAAAAAAAAACTTTGGCAGTTGATAAAATCAAACTGTGTTTGATTTTATTTACAGTTTATAGACATTGTTATATTTTTCACACAAATGTATGAAGATGTGTGAAAAATATTACAAAGACTAGTTGTTCAAAAGCAAACTTGTCCTAAGTTTTACTATATAGATTAGAATTAGAAAGCTTCGTATCAAAATCGAACCGATGATTTTCGATTTACAAAAATAATACTTTACTAATTGAGTTTAGCAAACCATTAATATAAATATCATCTGTAATTTTGATAAAAAAATTAATAGAAAATACACACCAAAAAATATATAACTAAGTTTGAATTAATAAATTTTTTGGATCTTAATGCATTTCAACACTTATAATTTTAAAATAATTATCGTTATTTGGTTTATGAATAAAACTTATATTTGTAGAAAGCTATACTAAAAAATAGCGTGATAGGCTAATACTTGTGTAATTAGAACATTGCTTTTTTCAATGCTAAAATTTACAAAAAATAATTTTTCTTGCAATTTTGTAACAAATTTTGTACAAATAATATATATTATATATATAAATATATTTTAAATTTTCAGCTATGGGCGTTTCAACAAACGATAGAAAAATACTGGAGATAATTTGCTTTTCTTTATTTAAAATATTTAAATAGACTAAAACAAAGGTAAATGTTCAACCAACATCGCCTTTAGTAGATGTTTCTTCAACGTCGCTTTTACCATTACTATCTTTAATTACAAAACAAAATTTTATCTATTTAAATACATTTGGCATATATTCTTTGGTAGGCATCGCGATAATTGTACTGTCGAAAGAATTATTTGATTCAGCAATTGAAACTCTTGATCAAAATCCTCAAAAATTCCCTGGCAAATTTATCACAAAAAAAAATCGGGTTTTATCGTTACATTTATCTTCTCCGTATTCCGTTTATCAATACGTTATTTTTAAACAAAAAAATAAAAAAAATTTGAGTCCTGTACATATTCGTCGTGGTGAAATAGGGCAAATTATTAAAAAATTAGATAAATGGGACCTGGCTTTAGTAGATTTTTCAATTGTCATTCCATCGCATTTTCAAGAATTAAAAACGAAATTCATTGCTGATCAAGCTATTAATGAAGCGATGCTGATTGAGGAACAAATTTAGACAAAAAAATGTTTTTCTATTTTTTAAAAAATAGAAAAACATTTTTACACGTATCAGTAAATTAACAAAGTTTTTTGTCGAAAAGGTAGGAAGAAGAAAAGTTTGTTTTCTGTTTATACAACAAAGCAAGGGTTCAAAAAATCTAAAAAAATAAGCTTTGCTTATATTTAAATTTTGTCTTTTTCTTTGTTGTATAAACAGAAAACAACCTTTTTATTAGCAAAACGAGATATCAGCAAACGGTAAATCAGCTCTGCTGGCAAAGCTTTGTTTACTGACAAAAAACAAAGTTGAAATAAAACCAAACTAAATTTTGTTTAATAAAGCTAAATTTCTTGCGAAATTACACTGATAGTATCGATAATATTAATTATCGCAGCTCTTCTACATCCGAATTTGCTACATTTAAATCTTCTACATACAGCGGTAAAAGATAATTTTTATTAATAAAAATTTTTTTTTCCCAAGAACTGGTAGCAAAGCTTAATGGGTTAAAGTCGGTTTTTGAAGGTGAAGGTACAGATGAAGGAAGAAAATCTTCTTTTATAAGCGCTAATAATCCAAAAGGTATTGACCAAAATGTAACTTCAACAACATTATTATCATCATCAATTTTATCTTTAGAAATTATACCAGTTTGACCAGCTTGTATAATAAAAAAATCACTATTAGTTTTTTGCTCAAAGTCAACTTCCATAGTTACAAGTTGGCCAACTTGAAATTGATTTTCAACTTTTTTATGTTGTGCAAGTTCGAGTTTTGGAGTAACCTCGAATTTTATTGAGTCCCATTTTTTTCGTAATTCGTTTATACCCTGAGTTTGGTTGAGCTCTTTATATTTATCATATTTTTCAGGATCAAAACAAAACAATGGTAAAAGATTTTCTTTTTTTACCAAACATTGGTTAAAAACGTCGCGGTCTTTTTTATAATCTATAAATACTAGTGAATAATAATGTTTTTTTTCTTCATTATTAAGTATTACATTTTCAATTTTACCAACTTGCCCTCGAAACAGACGTGTCGAAAGCTGGTTACCAACATCAATACGTAAAGCTGCATAGCATTCGATTCCACTATTTATAATTCTATCAAATAAATCATTTCGAATAGTTTCTTGGCTGTATTTAATATCTAAATCAGGTTCTTGAGCAGTATCTCTAACAGATTCAAAGTGTCTCATAAAATTTTTAAATTTTGCTTATTAAACTTATAATTTTTTTAATAAAAATATATTTAGTTTGTTATGCTTAGTTCTATGTATTATCTCTATCTTTAAATTGTAACGATGGCCACTTTAATATAATGTCAGCATATGGTTTCATAACTTCATCATAGCTGAACGACGTTATATTTAACATTTTTTTTAAAGTGTTTTGTAGTTCTACGTCGGTTTTCAAATTTGGAGATATTGCGTTTAATGTATCAAAGATGGAAAAATTTTTAAAATAATGTACCATAAAATCAAATTTTTCTTATTCAGCTTTTTGTAGTTTACATTTTTGTTCGTTAGTTAAACTAGCTATATCTAAAATTTTATCATTGTTCTCACTTGCCCACAAAAATGAATTGATTTTATCTTTGATTCTCTTTTCCCAGTTAAGGATATAACAACTACTTATATTCATAAATGTTATGGGTTTATTGACAGTTTGAATCCTAAAAACATCAAAAACGCAGCGTATAATTACCTGATGTTGACGGCCCGTTTTTTCGGAAACAAATTGTAAACTCCTATTATAAACAATAAAGTACATAACTTCGTTAGTATTTTCATTTGTTCCAAATAAAATTTTTTTTAGATATTTTTGAACAAAATAACGCTTTTTTTGAATATAAGTAGGCTTATCGTTAATTAACATATGCAAGCAAAGACCTAAGTACAGTAAACTATATATATGTTTAATTGTTTCCATTTCTTCTGTGAGACAGGGAATTTTTTTCTCAAGTATTGTTTTTACTTTACCTTTGATTTCATAATATCTAAAATTTAATAAACCTACCGCAGTGACAAATTCCATAAAGTGATCGTGATCAATGTTTATCATCTTCGCTGACCAAATACCGAGTAAACTTGAAAATTTTAACAAAATCTCTCCAGATTTCAAAATATCTAATATGGATTTACATTTAAATTGATTAGGTATTCCTGTATCAAAATTTATATCATGCTTACCGTTACTATCAACTGTAAGCCAATTTCGAAGTATGTTTCGAGTATTAGGATGTTTATCTTTATTATCACTAAGACTAAATAAGCGGACAAAAGTTGGGTAGTAATATTTGTGTAATAACTTAAAAATTTTTTGTAAACGTGGTTGTTCTCCTAACCCTAAACCAGCTTGAACAGCTTGAATAGCGGCATTTATTCTAGTATTTATTCTAGTAGTTAGATTACCAGCTGGTACTCCAATTCTTGAAGCAATCGAAATTAATCGTGTTAATCTAGGTCTAGCCAACTGACCAATAGGTGTATCTGAAAATCTGTGGACTACCGGCTGAAGGTCGGCTCTTACTGGTTGTGCAAAATTTGTTGTGTTAAGCATTGTATTTTTATTTTTATTTACATTTATAACATATAAATGTAAATATTTCAATTTTGTTAGGATTACTAAAAAACTATTTTTTTAACTTGAAAAATAATTACTAGCCTATAAAAAACTTTGCAACAGGTTTGCCTTTGCCTAACGCAGTAAAGTTATAAAAAACTTCGTTTTCTACTACCTTAATAAAAAGGCAAAGCTTGTTTTACAAGGTTTAGTAGTGCAGTCGCGAAGCAACCCTGCAGGTCGCTTGCGACCAAAGGGCAACCTTGCAGGTAACTGGCTACCAAAAGGCAAGAATCTTTGATTTTTGTAACGAAGTAACTAATAAAAAATACAAAGTATTTTTTATAACAGGTAACTCCGTGACCAAAGGTTTTTTTGGCAGCTTAACAAAATAAGGTGGGCCTTTGCTTGCAAGCAAGCTGCAGGCTTGCTTCGCTAGTAAAAAATTTCCAAATATGCAACAAAATTCTATGTCAGCTTTTCTTTGAAAACCTTTTTTACCTACCAACTAACTACTAACGCAGTAAGTAATAAACAACTTACTTTGCGCTTTGCTAATATTTCCTAATAAAATAAGCAAAACTTGTTTTTTTAAGACCCCGTACTCTTAATACAGTATCGGCAGATTCAAATTTATCTGTAACCAAAAAACCATTCCAACCAGCAGAATTTATTTCGTTTTTGTTAGATTTTTCGTTTGTATAATCGGAACTACAGCTGCATCAACTATTTTGATGTAATTGTTTCTGGTGTGCAGAACGAAAATTACGATCTACAAATGCCGCTACTCCAGGTTCAGAAACAATATCACGATGATGATTAAGATTTTGACGAATTAGAAAAACACCTATAAAACACAAACCAGCAATAGTTAGGTATAGCCTAATAGTAGAAGATATTTTTCTTTGTGGAGGTGTATTATTTTCGTGTTGAAAATTAGAATGGCTAGTCATTTTTAAACCTCGTTATTTTCAATATTTTTATACAAAGTTATAGTTTATTATGTTTTATATGTTTTATTTGAAATATAGTTTTTAATAAAAGAAATATCACAATATGGAGTTGAACTTGAAAAAAAGGTTTTTTCTGTATCATTTAATTTTATTTTATTGAGTTCTATTTCATTTAAAAATTGTTTTTGAAGCACTATATAATCAGATAAATTATATTCAAGTAAATCCCAAATCAAGACGAAATTTTCTGAAAATTGAATAGTTTTTTTTTATTATATTGAATAGTAAAAGATTTTTTTGTTAAGTACCATAGTAATACACTACTAGCTTCTTTTCTATGTTGTAAAAGTATATTGCTTTGTTTTAAAAAAAAATAAAATTTTAATGACAAAGAATGATGCAATAAAAAATCATAGATTGAAAGATAAAAATCTATATTTGGTATTTTTTTCGACTTTAATTGTTCCATACAACAATATACACCACAAGAAAAGAAAATTTCGTCAATATGCCAACTTGAAATTACATGATTTCTAAAATTTCCCAAAATTTCAGATTTATCTTTGTCATCTAAATCAGGAAAGAAGCTTGGATTATCTTCTTGTTTTGAGATTTCTAAGATTTCACGCGCGTATTCGTTTAAAAAATCGAGATCTTGTTCTAGATCTGTATAGTCATCAAATATAATATCTTGAAATGTCTTTTTTTCAAGATAATTAAAAAAAATATGTTGTGCATTTTTTAAAGTAGATGGCCAATAATGGCTGTTTTTTTCTTTAAATTTACTAGTAAAGGATGATAAGTAGTAATCCAGCGTGTTATGTGTTGTATTTTCCATTAATTTGTGTTTTTTTTAATTAGTAAAATTTTTGTTATTATAATTAATAAAATGAAAATAAAAATATCATATGCAATGTTTACATATTATATATGTATAATAAATAAAAAAAGAAAATCTTTAAATGAAAATAAATTCATTTTTTACGTTACTATTTTAAAAATAATAGTTTTTACATCTTTTACAAATGTAAGTTTTTTATGTTTGTAATCTTATACCTTAAATAGCATATATGGAAGGTATATACTGCTATATACTATAGTATATCATAAATAACTAGTTAAAAGCTTTACTTTTATATTGTGTACAACTTATAATATAAATCTATTATATCTTTTACTTTGATAGAAGTAAAAAAAAATTTTTTGACGAAGTTAAGTTAGCACATAAAACTGCCTTTGTAATATTTTTCACACACTTGCAACAAGTTTGTAGCGCAGCAATAATAAAAAATACCTTTTGGTAGCCTAATTAAATTTCACTTTGTGAAATTTAATTAGGCTACCAAAAGGCCTTTGTTGGACTATATAATCAAGCCTGCGGTAAGACAAAGGGTTTGGAGAACCAACCTTTGAAAATAGAGTTTTGTCTAACAAAGGCAGTTTTATAATCCCTGCAAAGTTCTTTAACAAAGTAAGGTTGGTTCTCCAAACTCTTTGTGTTACCGCCTTGCCAATAAAAAAACATAATTTTTTTTATTGGCTCGGAAACGTTTTATCCAACAAAGCCAGATTAATTCTTAAGACTTGTATTACCAATAACTTGACTGATAAGTCATTTTTATGTATCAACGATATAATAAAACAATATTTTGATAAACTGCTTACATGAAAAATTATGGTACTAAAATAATTAGTAATTTAATTTGTATTTCTTTTATAAAAAAATTACTTTTTCATATAAGCAGTTTTTTTTGTAATAAAAATTTATTCTTCTTTATAAAAAAATAATAGAGACAGACTGTATTGACGTAAACATAATACTTAAGGTATTCTTTAGAAAAACAAAAAAACCTATACAAGTAAAAACGTATTGATAGTTAATATTATTTTTATAATAAAATTAAAAAACTTTCTTTTAGTTTTTAATATAAAAATATTATCATTAATCAGTTGGGGATATAGCTCAGTTGGTAGAGCGTTGCTTTTGCACGGCAGATGTCAGCGGTTCGAATCCGCTTATCTCCACCAGCAATATAAATATATATATATTTAAAATTACAAAGAATTATAACAAATATATTCATATACTAATGAAGCTGGCCTTTGCTAGCAAAGCCTTGTCAATAAAAAACAAGGTTTTTTATAGGCTAGTAGGTAAAAAACTTGTACAAGTACAAGCTTGTTGCAAAGTTTTTTATTAACCAGTTAATAAATTTCACCATGTGAAATTTACTTACTGGTTTTACAAATTATTATTATTAAATAATAAGATCAAATGAAGAAAAGCTTATGGTGGATACCTAGGCACCTAGAGACGATGAAGGGCGTGGAAACCAACGAAATGCTTCGAGAAGCTGGAAACAAGCTACGATTCGAAGATTCCCGAATAGGGCAACCTTTTAAACTACCTATTAAATTCATAAATAGGAAAGAGATAACCTAGTGAACTGAAACATCTTAGTAGCTAGAGGAAAAGAAAGCAAACGCGATTCCCGTAGTAGCGGCGAGCGAACTGGGAACAGCCTAAACCAGAACATTTTTTGTTTTGGGGTTGTGGGAAGAATTTAAAACTAAAAATATAAAATTAAACGAAGCAGCTGAATCCTGCACCAAAGACGGTGAAAGTCCGGTAGTTAAAAATACTATATTTTTATTTTCTAATCCCGAGTAGCATGGGGCACGTGAAATCCCGTGTGAATCTACGAGGACCACCTCGTAAGGCTAAATATTCCTAGGTGACCGATAGTGAAATAGTACTGCGAAGGAAAGGTGAAAAAGAACCCCTACAGGGGAGTGAAATAGAACATGAAACCGTAAGCTGTCAAGCAATGGGAGGGTTTATTTAATTTTTAATTGAATAGTACAAAACCTGACCGTGTGCCTGTTGAAGAATGAGCCGGCGACTTATAATAAGTGGCATGGTTAAAGAAAACCATCTGAAGCCATAGCGAAAGCAAGTCTTAATAGGGCATTACGTCACTTATTATGGACCCGAACCCGGGTGATCTAACCATGACCAGGATGAAGCTTGGGTAAAACCAAGTGGAAGTCCGAACCGACCGATGTTGAAAAATCGGCGGATGAGTTGTGGTTAGGGGTAAAAATGGCGATTTTGCCCCGCAAAAAGGCGACTTTTTGTAACATACTGACTCATAACGGTGAAACCTAACAAGCAAAGCGCAAGCTTTTCTTTATGGCAATACCGTGGGAAGTTTTATTATTGTAAAAGTAAAAAATTACACCAAACTTTTAAACTTCGGTTGAAGTGGTGCCTTAATGAAACCCCGTAACGACTGACTCGAAAGAGGAGAGCAAAGAGGTTTGCTAACACGTCAGCACTCACATACTTTATTCTCTTATGGACTAGTATATTTTATGAATTTAGACTTTATTGCAGGCTTAATTGACGCAGATGGAAGCCTAGGATTAAGTTTGGAATGTATTAAAAACAAAGAAACAAATACCGTGCAATACAGACGTAAGCTTGTTCTTGATATTACAAACAAAGATAAAGCTGTTTTGGAAATGGTTGTCAAGGTTTTAAAATTTGGTAGAGTGGTAACTGCTAGTTCAGTGTTTGCGTATCGAGCTAACTCTTATCTCGACATACAAAAATTTGTAGATTTATTTGAAAACCGTTTTCATGGTTCCGCTAAAATAGAGATGCTTGTTATTTAAACAAGCATTAAAACTATGCAAAGCTGATAGGTCAAAACTCGGTTTCAGTAAATTTGTTCATTTAATGTATGCTAGCAATACACAAGGTACAACCCGCAAATACAGCATGCAATATTGGCTAAACATATTCGAAGGTAATTATATGCCAAATTACATAGACGAAATAAGAAAAAATACTATAGCTTCAATACCCATGAACGCATCATACGTAAGTGGATATACTCAAGGCGATGGTAGTTTTAACTTATCAAGTAAAACACGTTTGCAAGCAAATTTTACCTTAACTGACCCGGAAAAAAGCGTTCTTATTGAAATTCAAAACTTTTTACAACTTGGTAATTCTTGTGTCATTCCTATAAACCCGAAAACTACAAAGCATAATAAAATTTGTTATAGACTTCAGGTTGATAGAACTAAAAAGGCTATACAATGCATTATACCACACTTTGACAAGTTCCCAGTGTATGGTAATCAAAGCAAACGTTATAATTTGTACAAAAAAGGGGTTTTGATACTATCAGCTAAAGCAAATAGTTATGAAGCTGAATTCAAAAAAATAGCTAGTAAATTTAAACACCTAAAAGAGAAGTGAGTTGAAGGTATAGTCTAATCTTAGTTGAAAAGCTAAGAAAAATATAAGTTTTAAATTTGTATTTTGTTAAATGGAAATGCCAATCGAACTCGGAGCTAGCTGGTTCTCCCCGAAATGCGTTGAGGCGCAGCGATTAACGATTTAAATAGAGCTGTCTAGGGGTAAAGCACTGTTTCGGTGCGGGCTGCGAGAGCGGTACCAAATCGTAGCAAACTAAGAATACTAAGCATTGCTTTCCGTTAATCAGTGAGACGGTGGGGGATAAGCTTCATCGTCGAGAGGGAAACAGCCCAGATCATTAGCTAAGGCCCCTAAATGATTGCTAAGTGGCAAAGGAGGTGAAAATGCTGAAACAACCAGGAGGTTTGCTTAGAAGCAGCCACCCTTAAAAGAGTGCGTAATAGCTCACTGGTGAAGCGTTTTTGCGCCGAAAATGAACGGGACTAAGCAATCTGCCGAAGCTGTGGGTTAGAATTTTTTGTAAAAAAATTTTTACGGTAGGGGAGCGTTCCGCTCTAGGGTGAAGTATTTATGAAAGTAAGTATGGACAAAGCGGAAGTGAGAATGTCGGCTTGAGTAACGCAAACATTGGTGAGAATCCAATGCCCCGAAAACCTAAGGGTTCCTTTACTAGGCTCGTCCATGAAGGGTTAGTCAGGACCTAAGGCAAGGCCGAAAGGCGTAGTCGATGGCAAACAGGTTAATATTCCTGTACTAATTTTAAATTGATACCGAGGGACGAAGAAAGCAAACATTGGCCAAAAAATGGATTGTTGGTGGAAATGCTCAAGGTAATGAAAATAGAAAAAAAACTATTTTTAAACTGAGACATGATACGATTTTATTCCCTAAATTTGTTTTAATGCTTAAAACATTAAAACATTAATTTATAGTAAAATTCAATTTTTTGTTAAGCTTCCTAGAAAAGCTCGTAGTATTTTATATTTTAAAATTACCTGTACCTTAAACCGACACAGGTAGGTGGGTAGAGTATACCTAGGGGCGCGAGATAACTCTCTCTAAGGAACTCGGCAAAATGGCCCCGTAACTTCGGGAGAAGGGGTGCCTCTTTAAAAAGAGGCCGCAGTGACCAGGCCCAAGCGACTGTTTACCAAAAACACAGGTCTCCGCTAAGTCGTAAGACAACATATGGGGGCTGACGCCTGCCCAGTGCCGGAAGGTGAAGGAAGTTGGTTATTCAAAGGAAACTAGAAAAAGCTAACAACCGAAGCCCCGGTGAACGGCGGCCGTAACTATGACGGTCCTAAGGTAGCGAAATTCCTTGTCGGGTAAGTTCCGACCCGCACGAAAGGCGTAACGATTTGGGCGCTGTCTCGGAGAGAGACTCGGTGAAATAGACATGTCCGTGAAGATGCGGACTTCTTGCACCTGGACAGAAAGACCCTATGAAGCTTGACTGTAGCTTGTAATTGGGTTCGGGCTTTTTTTGCGCAGTCTAGGTGGGAGGCATTGATAATTTTCTTCTGGGAAAGTTGGAGCCGTTCGTGAGAGACCACTCTGAAAGAGCTAGAATTCTAATAATGATCCTTGAATCAGGACATTTGACAGTTGCAGGTGGGCAGTTTGACTGGGGCGGTCGCCTCCTAAAAAGTAACGGAGGCGTGCAAAGGTTCCCTCAAGCTGGACGGAAATCAGCTTAAGAGTGTAAAGGCAAAAGGGAGCTTGACTGCAAGACCTACAAGTCAAGCAGGGGCGAAAGCCGGCCTTAGTGATCCGACGGTACCGAGTGGAAGGGCCGTCGCTCAACGGATAAAAGTTACTCTAGGGATAACAGGCTGATCTTCCCCAAGAGTTCACATCGACGGGAAGGTTTGGCACCTCGATGTCGGCTCATCGCAACCTGGAGCGGTAGTACGTTCCAAGGGTTGGGCTGTTCGCCCATGAAAGCGGTACGTGAGCTGGGTTCAGAACGTCGTGAGACAGTTCGGTCCATATCCGGTGTAAGCGTTAGAGTATTGAGAGGATTCTTCCATTGTACGAGAGGACCTGGAAGAACGCACCACTAGTATACCAGTTCTCGTTCCAACGGGATACGCTGGGTAGCCAAGTACGGAGCGGATAACTGCTGAAAGCATCTAAGTAGGAAGCCCACCTCAAGATGAGTACTCTCATTAAGGTCACGGCAAGACGAGCCGTTTGATAGGTATCAAGTGAAAGGTCAGTAATGGCTGAAGCTGAGATATACTAATAGACCGTATGATTTTGATCATTTCTTAATCTGGTTAAACCACATTTAGTTTGGTTTAACCAGATTGTTTTTTTAGTAAACATTAAATGTTTACTAACTTATTATAAAGTATAAATAAAAATGTATATTTTTATTATATACTTTATAATAAGTATATACTATAGATTAAACATATATCCTAGTGTTTTTATTTATATGGAACCACTTCAATCCATCTCGAACTTGGCTGTGAAACATATAAAGAGTGAAAATACTTAAACCGAGGGGTTTTGGGAAAATAACTTAATGCTAGGATAATTTTTTAAATTACATAAGTTGTATAAAATTATTGCTTATAACAAGAAAAATCAACTCCTAAGAAAACAAACAAAGTTTGTTTTCCAAGGTTCTCCGAAGCCTTTGCTAATAAAAACTTCGTTTTCTGCTACGCTGACAAAGCAAGGGTTCGGAGAACCTTTGAAAACAAGCTTTGCTTGTTTTCTTAGGAGTTGATAAAATGTTTTCCAAGAAAACCTGGCATACAACAAAGTTGTATGCTTGGAACTAAAGTTCATTTTATTTACAAGCCTGAAGCTAGCAAGCTAGCTAAGGCTTGCTTGTTATATTTTTCACACACTTGTGTGAAAAATATTACAAAGGCCAAGGTTCTCCGAACCCTTGTTTTGCATTTTTTTCAAAAAAACAATTAAAATTTGTTACACCATCATAGTGCTTGTTTAACTATCTTTTATTCACTTTGTTCTACATTTTTTTTGTAAAAAAACCATGTTGTTAAATTTATAACGTGGTTTAGCTAGCTTAGTAAAATATTTGTTTGTTAATCTTTCGATCTACCTTCAAATAATGAACTCAACATATTCTATTTAGCTCATTATTTAAGCTTGTTCAGCACTCGACTTGTATTTACTTTATCTAATTATTAATGTTTGATTCTGATTCTTTACTATATATAATAAAAGTCAAAATCTTTTTCCATATGCATTAAAGCATAATTCGCTTGGTAAACTATTGTTGTAAAAGTAATATATAAATTAATATAAGAATAATCTAATACAATTTCTTTTTTTGTAATTTTGTTTAATTCTTGATTGTCGTATGCGCCAAGCTCTAATTGTTTTTAAAAAACATGAAATGTTAAAGTTGTACTTCGACAAACATAAGAAATATTACGCAAACTTTTCTCTATGCGTTTAGTTAAAGGAAAAACTTCATTTTCAACTTCATTTTTACCAAGTGTTTTTTTTTGTAAAACTGGGATTTTATCATCCAAACTTTTTTTTATCTAAAATAAAGGAAACATTATTTCTTTTTTGTACTTTTGCAACGCAATTTCCCAACTAATTATATCTTGCTTAAGATCTTGGTTTATTTCTTCCGCTTTCTTTTTAATTTTTTTTGAGATTTCATGTGTCACTAAAATAACGTCCAAATGTGTTTGAAGATTTTTAAATTCAACAACTATTTCATTTTTTTCAGACATACTTCATTTTATATAAAGAATGTAAAATTTGAATACGATTTATAGTATCGTATATATAAAGCACAAAAAACTCTATTTTATATTACTATTTTAATATAAACTTATTATACGATAATATGTGGTATATCTTATTTATTACACATTTAAGTATACTATATATTATAGTACTATTTGAATATAAACCCAGTATAAAATAAGAAAATAATGTGTTGTATACTTTATTTATTACATATGTAATTATACTATATATTATAACACACCTAAGTAATTCAAAACTGTAGTAGTTGATAAAATTAAAAAATTTGATTTTATTTACTAGCGAAGCAAGCCTGCAGTAAGACAAAACTTTGTTTTGTCCAACAAAGGCAACTTACTTCTAAGCATACAACTTTGCGATAAGTTTGTACCTTGTACAAATTGTATGCCAGGTTTTTGTATACAAAAACGTTAAAATACCAAAAGGTAGAAATTAAAGATATTTATGCTTCAATTATGCATTTTTTTTTCTGAACCTGTTATTGTTTAAACTTATAATTTTTATTATCTAAAAAATTACTTGTAATTTATATATAAATATATAAACTACATATATATATACATTACTAGCGGAGTAACTGACAAAATAATGTAGTAACTAATAAAGTAGCGCAGTAATTGACAAAGTAAAGTTCTAAGAAAACAAGCTATGCTTGTTTTCTGAGGAAGGTGATAAAAATTTGTACAAAGTACCCCTTGGTTGCTTTGCTAATATTTCCCTTTGCCAGCGTAGCAGTTTCAACTTTGTTGAAACTGCTACGCTGGCAAAGGGAAACATTAGCAAAGGGGAAGTAAGGTGGGTAAAAAACGAAGTTTTTTACTATACAAGCAAACCTGTAGTGAAACAACTAACTTACTTCGTTAGTAAGTTGTTTCACTACTTACTTCCAAACATACAACTTTGCGATAAGTTTGTACCTTGTACAAATTGTATGTCAAATTTTTGTATACAAAAACATTAGCAGTAATAAAAAATACAAAGTATTTTTTATAACTTGTTATATTTTTCACACACTTGCAACAAGTTTGTACTTGTACAAATGTGAAAAATATTACAAAGGCCTACCTAATTAAATTTCACAAAGTGAAATTTAATAATAGCTGTTATAAAACTGCCTTTGCTAGTTGATAAAATCAAACTTGAACAGAGTTCAAGTTTGATTTTATCAACTGCCAAAGTATTTTTTATTACTCTATTTAAAAGCTTAAATTTTAAATTAAAAATTGCTTATAATAAATAAAATCAAACTAAGTTTAATTTTATCAACTACAGGCTTACCTAGCTAGTAAAAAAAATTATACCTTAAATTTTAGGAGATTACATATTGTGTCTATTTTAGCTTGGATTGAAGATCAGAGAAAACTAAAATTACTGAATGCACCAAAATATAATCACCCAGCTTCTGATGGAAGCAAAGGATTATGGACTCGATGCGATCATTGTGGAGTAATACTTTATATTAAACATTTAAAAGAAAATCGTCGAGTTTGTTTTGGGTGTGGTTATCATCTTCAAATGAATAGCGAAGAAAGAATTGATCATCTTATTGATGCTGGGACATGGCGACCACTTGATGAAACTCTTTCTCCGTGTGATCCATTAGAATTTTGGGACCAAAAAGCATATATTGAACGATTAAAAGAATCACAACAACGAACTGGTCTTCAAGATGCAGTTCAAACTGGTACCGGCATGCTGGATGGTATTCCAATTGCTTTAGGGGTTATGGATTTTTACTTTATGGGAGGAAGCATGGGTTCAGTTGTAGGGGAAAAAATTACTCGATTAATTGAATATGCGACTCAAGAAGGATTAACACTTATATTAGTTTGTGCATCAGGAGGAGCTAGAATGCAAGAAGGTGTGTTAAGTTTAATGCAAATGGCAAAAATTTCTTCAGCATTACAAATTTATCAATCTTGTGCAAATTTACTATATATTTCAGTTGTTACTTCTCCAACAACTGGGGGTGTTACAGCTAGTTTTGCAATGCTAGGTGATCTTATTTTTGCTGAACCAAAAGCATTAATTGGGTTTGCTGGAAGACGTGTTATTGAGCAAACTTTACAAGAACAGTTACCTGATGATTTTCAAACAGCTGAATACTTATTGCATCATGGTCTTGTTGATTTAATTATTCCTCGATCTTTTTTTAAACCAGCATTGTTTGAAACCATTACGCTATACAAAGATGCTCCATTAAAGCGTATAGGAAATATACCTCATGGAATACAACAAAACTTAAATTTTATTACTGAAGAAAGAATCCGTAGAAAATGGTCGAATTGGAAGCAAAAAATGATTGTGGAAAACGGATCACATAGTGAAACACCTACACCTCTTGCTAATGTTTCAACGGAGTTGAAACATAAGCAAGGCAATGAAGTTTCACTATTAACAGAAAAATTAGGTAAAAATTATTTAGAAAAATTAAAAATTTCTTATAAAAAACAGCCTTCAGAATCCTTATATAGAGAAATTTTAACCTGTTTTCAAAGCATGTTTGATTTCTTTGCTTTATCTTCAAACATTGAAGGCAACTCTTCAATACAAATTGATTCTTCAACAAATATAAGCTCAAATTCAAATGAACAAATTGAGCCATTTAAAAAATTTAAACAAAGTTTTGACCAAACTATTCAAAGTCAGCAAAATAATGAAAATACCCTATTTAATGAAACCTTATTTAATGAATTTATTTTAAAATATTCTTCTCGTTGCATTGCTGATGTTTCAACGGGGTTGAAACATAAGCAAGTGAAAAACGCATTTATACCCGAGAAAAAAAATAAAGTATTGAGCAATCAATCTTTAACGGCTTCATTTAGTAATAGTAATTCTACTACTGAACAAGAAAGTTTGCAAAACCACGAAATTAATAATACGAAATCCGTAATAAGTCAAAAAATTATTGAATGGCGGATTTTATATACTGTTCAAAATAATAAATCAAAAACAAATTTTTTAGACGTTTTTATAAATGGAAAACATAGAAATTTTTTTTATAAATCATTGATTTAATCAAAATTTTATGCTTATATCATAAAGTAAAGCCCTAAGAAAATAAGGGTTGTTTATTTTATACACCTTTATGTTACAAAACAATGGGTAAGTTGTGGAGAACCTTATTTTTTGTCTCTACGAAAATAAGCTTTTCTTTGTTATAAAAATTTTGCAATAAATGTGTACTTTGTATAAATTTTCTGCTTATATGGCAAAGGGTTTTTGCAAAAATCTTTGATTTTTGTAACAAAGTAACTAATAAAAAATACAAAGTATTTTTTATAACAGGTAACTTCGTTATCAAAAGACCTTTTGGTAGCCTAATTAAATTTCATAAAGTGAAATTTAATAATACCTGTTATAAAAAATACCTTTTGTAAGAATAAAACCTAGTTTTATTCTAAGCCTAATTAAATTTCACTTTGTGAAATTTAATAATACCTTTTATAAAAAATACTTTGTATTTTTTATTAGTTGCTGCGCTACAAAGTATTTTTTATTATTGTAAATAAAATCAAACAAAGTTTGATTTTATCAACTACTGCGCTAATAAACCTTCCTAATAAAACAAGCAAAGCTTGTTTTACCCTTTGCTTTTCTTGTTTTTTCCTTTGCTAATAAAAACGAAGTTTTTATAACAAAGCAAGGGACGGAGTTAAAAAACAAGCAAGAGAGGTTTTACAAACCCTTGCTTTGATATAAAAATTTGTACAAAGTACCTTTTGTAAGAATAAAACATAGTTTTATTCTAAGCCTAATTAAATTTCATTTTGTGAAATTTAATAATACCTGTTATAAAAAATACCTTTTGTAAGAATAAAACCTAGTTTTATTCTAAGCCTAATTAAATTTCACAAAGTGAAATTTAATAATACCTGTTATAAAAAATACAAAGTATTTTTTATTAGTTGCTGCGCTACAAAGTATTTTTTATTATTGCTGCGCTACAAACTTATTGCAAAGTTTTTATTAGCAAAGGGTTCTTGCAAAAATCTTTGATTTTTGCTAAACCTTGGAAAACAAACAAAGTTTGTTTTCTTAGAAAAACAAGCTTTACTTGTTTTATTAGAGAAAACAATAAAGCATATTTTCTTATAGAGAAAATTTTATTTTTCCAATCACAGGTTGTTAAAAAAATAACAAATTTATGAGTATTTTAATAGAAAATCTTTCTAAACAATTTGGTAATTTTATAGCACTTGATCATGTAAATCTTGAAATAAAAACCGGATCGTTGGTTGCTCTTGTAGGTCCGTCCGGGTCAGGAAAATCTACTTTATTACGCATCATTGCTGGTTTAGATACGCCTAATGAAGGACGAATTTGGCTCACAGGACGAGATGCTACATTTTTATCGATTCAAGAACGGGAAATTGGTTTCGTATTTCAAAATTATGCTTTATTTAAGCATATGACAGTATATGAAAACATCGCATTTGGTCTAGATGTTCGTAATAATCAACATTTTACTACTACCGTTAGTAATAGTTCAAAAAAGTTGAACTCTAAAGAAGGCCCTTTGGTAACGAAGTTACCTACAGGGTTACTTCGTTACAAAAAAAAAATTAACAATATACTTGTACCTCAAAATTATTTTCAACAGTTAAGTTTTCCAACAAAAAAAATTTTTCAATGGTTTAGTAGTCCATTTACACAACAAAAATATAAACAGAAAAAGATTAAAAATCGTGTATTTGAACTTCTTCAACTTATTCAATTAGAAAAATTTGCTGATCGCTATCCAAATCAACTTTCTGGTGGGCAAAGACAAAGAGTTGCATTAGCAAGAGCGCTTGCAATAGAACCTAAAGTATTGTTATTAGATGAACCTTTTGGTGCATTGGATATTAAAGTTAGAAAAGACTTAAGAAATTGGCTACGACGTTTACATGAACAAGTGCCCATTACAACTATGTTTGTAACTCATGATCATCAAGAAGCATTAGAAGTAGCAAATGAGATTGTACTATTTGAACAAGGCCAAATTTCGCAACTTGGCAATCCAAAAGATGTATACAAACAACTTACTTTAAATTTATTATAAATAAATGATTTTCAGGTCTTTTGCTAAATATAAACTTCACAATAATCTTGTCCATAATCAACTTTTTATTGAATTTGAACTATGTTCAAATTCAATAAAAAGTTGATTATGTCTTACTTTGTTATATAAGCAGAAAACTCCTTTAAGAGTTAAATATACAATTTAACTAAGCAAAGTAACGTAAAGCAAAAGCCTTTTGGTAGCCTAATTAAATTTCACTTTGTGAAATTTAATTAGGCTTAAAATAAAACTATGTTTTATTCTTACAAAAAGTACTTTGTACAAATTTTTTACTACCCTTTGCTAGTATTATGGTTGTCCGAACCTTATCAAGGTTTTAAGAATACTCAAAACCAAGTTTTTTCATACCATTTTATTTAGCACCCTTCCTTCGTTAGTGTAGGTTGTACAAATTTTTATAAAAAAGCTATGCATCCAGTTGGATTTGAACCAACGACGTGTTTTACCAACCGGATTATGAGTCCGGTGCAATCGACCACTCTGCCATGAATGCAAAAATATATATTGTATAAAAATGATATATGGAAAAATAAAATGATTAATTGTAATATATGGAAAAATAAAGTGATTAATTGTAATATATGGTATAATAAATAATATTAAATGTTTTTTTTCGATATTTTTAATAATAAAATTAGGCTATTAAACAATTTTAAGGTCAAAAATCTTTAGTATAATTTTATTAATAGTATCTGCGTTTGGCTAGCAAAGTAAATTTCTTAAAACAACAAATTTTATTTGTTTCCTAGTTGATAAAATGAACTAAAGTTCATTTTATCAACTAGCGAAGCAATTTTTAATTCAAAAGCTTTGCGTTTGAATAGAACTAGTTTGCTTTTTTGTCAATAAAAACGAAGTTTTTATAACAAAGTAAGGAACAAAGTGCAAAGTTCTTTGGAATCTGTTGTTAATAAAAACAGAGTTTTTATAACAAAGGCAAGAAAAATATCATTAAAATTTATATATAATAAAATTATATACAGAAATATTTTATTAGTAATAAATTATTAAAAACAAAAAATATAATGTGTATAAATTTATTTACAATGTATAATTTATTTACAATATATATACGATATAAAGTATATAAATATTTATATCTAATATTTAAAATTTAAAATAAGGAATATTTTTTATGGCTGCTTCTTATCTACCTTCGATTTTAGTGCCACTTGTAGGTTTAGTTTTTCCGGCTGTTACAATGGCTTCTATTTTTTTATATATTGAAAAACAAGAAATTAATTAATTTTTTATTTTTTTTTGAAAAAGAAATTTCATATAATTTATATTAATATAATAAATTCAATAAATGTTTGGAATTTTTGGCCTAACTGTTTTAAAATTATTTAAATTAATTTTAGATGTTAATTTTTTATATAAAAAAATTTTATTTAGGATATATTTGCTTCAAGATATTTTAAATAGGTATAGGTCAGTTTATAAAAAACTTTTTATTAGCAAAGCAAGGGTTCGTAAAATTTCTCTTGCTCATCTTTTAACGAAGTTAAAACATAAGCAAGGCTTGTAAAATAAGCAAAGCTTGTTTTATTAGGTAGTAAAAAACTTTGTAATAAGTTTGTAGCGCAGTCGTTGATAAAATCAAACTTCGTTTGATTTTATTTACAACCCTGCGGTAAGACAAAACTTTGTTTTGCCTTTGCTAGCGAAGCTAGCATTATTTAAAAGCTTCGCTTTTAAACTAAGGCTTGCTTCGCTAGTCCAACAAAAGGCAAATAATAAAAAATACCTTTTGCAAGAATAAAACTATGTTTTATTCCAGGCCAGCTACCTGCAAGGTTGCTGCGCTACAAAGTATTTTTTATAACAGCTATTATTAAATTTCACAAAGTGAAATTTAATTAGGCTTAGAATAAAACTAGGTTTTATTCTTACAAAAGGTAGTTGATAAAATGGTGAGAAAAAACTTTGTTTTTTCTTACCATTTTATCAACTCTAATAAAATAAGCTTTGCTTGTTTTCCAAAGTTTTGCAACAATCTTTAATTTTTACAAGAACCTTACCGCAGGCTTTGCTTACTTTCTTAGACCAAAAGATATTTGTTTTATTATTTGAAGTTAGATGCATATTAAATAACGGAGTAATGTCTGAGTGGCTGAAAGAGCTCGATTGCTAATCGAGTGTATAGTAAATCTATACCGAGGGTTCGAATCCCTCTTACTCCTAAAATTTTCAAGAAAAAATTTTTTAGATCTTAGTAATAAAAATCTTTTTTTAAGAAAAAAATAAAGCTTATTTGCTAGCAAATAAGCTTAGAGCTAATAAATAAAATAGTGAGAAAAAATAAAGTTTTTTCTTACCTTTGAAAACAAGCAGAGCTTGTTTTCTTAGAACTAAAGTTCATTTTATCAACTTTTTTACTAATAAAAACGAAATTTTTATAACAAAGCAAGGGTTTGTAAAACAAGCAAAGCTTGTTTTATTAGGGTAGTAAAAAACGAAGTTTTTTACAACCTTACTTCGTTAGGCAAAAATTTGCTTTGCTTTTTTGCTAATAAAAACTTCGTTTTTATAACAAAGCAAGTAAGCAAAAGGCAAGATTTTTAAAAACAAGGTTTTTTCATACTCATACTTTGCTTATAAAAACAAAGTTTTTATAAGCAAAGTATGTGAGGCATAAAATGAAACGAAGTTTCATTTTATTTATTTTCTTAACAACCTATTTCTAATTAGTAGCGCAGTCGTTGATAAAATTAAACGAAGTTTGATTTTATTTACAACCCTGCGGTAAGACAAAACTTTGTTTTGTCCAACAAAGGGCAACCTTTTGGTAGCTGGCTACCAAAAGGTAATTATTATTTATTCTGAAAGCTTATTTAATACTTGCTAAAAATTCTTCCGTATAATCTTTTATAGCTTCTTTTAAAAGTGTTTCTGCTTCATCTGTAAAAGTGTTAGTAGATTGAACAATTTCGCCATATTTAGCTTTGCTAGTACCTAAATATTCGCGCAAGCCTACCAAAAATGAACGAACTTGGTCTACTTGAATTTTATCTAAATAACCATTTGTTCCAGCATAAATAGTAGCAACTTGATCACTTACAGAAAGCGGAGAAGCTTGCTGCTGTTTAAGTAATTCACGCAGTCTTTGACCTCGCGCTAATTGATTTTGCGTAGCTTGATCCAAATCTGAAGCAAATTGTGAAAAAGCTTCAAGTTCTGCAAATTGAGCTAATTCTAATTTTAATTTACCAGCAACTTGTTTCATTGCTTTTGGTTGCGCAGCTGATCCAACACGAGAAACTGAAATACCAACATTAATGGCTGGACGAATACCTGCATTAAAAATATCGGCAGATAAAAAAATTTGTCCATCCGTAATTGAAATAACGTTTGTAGGAATGTAAGCTGATACGTCACCTTCTTGTGTTTCCACAATTGGAAGAGCAGTCATACTGCCGCCACCTAGTTCATCACTTAATTTTGCTGCTCGTTCTAGCAATCGTGAATGTAAATAAAATACATCACCTGGATAAGCTTCACGGCCTGGAGGACGTCTTAATAATAAAGACATTTCTCGATATGCTTGAGCTTGTTTAGATAAGTCATCATAAATAACTAAAGTATGACGACCTTTATACATAAAATATTCAGCTAGTGCAGCACCAGTATAAGGTGCTAGATATTGTAAAGTAGCTGGAGAATCCGCGGTTGCTGAAACAATAATTGTATAATCTAAAGCTCCACGTTCTTGTAAAACATTAACAACTTGAGCAATAGAAGATGCTTTTTGTCCAATAGCAACATATACACAGATAACATCTTTTCCTTTTTGATTTAAAATAGTATCTGTTGCAACAGCAGTTTTTCCAGTTTGTCGATCTCCAATAATTAATTCACGTTGACCACGACCAATTGGAATCATAGCATCTACAGATACTAATCCAGTTTGTAATGGTTCATGAACTGAGCGACGAGAAATAATCCCTGGTGCTGCAGATTCAATTAATCTATTTTCACTAGAAGCAATTTCTCCTTTGCCATCAATTGCGCGAGCCAATGGATTAACAACTCTTCCTAAATATCCATCTCCAACAGGAATTTGAGCAATTTTTCCAGTTGCTCTAACTGATGTTCCTTCTTGAACCGTTAAACCTTCCCCCATAAGAACTGCTCCTACATTCTTAGATTCTAAATTTAGAGCAATTCCAATAGTCCCATCATTAAATTCTACAAGTTCGCCAGCCATAACTTTTTCAAGACCATAAATTCTTGCAATTCCATCTCCTACTTGAAAAACAGTTCCTACATTTACTACTTTTACTTCTTTGTTGTACTGTTGAATTTGTTGTCGAATAATACTCGTAATTTCATCAGGTCGAATTTTAACCATTGGTAAATAAACTTCCTAAAATTTAAATAAATTTATATATTTATTTTGTATATTTTATAAAAAATATCAAAATAAATATTTTTATATACTTTTAACTAAGTTGAATTTTGTTTCGAAAATTTTTTAAATTTTTATTTAAAAAAAATTTTCTAAAATTTTCATTCAGTAAGAAAAAAACAAAATGCTTTTTACTTTGTCAGTAGATAAAATAAAACTTTATCTACTGACAAAGTAAGCCTATAGCGAATTAATTAACAAATAAGCTACTTGCTAGCTACTTTATTAATAGCTAGTTTGCTTTAAAAAAACAGGCCTTTTGGTAGCCTAATTAAATTTCACTTTGTGAAATTTAATAATACCTGTTATAAAAAATGCTTTGTAGCGCAGTCGTTGATAAAATCAAACGAAGTTTGATTTTATTTACAACCCTGCAGGTCGCTTGCGACCAAAGGGCAACCTTGCAGGTAGCTGGCCTGGAATAAAACATAGTTTTATTCTTGCAAAAGGTATTTTTTATTATTGCTGCGCTACAAAGCTTGTTTTCTTAAAAATGCTTTGCTAATAAAAACGAAGTTTTTATTAGCAAAACAGAAAGAGAAACGTTAGGATTGTTACACAACAAATTTTTAAAAAGTAAACTACTAATATATTAAGTAACAAATAATCTTTATTAAGATTTATAATTGGTAAATAACACAATATTAAAATTGTTTACTGAAGAATGAAAACTAGAATTTAAACGATTATTTAATTTTTCACGCACTTTGTTTAATGCAAGAGAAACAACTTGTTGAGAAACTTGACTAATAGCTTTTTGTTGTTGAAATTGAATTGTTTCTTGTTTTATTTCTTCCAAACGTGAAGCATCTTGTTGTGTTTGAGAAATACACTGTTTTTTTTCTTGTTCAGCTGTAATAATTCCTTGTTCACGTATTTCAGCAGCTTTTTTTTTGGCAAACTCTAATTGAGTTTTTGTTTTATTTAATTTTTCTTGAGCTTCTTTAGCTTTTTTATCAGCTTCTTCCAAATTATTTAATATGGTTTGTTTACGATTATCTAATAATGATCGTAACGCATTTCCTCCAAACGAAACAACAATCCCAAGAACTACTGATAAATTTATAAGATTCGTTTCTAAAATATTAAAATTAAACCCAAAACCTTCTCCCAATGGGAGATGAGCCAAAAGGGTTAAAATACTCATATAAGCCTCCACTTTTATTCTGCTCTATATTGTTTTTAATAATAGAAAGTTACTAATGTTTTTGAGTAAAACCTCGCTTTTGCTTTAACGAAGTAAGGTTGTTATATAAAACTAAACAAAGTTTCCCTTTGTCTTGCAAAGCAAAGCTTGTTTTATTAGTAAGGTAAGAAAAAACAAAGTTTTTTCTCACCATTTTATCAACTAGCAAAGCTAACCTTACTTCGTTAGGAAAAGGGCAAGGTCTTTTGTTAATAAAAACGAAATTTTTATTAGCAAAGCGTAGATATAACAAAGGTAAATGATCGGAAGTAACTTAGTTTATACAATTAAGCAATATTTAATTGTATAAACTAGGTTACTGCCAACCAAAAAAATATTAGTAAAACACTTTAATTTATAATTAATTATGATGCGAAAGGGTTAGCAAAAAGCAGAGCTAAAGCTACAACTAAACCATAAATAGTTAAAGATTCCATAAAAGCAAAACTTAATAGTAATGCACCACGAATCTTTCCTTCAGCTTCAGGCTGTCTTGCAATTCCTTCAACAGCATAACCAGCGGCAGTTCCTTGTCCCATTCCAGGACCAATTGCAGCAAGACCTACAGCTAATCCAGCAGCAAGAACAGATGCAGCACCAATAAGTGGGTTCATAAAAATTTTCTCCAATTTTACCGATAAATAAATTTTAATTTTAAGCAGATATATTTTATATCTACATATAAGAATTGTAATATATATTTTATTAAAAAAACATACTAATGACTAGTATTTTTATTAATAAAATTAATTACCATAAATAATTATTAATTTAATAAACTATACTATTATAATCTAATAATAAATTTAGCTTTTCACTTTTAAAAAAATAAGCAAACCTTTTTTTCTAAGGTTTTTAATAGCGAAGCAATTTTTAATTCAAAAGCGAAGCTTTTGAATAGAGCTAGTAAATAAAATAAACTAAAGTTTATTTTATCAACTGCTTTGCTAATAAAAACGAAGTTTTTATAGCCTGTAAATAAAACAAAGTTTTATTTACTGACAAGGGTTCGAAGAACCTTCAAAGTTTGATTTTATTTACAAGCCTGCAGTAAGACAAAACTTTGTTTTGCCTTTGCTAGCGAAGCTAGCATTATTTAAAAGCTTCGCTTTTGAATTAAAAATTGCTTCGCTAGTCCAACAAAGGCAACCTTACTTTCAAGCATATAACCAAGTTGTATGCCAGGTTTTTGTATACAAAAATGTTAGGCAAAGGCAACCTTACTTTGTTAGGTTTTTGTAAAAATCTTTTATTTTTGCCTTTTGGTAGCCTAATTAAATTTCACTTTGTGAAATTTAATTAGGCTTAGAATAAAACTAAGTTTTATTCTTACAAAAGGTATTTTTTATAACAGCTATTATTAAATTTCACAAAGTGAAATTTAATTAGGCTTAGAATAAAACTATGTTTTATTCTTATAAAAGGTATTTTTTATAACAGCTATTATTAAATTTCACAAAGTGAAATTTAATTAGGCTTAGAATAAAATTATGTTTTATTCTTACAAAAGCTATTTTGTACAAATTTTTTATAATCTTATTTTATTCAGCATACAATAAAGGATTGTATGTTTGAAAACAGGTAGTTGATAAAAAAAAACAAAGTTTGATTCTATTTAGTAACGAAGTAAGTAGTTAATAAAACAGAAATTTTTATTATCTTCTTTATAAAAAATAAAACTTTTTAAAATTTTTTGATTCTAAGCAACTTTGTATCTAAATTAGTTTTTCTCAAATTCTTTTACAATACAAAACACAACTTTAAGATTTGTTTTCCTAATTCGCTTGGCTCGTTGCTCATGCGAAAACATAATCACATATTCTGATTTCAAACAAATCTCCATTTCATAACTTACAAGAGATTTATTTATAATAAAAAACAAATGCTTTAGTAACAAAATTTCATTAAGGTTTTATATTTACACATAAACAAAATTACAAATCTTAAAAATACTTTAAGCTAATAAGTTTGTTTGCAACAATATTTTCAATTCGAAATCAAAATGGATAAGAAAATATTATTAAGCTGTCTCGTTACACTATAAGTTTATGTAATAAATGCTGACAATTAATTTGTAACGGCTTTCGTTTTTGAAGAAAACGCAATAGGGTTCGGAGAACCTTGGTAGAGGTAGCGTCTTTGAAGCTTACCCCTAGCGAAGTAATTTTTAATTCAAAAGCTTCGCTTTTGAATAGAGCTTGTAAATAAAATAAACTAAAGTTTATTTTATCAACTCTAAGAAAACAAACTTTGTTTGTTTTTTAGTTGATAAAATCAAACTTTGTTTGATTTTATTTACAAGCCTGAAGCTAGCAAGCTAGTTAAGGCTTGCTTGCTCCTTTGCTAATAAAAACGAAGTTTTTATAACCTGTAAATAAAACAAAGTTTTATTTACTGACAAGGGTTCTTGCAAAAATCTTTGATTTTTGTAACAAAGTAACTAATAAAAAATACAAAGTATTTTTTATAACAGGTAACTTCGTTACCAAGGGGCCTTTTGGTAGCCAGCTACCTGCAAGGTTGCCCTTTGGTCGCAAGCGACCCGCAGGGTTGCTTCGCGACTGCGCTACTAAACCTTGGAAAACAAGTCAATAAAAAAAACTATATTTTTTTTATAGGCTTTTTTTATTAGGGTAGTAAAAAACGAAGTTTTTTACTAGTTGATAAAATCAAACAAAGTTTGATTTTATTTACAAGCCTGCAGTAAGACAAAACTTTGTTTTGTCCAACAAAGGCAACCTTACTTCGTTAGGCAAAGGCTAGTTGATAAAATGAAGTTTGTATAAACAAAATAGAGAGTTAATAAAATGAAACTTTGTGTCTTTTTAGTTAGCAAACTACTAAATTCAAATTTAATGACCTTCAAGCGCTTCACCGATATAAGCACCTGCTAATGTAGCAAAAACAAGTGCTTGAATAGCACTGGTAAATAAACCCAAAAGCATCAAGGGAATCGGAACAACAAGTGGTACTAACGCAATTAAAACACCTACAACAAGTTCATCTGCTAAAATATTTCCAAAAAGTCGAAAACTTAAAGATAGTGGTTTTGTAAAATCTTCTAAAACATTGATGGGTAATAGAAAAGCGGCTGGTTCAATATATCGTTTAAAATATCCTAAACCTTTTTTACGTAACCCAGCATAAAAGTATGCTATCGAAGTAAGCAAAGCCAAAGCTACAGTAGTATTAATATCATTTGTTGGAGCAGCTAATTCACCATGTGGTAACTCAATTAATCGCCAAGGTATTAATGCTCCAGACCAATTAGAAACAAAAATAAAAAGAAAAATTGTTCCTAAAAATGGTACCCATGCTAAATACTCTTCTTCACCAATTTGAGTTTTAGCTAAATCGCGAATATATTCAGTAATATACTCAGTCAGATTTTGTAAACCATCTGGAATTTGTTTTAAATTACTATTTCCTAAAAATGATATTACAATAATTATTGTAAGAACTACCCATGAGGTTAATAAAACTTGACCGTGCACTGGAAAACCAAAAATATCCCAATAAAAATGCTGCCCAACAGAAACTTCGGAAACATCAAATATTGGATTTATACAATTAGAAACGAGACTTTCGTATGTTTGAGACATAATAATTAAATTTTTATTACAATGTAAATAATTTAATAGACTGATTAATTTTATTGTTTAAGATTTCAGTAGTTGAAAAATGGTTTTGAAAAACTTTGGCGTTTGTCTAACAAAGTAAGGTTACCTTTGCCTAACGAAGTAAGGTTGCCTTTGTTGGACAAAACAAAGTTTTGTCTTACTGCAGGCTTGTAAATAAAATCAAACAAAGTTTGATTTTATCAACTAGTAAAAAACTTCGTTTTTTACTACCCTTTTCTTTGCTATAAAAACTTCGTTTTTATTAGCAAAGGGTTCTTGCAAAAATCTTTGATTTTTGTAACAAAGTAACTAATAAAAAATACAAAGTATTTTTTATAACAGGTAACTTCGTTACCAAGGGGCCTTTTGGTAGCCAGCTACCTGCAAGGTTGCCCTTTGGTCGCAAGCGACCCGCAGGGTTGCTTCGCGACTGCGCTACTAAACCTTGGAAAACAAACTTTGTTTGTTTTCTTAGGAAAACAAGCAAAACTTGTTTTCTTAGAGAAAAAAAGCCTTATCTTTGACTTTTAATTTGGTAACAAAAATAAAATGTTTATTAGTAAACTAACAAGTTAATTTGATTAGCAGTTTAATTAGAAAACACAATATTAAAAATTATTAAAGGTTAAATATATAAATATACAGGTTGCTAATAAAATTTTTAGCAAACCAAATTTAAAAAATTTTTTTTTTCTTGTTAAAACTAAACTAAAAATTAATTTATCTTTTAATGCAAGTATATCAAAATTTTTTTTATAACCCAAGGATTGAAAAAATTTAGTACCAAAATTTAAATAAAAAAATAATAATTATCTTTTTTTTAAATTTTTTTGACCAAAAGTAATTGCTTGCACAAATTCATTTAAAATTATTTTTAATGATGACACTGAATCATCATTTGCTGGTACAAATAAATCTGCTAACATTGGATCACAATCAGTATCTAAAATAGTAATACTTCTTAGATTTAATTTTTGACATTCTTTTACAGCATTCATTTCTTCTAACTGGCCGATAATTATAACTATATCGGGAACAGAATTCATAGTTTGAAGACCACTTAAATATTTTTGCAATCTTTCTTTTTCTTTTCTATAAGTAGCAGCTTGTTTCTTAGGGAGAGTTGCAAATTCTTTGTTTTTTTCTTTAAGTTCAAGCTCATTTAATTTGGTAATAGAAGTTTTTATAGTTTTCCAATTTGTGAGCATGCCACCTAACCATCGTTGATTTACAAAATGTGAATCACATTGTAATGCAGCTTGGGCTACTAATTTTGCTGCTTGTTTTTTAGTCCCAACAAATAAAAATTTTTTACCCTGTGCTGCAGATTCAGTTAAAAATTTTGAAACTTTTTTTAAATGATAATAAGTTTGAATTAAATCAATAATGTGAATTCCATTTCGTTCAGCATAAATATACGAAGCCATTTTTGGATTCCATTTTCTTGTTTGATGTCCAAAATGCATTTCAGCTTGTACCATTTCATTAATACTTGTAACCATAATGATAAATATATATTCTTATAATTTTAAATTTATTAGAGTTATATTTAGAATAAGTATTGCTATTTAAGGTAATATATTACCTAAAAAATATATCCTATATTATATCCTATATATTGGATATACAATATAATATAGTATATAAAATATAGTATATAACTCATACAACTTTTCAGTAGCCTAACAAAGTAAAAGTGGAAAAAAACAAGGTTTTTTCTTATTAGCTACCTGGAAGTTTACTTCATTTACTACTACTTATAACTTATAATAAGCATTATGAATATCTTTATTAATATTTATAATAAGTGTAAATAAAAATTATAACTATATTAATATAGTTATAATTTTTTAGAATTCATATATACACTATATTTTATAGATACAATATATATTATCAAAAAAATTTTCTACCAAAAAAATATTTGTTGTCATTTTATGATAAATACAAAAAGTAGTTTTATGATGAATGACTAATAGCAATATTACTTTATTGACTCACCCACCATTCTACTGATCAAGTCTAAACCCATAAATTATATATCCGGCCACTATAAGTCAAAACCTCTACTTTATAGATAGCAAAATTTTTGAAATTTTTTTGTTTATTAGAATTATAATTAGTATTGCTATATTATCAATATTGGAAAAAATTGGTAAGGCACCAAAAAATTTTACAAAAAAACCTCATCAGCTAAAAAGAAAAAAGAATAAAATATTAGAATTACAAATTGTGGGTCTGTTTTGTTTTGGAGCTCCTGTTTTTTTTATGTAGAAATGATATAGATGTTAAAAGAGGAGAAGTTGTGAAAATAATAGAGATTCTTAAGTTTAATCGTGTTTTAGTAGTTGATAAAATCAAACTTTGCCTTTTGATAGCCAGCTACCTGCAAGGTTGCCCTTTGGTCGCAATATACCCGTTATAAAAAATACTTTGTAGTGCAGTAGTTGATAAAATCAAACAAAGTTTGATTTTATCAACTACTGCGCTACTAATTTTCAGCATTACTCTAATTTAAAACCAAAATCATTCGAACCAAATTTATTTAATTTAGAATATGATGCATATATAGCAAAACTCTCTTCACTTTTGTTTTGGGTTAGTCAACACATTGAAAACAAGCCAGGTAAATTTATTTCTACTGGTAAATTTTATTTGTATTATAAAAAAGATTTAACACAAATAAATAATAATGCTATTTTAATAAAATTATCATTCTATAACAATAACAACAAGCTTTGCTAACAAATAGATTCACTCTAGTTAAAGCTAGACAAACCGAAAAAACAGGATTGAATGAAATAAAATATCAAAAAAATGGTTTATAAAACTATAAAAAAAATAAGTTTAATATATTTTTTGAACAAAAAAAATATTAATTTTATAAATTATAAATAAGAGGTTGTTTTATTTATATTAAATATCATCGCATACAATCGTAAGTAATTTAAGCAATAACAAAAAATGGGAAATATATAAAAATTTGGAATTTCTTTTATAAATTATAATATGAAAAAAAATTCTAAGAAGTATGATTGTAATTTAGCTGAGACTAAGCTTGACTTAGTCTCAGCTAAAAAAATAAACTTAACTAAATTGAAATTTAGTACTAAAATAATATAAACATTAATCTAAAGGACGCATAGAAAGAACAGGTTCATTATCTCTATCAATTCCTTTTTCAAATCCAGCAGCAGCAGCACGTGCTCGACCAGCATGCCATAAGTGACCTACGAAAAAGAAAAATCCAAGACAGAAATGAGAACAAGCTAACCAACTACGAGGTGATACATAGTTAACTGCGTTAATTTCAGTTGCTACACCACCTACAGAGTTTAATGATCCTAACGGTGCATGCGTCATATATTCAGCTGCACGACGTTCTTGCCAAGGTTGAATATCATTTTTTAGTTTGTTTAAATCTAAACCGTTTGGTCCGCGTAACGGCTCTAACCAAGGTCCACGGAAATCCCAAAAACGCATAGTTTCGCCACCAAAAATGATTTCACCAGTTGGAGATCGCATTAAGTATTTACCTAAACCAGTTGGTCCTTGCGCAGAAGCTACGTTTGCACCCAGACGTTGGTCTCTTACAAGGAATGTAAAAGCTTGTGACTGAGATGCTTCTGGGCCAGTTGGTCCGTAAAATTCACTTGGGTATGCTGTGTTATTAAACCATGACATACAACAAGCAATGAAACCCATTAAAGAAATAGCTCCAAGACTGTATGATAAATAAGCTTCACCAGACCACACAAATGCGCGGCGAGCCCAAGCCCATGGTTTAGTTAAAATATGCCAAGTTCCACCTAAGATATTTAATGTACCGATCCAAATATGACCACCAATAATATCTTCCATGTTATCTACACTTACAATCCAGCCATCTCCCCCAAAAGGAGATTTTAAAATGTAACCAAAGATAACAGCAGGGCTAATAGTTGGATTTGTGATTAAACGAACATCACCCATATGTGTTCAAACGAGTCGCTAATTCGCTCCGAAAAAAACGTAATTAAGTTAGGTTTTTTTCTGCTTTATATTTCTATAAAGATCAGACTATATCTTAACCTTTTACTATGTTTTTATAGTACGAAGGTTTCTGCCGTTTCGAGCACGCTTGTGCTCTACTCCCTTTCGGGATAGTCGTTAGACATTTATTTTTACAAAAATATTATAAGTTAAAAAAATCTTTTGTTAATCGTCTGATAATTTCTGCTAACGAAGTAAGTTGCCCTTTGGTCGAAAGCGATTCGCAGGGTTGCTTCGCGACTGCGCTACCATTCTGACCATCGTAGATTTACAGAATCTATGCGTCTTTTTATTGTTTGACGATTGCCTCCAACATTATCTTTTTCTGCCTCATCAAGTGTTTTATAAAGTTTACCGTTAATACGGTATATAGGACTAAGGCATTTAACATCTTTGTAATCTGGAAACTTTGGATCTCTAAGTCGACGTCTAATAGTAGTTTCACTAATTCCGAGATTAGGATCGGTTGCAGCTTCAGTTATAGTCGAATATATTTTTCCGTTAATTTCGATTTTTCTTTGATAATTACGAGTAAAAGAGGTTGATTTATCAATGTTGTATAGCAAAAAAGATTCAGCTAGCTTTTGTTTTATAACACTTTTTTCTTCTTTACGTCGCATAATTTGCGACGAATACGCATTTCCAAAGCAAATAACCTTAAAAGTAAAGTTTTCTTTTCCAAATTGATTACAATCTTCTTGAAATTCTCTGCAATCATGTTTATTTTGTTTTAATTATGCTGAATGCTGTCCTAAACGAGCAAGAAGTTCTTCAGTTTCGCCAATATACACCTTTTTCTTTGAAATGCATTGAATTTCATAAATACCAGGTGTAATTAACTTATCTACGTCTAGGTCTTCAAGTTTCATAACTCATTAGATGTAATGTAAAATTTTAGTAAGGTTATTCTGGCTAGAATGCCATCAAATTAAGTGTATTTTTGTAAAAAATTTAGTACGGGATTGTCTTTCTACTCTTTCTACTAAAGTGTAGAGTAAGATATTCCCCGTTTAGACAGATGAATAGGAAATCATATTTCTATGAAAGGCAGCCATGAATTGTGTTTTAACCGCCTGGAGCCCAAGTATCATATACTCCACCAAAATAAAGTGCTTTCCAAACTAACAACCATGCACCAATTCCAAGAATAATTAAATGAATTCCAAGAATAGTAGTCATTTTGTTTTTGTCTTTCCAAACGTACCCAAAGAATGGAAAAGATTCTTCTAAAGTTTCAGGCCCTATTACAGAGTGATATACCCCGCCAAAACCAAGTACCGCAGAAGAAATTAAATGAAGCACTCCTGATACAAAATATGGAAAAGTATCAATAACTTCACCACCAGGACCTACCCCGTACCCAAGAGTAGCTAAATGAGGTAATAAAATAAAACCTTGTTCATACATCGGTTTTTCTGGAACGAAATGTGCAACTTCAAATAAATTCATTGCACCAGCCCAAAAAACAATAAGTCCAGCATGAGCTACATGAGCCCCTAAAAGTTTACCAGAAAGATTAATTAATCGAGCATTACCAGCCCACCAAGCAAAGCCGGTAGACTCTTGATCTCGTCCACCGACAGTTAATCCACCATTAAAGAGCGTTTCCACGTGGTAAAACCTCCTCTGGGAATACAAGTTTTTCATGAGGCTGATCTTGAGCAGCCATCCATGCACGAATACCTTCATTTAAAAGAATGTTTTTAGTATAAAAAGTTTCAAATTCTGGGTCTTCCGCTGCACGAATTTCTTGAGATACGAAATCATAAGCTCGTAGGTTTAAAGCTAAACCTACTACACCAATAGCACTCATCCATAATCCTGTTACGGGAACAAAAAGCATGAAGAAATGTAACCAACGTTTGTTTGAAAATGCAACACCAAAAATTTGAGACCAAAAACGATTTGCAGTTACCATTGAGTATGTTTCTTCGGCTTGTGTTGGATTAAATGCACGGAAAGTATTTGCACCATCACCATCTTCAAATAATGTATTTTCTACAGTGGCACCATGAATTGCACAAAGTAAAGCCGCACCTAAAACACCTGCAACACCCATCATATGGAACGGATTTAATGTCCAGTTATGAAACCCTTGGAAAAATAAAATAAATCGGAAAATTGCTGCTACTCCGAAACTTGGAGCGAAAAACCAACCAGATTGACCTAATGGGTAAATTAAAAATACAGATACAAAAACAGCAATAGGTGCTGAAAAAGCAATTGCATTATATGGACGTAATTTTACTGAACGAGCAATTTCAAATTGACGTAGCATAAATCCAATTAAAGCAAATGATCCATGTAAAGCAACAAATGCCCATAAGCCTCCCAATTGGCACCAACGAGTAAAATCTCCTTGAGCTTCAGGGCCCCATAAAAATAATAATGAATGGCCTAAGCTATTTGCTGGTGTAGAAACGGCAGCAGTTAAGAAGTTGCAACCTTCTAAGTAAGAACTTGCTAATCCGTGAGTATACCATGAAGTTACAAATGTTGTTCCAGTTAGCCATCCTCCTAGTGCAAAATATGCAGTTGGGAATAATAATAAACCAGACCAGCCTACAAACACAAAACGGTCACGACGTAACCAGTCATCTACTAAATCAAATAATCCTTCTTGTTCTTTAGTTTTATCGATCGCTATAGTCAAAGCGTATATCTCCTATTAAAAATATAAAAAACAAATAGCTTATTTATTTCCAATATAAATTTTTTTTTGAAAATTTATTCAAATAAAAAAAATATACAAAAATATATATGTAACCAATAAAATAAAATCCCAGTAGCTCTTGTAAAACAATCGTTGACTAGCGAAATTCATAAAATCAAACGAAGTTTGATTTTATTTACCTGCAGTAAGACAAAACTTTGTTTTGTACAACAAAAAACCCTTAGTTGCTTTGCTAAAAAAATATTTCAAGCAAAGTTGAAACTGCTACGCTGGCCTGTAAATAAAGCTATGCTTTATTTCCTGACAACGGCCTTTGTAATATTTTTCACATTTGTACAACTACTATATAAGTTGGTAAAATCAAACGAAGTTTGATTTTATTTACCTGCGGTAAGACAAAACTTTGTTTTGTCCAACAAAGTTTTTTTGGTAGCCTAATTAAATTTCACAAAGTGAAATTTAATAATACCTGTTATAAAAAATACTTTGTAGCGCAGCAACCTTGCAGGTAGCTGGCCTGGAATAAAACATAGTTTTATTCTTGCAAAAGGTATTTTTTATTACTTGCTTATATAGGAAAAACTTTGTTTTTTCTTAGGTAATAAAAAATACTGTGTATTTTTTATAATCCACATAAAATAAACTTTAGTTTTTTAATTCAACTAGTAAAAAACGAACTTTTTTACGACTACCAGATTGTTTCGCTACACATTAATTTCCGTATTTACCAATAAATAAGATATTTTTTGTTTGTTTAAGTTAGCTTTATTATAAAAATTAATGTAGACTAAATTCAATTTACTAGTTTTTTCAAAATGTATAAATTTTTGTATTATAAAATCTGCTTATATGAAAAATTTTATTATATTAGATTTCAAATTTAATTAAATTTATAGTTGATAAAATCAAACAAAGTTTGATTTTATTTACAATAATAAAATTTGCTTATATGACAAAGTATTTTTTATAACAGCTATTATTAAATTTCATTTTGTGAAATTTAATTAGGCTTAGAATAAAACATAGTTTTATTCTAAGCCTAACAGAGCCTTTGCTAGAAAGCTAGCTACAAGCTTGCTTATATAGTAAGATGGGCCTTTGTTGGACAAAACAAAGTTTTGTCTTACTGCAGGCTTGCTTCGTTAATAAAAAACTTTGTTTTTTACCTACCTAATTAAATTTCACTTTGTGAAATTTAATAATAGCTGTTATAAAAAATACAAAGTATTTTTTATTAGTTGCCCTTTGTTGGACTAGCGAAGCAAGCCTTAGTTTAAAAGCGTAGCTTTTAAATAATGCTAGCTTCGCTAGCAAAGGCAAAACAAAGTTTTGTCTTACTGCAGGGTTGTAAATAAAATCAAACTTCGTTTGATTTTATCAACGACTGCGCTACTGCGCTACTAGTTTTTTTTTGCTAATAAAAACAAAATTTTTATTAGCAAAAAAAAAAAAAAGCTTTGCTTTTTTTTAGAGAAAACAAAGTTTTTATTGGCAAAAAAAGGGGTCGGACAAAACAAAGTTTTATCCAACCTTACTCCGTTAGAAAACAAGCTTACTTGTTAATTGTTATAGACTATAACGCCAATTACAAATTTAACTGATCTCCACGAAGGTATTGCAAATATGCTGTTACAAATAATCCTGCTAAGGTCACAGGAACTAATCCTAATACAATTCCAGATAAAAGTGGCTCAACCATAAAAAATTTTATTTTTCTATCTTAAATACTTAATAAGTTATATAAAACTTACCAAGTTTTCTTTATTAAAAATTAAATTAATTTAATTTTTAATAAACTCATATAAATAAACAGTGTAAACGTTAATACTACAATAAATAAACCTATATAACTAACAATTGTTAACATAAAAATTAATATTTTAATAAAAATTACCTTTTGTAAAAATAAAACATAGTTTTATTTTAAGCCAGCTATAAATAAAATCAAACTTGAACAGAGTTCCCTAACAAAGTAAGGTTGGACAAAACAAAGTTTTGTCCTACCCTTTGCTAATAAAAACGAAGTTTTTATAACCTGTAAATAAAACAAAGTTTTATTTACTGACAAGCGGTAGTAAAAAACGAAGTTTTTTACTAGCGAAGCAAGCCTGCAGCTTGCTTGCAAGCAAAGGCAACCTTACTTCGTTAGGCAAAGGCTAAGATTTTTTGAATCATTAACTAGAAAATTAAATGTACTAATAGTATAAAAAAATACTAAAAATTCATTTCAGCTAATTGTACTTTTTCAAACTGTTTCTTTTTAAGAACTAAGAAAATTTGTGCAATTACAACGAACCCAAAAAATACAATTAATCCTTGTACTCGTGCAGGATTTTGAAGAACAATTTCTGTATCCATTTGACCAAAGCCACCTACATTTGGATTATTAGTTAACGGTTGATCAGCTTGAACTGCTTGTCCTTTTTTAACTACCAATTCTGGCCCTGCTAAAACTTGATCTGTTACTTGTTCACCTGTAGATTTTTCTATAGTAATACTAAAGCCGCCTTTTTCTTTATTTTCTTCAATTCCAATAATTTTTCCAGCTGCTGACGCGTTTGAAACAGTATTATTACTTTTTGAACCATCTGGATACACTTGACCACGTCCTCTATTTGCACCCACATAAATTGGATATTTTAAATAAGAAATTGATTTACTTTTACTAGGATCAGGAGAAAGAATTGGAAATACTACCTCACTATATTTTTTTCCTGGTACAGGCCCAACAACTAAAATGTTTTTTTTTTCATCATTATATGGTTGAAAAGATAGCTTACCAATTTTAGATTTCATTTCTTCTGGAATTCGATCTTTTGGCGCTAATTCAAAACCTTGGGGAAGAATAAGAACTGCACCCACATTTAAAGGCCCTTTCTTACCATTCCCTAAAACTTGTTTAATTTGTTGATCATATGGAATTTTTACTACTGCTTCAAATACAGTATTTGGTAAAACAGCTTGTGGAACCTCAATTTCTACTGGTTTTTGCGCTAAATGACAATTTGCGCAAACAATACGACCGTTTGCTTCACGAGGATTTTGATAATTTTGCTGAGCATAAATAGGATATGCTTGTGCATTAGAAGTGTAGAAAAAATTAAAAAATGAAAAAAGAAAAACAAATAATAAAGTATAAATAATATGATTATATATTTTATATAATGGAGTTAAGTTACTTTGTTTATGTGCGTCTTGGCCTTGCAAAGCAAGAGACGAAAAAGCTTGTGTCATAATCAATAATTGAATGTAATAAATTAAATTTTCTTCTCAATTTTATATTATCTGAAAATAAAAAACAAAGAAAGTAAGATTAAATGCTGAAAAAACAAAATAGAATTTATGTTTCCTCAGAAAACAAGCTTTTTTATTTTTTCCAAGAAAAAAAGCCTTTTGGTAGCCTAACGGAGTAAGGTGGGCCTTTGTTGGACAAAACAAAGTTTTGTCTTACTGCAGGCTTGTAAATAAAATCAAACTTTGTTTGATTTTATCAACTAGTAAAAAACTTCGTTTTTTACCTACCTAATTAAATTTCACTTTGTGAAATTTAATAATAGCTGTTATAAAAAATACAAAGTATTTTTTATTAGTTGCCCTTTGTTGGACTAGCGAAGCAAGCCTTAGTTTAAAAGCGAAGCTTTTAAATAATGCTAGCTTCGCTAGCAAAGGCAAAACAAAGTTTTGTCTTACTGCAGGGTTGTAAATAAAATCAAACTTCGTTTGATTTTATCAACGACTGCGCTACTGCGCTACAAAGCTTATTTCGCTAGTAAATAAAATAAATTCATAACCTGATTTTGACAGATAATTACTCAACAAAGTTAGATCATGACTTCTTTAAAAAGGGATAATTATACAATAAAATTGTATCATGAAGCTACAATAAAATACACTAACAAGTAAGTTGTCAATAAAATCAAACAAAGGTTGATTTTATTGACAACTTACTTGTTAGTGTATTATTGAATAAAAAAATTGAATTTAAAAAAAAAATTATTTTTAAATTTTTATACTGTCGATTTAACTAATTGAGTCCAGCCTAAATTTTTAAGACTTTGATTTCTTCGTAATGGTCTAGTAACTAGTTCCAAAATATCACGAGCATTGGTAAAACCATGAATTTGAGCAAAAGTGAATTCTACTGACCATTTTGTGCTAATTCCACGAGCTTCTAACGGGTTTGCATGTGCCATCCCAGTAATTGCTAAATCTGGTTGTAATTCACGAATTCGTTGAATTTGATTATAATTATCTGGTTTTTCAACAATTCGTGGCATTGGAACATTCATTTTCGTGCAAGTTTCTTCTAAAAAACATAATTCAGCAGCTTGAAATCGTTTATCCATATAAGGTATACCGATTTCATATACGATCATTCCACAACGAATCAAAAAACGAGCTAAGCTTACTTCTAAAAGATTATCTCCCATGAAGAAAACTGATTTTCCTTTTACTAATTCAAGATAATCGTTAAGATTTTCCCAAATTATACTTTCACGTTCATCTATTCCTGCCGGAGTAATATTAAACACTGAACAAATTTTTTCAATCCATGCCCGTGTGCCGTCTGGGCCAATTGGAAACGGGGCCCCAATTAATTTACACTTTCTACGTCGCATTAATGTGGTTGCAGTTCGACTTAAAAACGGATTTATCCCACAAACATAAACTTGTTCGTTTAATACAGGTAAATCTGCATATCGTTGTGAAGGTAGCCATCCTGCAACTTGAATTCCTTGTTTTTCTAATTCTATATTTAATTGTGTCGTTACTGTGCTTGGTAAAGACCCAAATAAAACTAATGGTGGATTAGTAAATTTTCGTTGCTTTTCTGTTTTATTAATTTGGTTACTATTCGAATCTACCGAATAAGCTTCTGCCCCTTGCTTTGTAATAAAAACTTCGTTTTTATTACAAAGGGGCGACGCTAGCTTTAAGCTTGTTTCGTTAGCAGAACATGATATTGAATTATTATTAGGTTCTTTTTTAATAAAAGCACGGTTTACAAGTGAATGAATTTTTTCTAGAGCAGAAATAGAATCTTTAGACTGATTTTTTACTTGAATATTTTGTTTTAATTTAAAAGAAGTTTGAGTTATATCATTTGTTTCTGTTGCCGAAGATATGTTGACATCATTTTTTTCGTTTAATACATTTGGACAACGGTGAACTAAAGCAGCCAATACAGTATCTTCACCTTGTGTAAAAGCGTAATCAAGTCCATTTGCTCGTGCAACTACAATAGGAATTTTAATTTCATTCTCTAGTCGAGGTGCCATACCTTCTAAATCCATCTTGATAATTTCAGTTGTACATGTACCAATCCATACTATAACACTAGGATTTCTATCCTGTTTAATTTGTAAACAAAGTCTTTTTAATTCTTTATAGTCATTTAGCTGGGCTGAAATATCTCCTTCTTCTAATTCTGCCATAGCATAGCGTGGCTCTGCAAAAATCATTACTCCTAAAGCATTTTGTAGAAAATAGCCACAAGTTTTTGTACCAACAACTAAAAAAAAGCTGTCTTCGATTTTCTGATATAACCATGCTACACAACTAATAGGACAGAAAGTATGATAGTTACCAGTTTCACATTCAAATGTTAGATTTTCAGGCAATAATTTAGACATATTTTTTTTCTCCTAATACTCTATGTTATTTAACTTGTGTTTTCTATTTCCTATAATTGGAAAAATCAAATTTTGTTTCTTCTGAGAAAACAAGCAAAGCTTGTTTTCCTAAGAAAACAAACAAAGTTTGTTTTCTAGTTGATAAAATCAAACTTTGCCTTTTGGTAGGCAGCTACCTGCAAGGTTGCCCTTTGGTCGCAAGCGACCCGCAGGGTTGCTTCGCGACTGCGCTACAACTAGCTTGTTTTCTTCGAAAACCTGACATACAACAAAGTTGTATGTTTGGAACTCTGTTCAAGTTTGATTTTATTTACAAGCCTGAAGCTAGCAAGCTAGCTAAGGCTTGCTTGCTTTTTTGCTAATAAAAACGAAGTTTTTATAACCTGTAAATAAAACAAAGTTTTATTTACTGACAAGGGTTCGGAGAACCTTGTAAAACAAGTCAATAAAAAAAACTATGTTTTTTTTATAGGCTTGTTTTATTAGGGTAGTAAAAAACGAAGTTTTTTACTAGCGAAGCAAGCCTGCAGCTTGCTTGCAAGCAAAGGCAACCTTACTTCGTTAGGCAAAGGCCAAGGTTTAGTAGCGCAGCAATAATAAAAAATACCTTTTGGTAGCCTAATTAAATTTCACTTTGTGAAATTTAATAATAGCTGTTATAAAAAATACTTTGTAGCGCAGCAACCTTGCAGGTAGCTGGCCTGGAATAAAACATAGTTTTATTCTTGCAAAAGGTATTTTTTATTAGTTGCCCTTTGGTCGCAATATACCCGTTATAAAAAATACTTTGTATTTTTTATAATAGGTATTATTAAATTTCACAAAGTGAAATTTAATTAGGCTATCAAAAAGCTTGTTTTTTTAGAAAAGCAATCGTATTTCATTAATGATTAATGCCACAAAGCTTAAATTTAACTTTAATTTTTTAAACTACCATAAAATCAAGATTTTCTGAATTATTTTCATTATTTTTTTCATCTGGATTTAAATAAAAATCTGAAAGTAAGCTAAATAATTCTCGATCATGTAATTCATATGCCACAACACCTTCAGGTTGTGAAAGAAGTTGATCTGCAATATTTAAATAAAAATCACATACATAAGTTAAAGAAGGTTCAGATTCAGCCATTTCAAATAATGTTCGTCCTTTTACTCGTGATATTCTAATATCTTCAATTAGCGGTAAAACTTCCAGAACAGGCATTGGGCAAGCCTCAACATATTTATCAATTAAGTCTCGTTTTGATGTTCGATTACCTACTAAACCAACTAATCTAAGAGGATGTGTACGAGCTTTTTCACGAACTGATGCAACAATACGATTTGCGGCAAATAAAGCGTCGAAGCCGTTATCTGTAATAATAATACAATAATCAGCATAATTTAAAGGCGCAGCAAATCCTCCACACACTACATCTCCTAAAACATCAAAAAGAATAACATCATATTCATAAAAAGCATTTAATTCTTTTAATAATTTTACTGTTTCACCGACTACATAACCGCCACATCCAGCTCCAGCAGGGGGTCCGCCTGCTTCGACGCAATTCACTCCTCCATATCCTTGATAAATTACATCTTCAGGCCAAACATCTTCGTAATGATAATCTTTTGCTTGTAAAGTATCGATAATAGTAGGAATTAAAAAGCCTGTTAATGTAAATGTACTATCATGTTTTGGATCGCAACCAATTTGTAATACTTTTTTACCCCGTCGAGCTAATGCTATTGATATATTACAACTTGTTGTAGATTTTCCAATTCCGCCTTTACCATAAACTGCTAACTTCATTAAGTTTGTACTCCTTGAAATAAAAATATTTTGTTTGAAATTATTGAATAAAAAATTTTATAAAATACAATTTTCTAATTAAAAATTAATTACAAAACAACTCATAAGTAATTTTATTAATAATAAAATAAACTCTTCAGCTTTTTTGTTTTATTATTGCTAATAAAGCTTAAGTTAGTATAATTAAAACAAAGGGATAAGCAAATTTCTTTTGTCAGTAAAAAAAGCTGTGCTTTTTTTTATAAGCTTCTATTTTTTTTTGTTAATAAAAATTTTGCAATAAGTTTGTAGCGCAGTAGTTGATAAAATCAAACTTTGCAACTAGCTTGTTTTCTTCGAAAACCTGACATACAACAAAGTTGTATGTTTGGAACTCTGTTCAAGTTTGATTTTATTTACTAGCGAAGCAAGCCTTAATTCAAAAGCAAAGCTTTTGAATAGAGCTAGCTTGCTCCTTTGCCTTGCAAAGCAAGGGGCAAAGGTAATAATAAAAAATACCTTTTGTAAGAATAAAACCTAGTTTTATTCTAAGCCTAATTAAATTTCACAAAGTGAAATTTAATAATACCTGTTATAAAAAATACTTTGTATTTTAAACGAAGTTTTTTACTAGTTGATAAAATCAAACAAAATTTGATTTTATTTACAAGCCTGCAGTAAGACAAAACTTTGTTTTGTCCAACAAAGGCAACCTTACTTCGTTAGGCAAAGGCAACCTTGTTTCCCCTTTGCCTTGCTTATAAAAAAACTATGTTTTTTTATTAGCAAGGGAGCATATAACCAAGTTGTATGCCAGGTTTTTGTATACAAAAACGTTAGGCTTGTAAAACAAGCAAAGCTTGTTTTATTAGGCAACTTACTTGCTAGTTGTTGCACTACTAAATTTACAAAATTTATAAAACAAAATTCAATTCAAATAATCAATACTAAGCATAAAATACTAAAAATAAAGAATTCTATATATACATTATATAGTTTAAAAAAATGTAAATAATCTATGTTTTAGATATTATTTACAACTTTTGTATACTAAATAATAAAGTCTGAACTACATGTCTTCAAAATCAAGCTTTTTATTTTTAGTTTTATTATCTAATATAAACAGTACAAGATAATAATATCATTATATACCTCAGTAATACGAAACATAGTGTACATATTGATTTTATAGATAAACATACATTTCACTTTCACACTATTTTAGAGAATATTACCCTTTATTTTAAGTGGCATATTTTAAAATTTCATCTGATAATATACGTTTAGCCAACATTTTTTTTGCAAATTCTGATAAAGCTAATCAACATGAAATTTTGTTTTTTAATATTTAAAACAAATTAAAAAACAAAATTACACAAAAAAATAAAAATATATTTCTAGACTAAATCTAACTAAGTATTTTTATTTTTTTAAGCTATCTAAAATATATAAACTATTTTTCTGTTTTATTTTTTCATAAATTAAAACTACTTCGTTATTAACTTTATGAGCAATGGATTTTGTATTTAATTTTTAAAAACGAGGTGGAACTTCAATTGCAAAATCTACTAAAGCATGATGTCAGCTATCTAATTTTTTAATAATTTGTTCCACTCCACCACGATGAATATGTATTGAGCTCAAATTCTTTCTATTTTTTTTGTCGAAATATAACATATTATTTAATTGAATATGGACAACATAAATAGAGGAGTAAAATTCGTTTCTTAGGGAGCTTCTTGTAAAATGCTCTAGGCTGAGGAAATTATTTTGAGTATTGATTTCCAGTAGGGGAATCAAGTATATCTTTTAATATTAAAAACCAACTCATGCTTTTTGTTCACAACTATCTATGTAAATATTTGTATAGTAATATTATTAAAAATAATATTTGGAATAATAGACATAGGTTTTGTAATAATAATTAGAACTTTAGTAATGATAAATGATTATAACTTTAGTAATGATAAATTATTATCACATAAACTACAGTGTAATTATTTAATTTTAGAAATTTTAAAAGAAAAAAGAATTGCATATTTAGGTTTAAGCTGTACTAAAAAATCCGCAATTAATGGAATAATTGAGCTAAAAAAAGATGCTAACTTAAATATACATACTAACACTAATACTTTAACTCAAACAATAAAACGAAAATTAGATAAACCTTTACACGTTTCGGATGAAGAATTAGGTTTTATTTTACGTGAACAGAACGAAGTATTTGAATTTATTTTGATACATTAGACCCATTATCTGCTATTAAAAAAGCAGATTTAAATGAAATACCCGAAACAGGCACTTTAAAGAAAAAAAAAATATATAAATGACAAATATCATCGTTTAAATAGATCTATTAGTATGTTTAACTTATTTGGTGTCTCAATTTATAATTTACATCTTTTTTACGGTTTTCTTTGTCGTGAAATAGAAAATAATGATAATTTAGATAGTTTATTCCACAATAAAAAAGATTTTGTAGCAACATATTTAATTCCAGTTTCACAAATTTCACAAGATCTGACTAATTTTACCAAAAATGAAATTGTTAATTTGTATTTTCGGTCTTTTTATGAGGTAGTTGATGATATTGATCCAGATTATAAAAAAATATCAGAGTCTACTCGAAGTAATGAAAAACAAATAATTCCAACAAATTCTTCAGAAAGGAAAATTTTTTTGCAGAATTTAGATTTTTCGTTAAAAAAAGACATTGAAATAAAGCAAACTTATTTAAGAATAGTTTTTCAATCTGATTACGAGGTGCATGATGACAACAACTCTTGTAACGCTAATGGCTGGCATTATCGTCCTGAAGTGTGGTGTCGATTAATTACTGTGGTATGAGTAACAGCACTAAATGGCACTGAACAAAAGTGGATGGCTGAAAGACTGGAAAAAAAAAACAAGGAAAATTTATAAATTAGATACGGTAAAAAAACGACGTACTGGAAATGAAGATAAAGATTCGGCTAATCAAAGTATAAAATCAGAAATTTCTTTAGATGAACCAATTGCACTTCATACTTTAACTTTTGAACAATTAAAACAAATTAAAAAAGAAACTCGTAATATTAAACCACGTTATGGCTGTGGCGAAATTGTTTATTTAAAAAAAGATATAACACAAGATGAGTATACAATCCAAAAACATTCATTATGTTGGGTAGAACAAATTACAGTTATCCTTGAAAAATCGGAATACAAAATAAAATATGTTTTATTATATGAATCCCCAAAAAACCCAGAAAATGATTTATTTCCTGACGTTGAATTTGAACCTGGACCTCCAGAGGGCTATATTATATTTTCAGCTGAGTAACATGACCTATTTGCTTAAGGTCAAGCTCAAATTAAAAGTTAAAAAGTTTAAAAAAAAATAAATATTCAAAATAATTTAGGAAAACTTATTTGTATTTCTATTTTTAATTAAGATTATTACTACTAATAATTAAAATTAGCTTAATTTATAATTAAGCTATTAATTATTTTTCTAAAAACTCATTATCTTTAATATTTGTTTTTTTGTCATATAAATTTTGTAAATGCTCTTTAATTTCATTTAAATTGTTGCTAACAATACAATTTTCTGCTAAAGTTAAAGCTTCTTTATGATCAATACCAACAAATGTTAAAATATTATAAAAGAAATCAGCGTTTTTTGATTCTGGATGAAAGCTAAAATAATTGTTATATGCACTACTATTTAATCGTTCTATAGGAAATATAAAGCTTTTAATAATTACAAATGAATATTTTTCAAAAAACTTATGCTTTTTTAATATATTTAAAGTTTGATAATGAACTAATAAAGATAATAAATTCTCTAATACCTCCCCCCAAGAGCCATAACTAACTTCAATAACTTTTTGCTTTTCAAGGTCTAATAAAGCATGATATATACCACAGACCACTAAATTAGGATATGGAATAGCAGTTAATTTTAATACGTTTTTGGGTGGAAAAAAGAAGTAGACATTTTCTTCAATAAAAAAAAAATAGTCAAGAAGATATCTTTCAATAATAAAATTCTTTAAAGATGGTGAGAAAAAACTTTGTTTTTTCTCACCCCAGTTTTCAATATTACTAAAAACATGTTTATTTTTATAAAAAATTTTATATTTTTTAATTTTTATCCAGAGAGACAGACTGGTTTGACACATAAAATAAAACAAGCTATTCTATAACACGTAGAGCTTTTTATTTTATTTTAATTCTACATATTTTTATCAATATAAAAAAATATTGATTACAAAGTTTTCATGGAGAGTTTGATCCTGGCTCAGGATGAACGCTGGCGGCATGCTTAACACATGCAAGTCGAACGAAAATAAAAAAATAAGTAATTATTTTTTTATTTTAGTGGCGGACGGGTGAGTAACGCGTAAGAATCTACCTTTAGGAGGGGGACAACAACTGGAAACGGTTGCTAATACCCCATATGCTGAGGAGCGAAATACATTGTGCCTAGAGATGAGCTTGCGTCTGATTAGTTAGTTGGTAAGGTAATTGCTTACCAAGGCTATGATCAGTAGCTGGTCTGAGAGGATGATCAGCCACACTGGGACTGAGACACGGCCCAGACTCCTACGGGAGGCAGCAGTGAGGAATTTTCCGCAATGGGCGAAAGCCTGACGGAGCAATGCCGCGTGGAGGATGAAAGCCTATGGGTCGTAAACTCCTTTTCTCAGAAAAGAAATTTTGACGGTATCTGAGGAATAAGCATCGGCTAACTCCGTGCCAGCAGCCGCGGTAAGACGGGGGATGCAAGTGTTATCCGGAATAATTGGGCGTAAAGCGTCTGTAGGTGGTTTACCAAGTCTGTTGTTAAAAATCAGGGCTCAACCCTGATCCGGCAACAGAAACTAGTAGGCTTGAGTACGGTAGGGGCAGAGGGAATTCTCGGTGTAGTGGTGAAATACGTAGATATCGAGAAGAACACCAATAGCGAAAGCACTCTGCTGGGCCGAAACTGACATTGAGAGACGAAAGCTAGGGGAGCGAAAGGGATTAGATAAATCTGACCCGCTCTAAGCTTCAGTGACTACGAAGCTTGATTTCAATTATATATAATTGAAATTTTAAATATAGGTCGAAGGTGTCCCCTTAAATTGTGAAATTTAAGTGCGCATCCAGCTATATCGGTGAATCTTTTATACTTATTATAAGTATAAAACAACCCCGAGGGAAGTTTTTTTACCCCGTAGAGACTATGAATACTCAAGAGATAGTAGGTATGGAAAATTCTTTAAAAAATGTGAATTTGACAAGAAAAATTCTTAAAAACATACCTTTGTCGGATTCTTGTGTAAGCATTATTTTAGGTTCAATTTTAGGTGATGGTTCATTAAAAATTCATAAAAAATATAAAAACGCTCGGTTTAAGTTTCGTCATAGCATTACTCAAAAAGATTATTTTGAATGGAAAGTTTCTATGCTTAAAGAGATTTCATCTGAAAACTCAGTGATTATTCAAAAGCCAGATGGTTTTTCTACTAATCAAAAGCTTTTATACCAAAGCAGGGCTTTAGAAAGTTTAACTACTATATATAGTAGAACACATTCTCATAATACAATAGAGATTAAACGAAGTTGGCTCAATCATTTAACACCTTTATCTCTTGCTATTTGGTGGTTAGATGATGGTTCATTAATTTCTAATAAAAGAAAAGGCGTTATTTGTACTGATGGTTTTTCGAAAGATTCTGTAGAGATTTTATCTAAGTATTTGTTTGTGGTTTGGGGTATAACTGCTCGTGTAGCTAGTGTTTCTGGAAAAAACAGGAAATTATCAAAACAAACTGAATATTCTAGACTTTGGTTTTCTACAACTGAATTAAAAAAATTTTTAAGAATAATTTTACCTTATATTCCAACCAAAAGTTGTTTATCAAAAGTAATGATTACGTATAAAGATCTTGAACTTCAACAACGCTGGATCTCTGAAGTAAAAACTGCATTACCTTTATTTTTTTAAAGAAAGTTTTTCAGAGAATGATATAGTCCGTATGTTTTTGGCAATATATTTATTCGCAAAAATACATGACCCCTGTAGTCCTAGCCGTAAACGATGGATACTAAGTGCTGTGCGACTCAAAACGTCCAGTGCTGTAGCTAACGCGTGAAGTATCCCGCCTGGGGAGTATGCTCGCAAGAGTGAAACTCAAAGGAATTGACGGGGGCCCGCACAAGCGGTGGAGCATGTGGTTTAATCTGATGCAACGCGAAGAACCTTACCAGGGCTTGACATCCCATCTGATTTTTTGAAAAAAAAATCTTTATTATCAGATACTTTGTATCTTTGATAAAGATGGTGACAGGTGGTGCATGGCTGTCGTCAGCTCGTGTCGTGAACACTCGCGACCTTAAGAAGCGATTCTTAATGATAAATCTAGCTCATAACGGTGAAACCTAAAACATATTATTGTTATGGCAATACCGTGGGAAGTTCGTAAAGTTTGTTTAATAATCATAAATAGGATAGTATAATGAAATTTACTAATAACCAATTTTCTATTTTAAATATACCACATCCACTACATAGCTTCCTTATTGGTACTATTTTAGGAGATGGTTATATTACAAAACGAGGTATGTTACAAGTTGAACAAAAAGATTACGAATATACGAAATGGAAATTCAACTTTTTACTAAACCTCAATATGGGTATAGTAAATACGTCCACTAAAATAACTGAAGTTAAACGAATACATCAGAAAACACAAAAACAATCCATATCGTATAGGTTTTATACTAAACCATTCTTTCTAGAATGGCGAACACTTTTTTATTTAGAAAGCCATATTCCAAATAAAAAGGCAATAAAACAAATCCCATTCAACATAGAAAATTTATTAGTAGATCCATTAAGCTTAGCTATTTGGTTTATGGACGATGGTGGCAAAGGTGGTAATACTTTAAACGGAGTCATTATTTCTGTTTTTAAGTTTTCTGACGTGGAAGTTGAATGTTTACAAAATTGTTTACAAAATAATTTTGATATTCAATCTACTTTTCATGCGCCTAAAACTTCCAAGCAATTATATATTCCAAAACGAGAATATATAAAATGGCATCATTTAATTACCCCTTTCATTATACCTTCTCAAAGGTATAAACTTTTATAACCCCGTAACGACTGAGGAAATGCGCTTTAATAAAAACATTAAGTTTTTCTTTTAAAGGCAAAGTACAAGATGCTTGATAGTAATTGTAATTCATATTAATTAAGTATGAAACTACGAACTGAATAGTATAACACGCTAGCTCTTATTTGCTACAAATAAGATGAAGGTATAGTCTGAGCCTATAAGAAATTATAGGGTTGATTGTAAACATAAGTTTATAATTGGAGATGTTGGGTTAAGTCCCGCAACGAGCGCAACCCTTGTCTATTATTGCCGAATACTAACGTATGGAAAATTATAGAGACTGCCGGTGATAAGCCGGAGGAAGGTGAGGATGACGTCAAGTCGGCATGCCCCTTATGTCCTGGGCGACACACGTGCTACAATGGCCGAGACAATGAGATGCTACTTCGCGAGAACACGCTAACCTCAAAAACTCGGTCTTAATTCGGATTGCAGGCTGCAACTCGCCTGCATGAAGCTGGAATCGCTAGTAATCGCCGGTCAGCCATACGGCGGTGAATACGTTCCCGGGCCTTGTACACACCGCCCGTCACACTATCGGAGTTGGCTTGGCCCAAAGTCGTGACTTTAACCTTCGCCTTTCAGGCTAGGAAAAGAGCGCCTAAGGCAGGGCCGGTGACGAGAGTGAAGTCGTAACAAGGTAGCCGTACTGGAAGGTGCGGCTGGATCACCTCCTTAACGTAACATCACATCATAAAAATATAATAAAAAATATTTTTTAATATAATTAAATTGATATAATTATATTAAAAAATGCTTAAATGGTTAATTAGATTAATTAACCATGGTGTCATGTCTATCTTATAATAAATACTAACCATGGTGTCATGTCTATCTTATAATAAATACTAACCATGGTGTCATGTTTATTTTACAATAAATACTAACCATGGCGTCATGATATTTTACATTAAAGAATAAAATGAATCGAAAATATAATGATAATAGTTCTAATTTAAGAACTATTGCAAATTCTGATAGCAATAATCATGGTTGGGAAAATTTTACAAATTATGATAGCAATAATCATGGTTGGGAAAATTTTACAAATTATGATAGTAAATTATTTTTAAGTAATGCAAATGAAGCTAAAGGTGAAATTTTGATTAATCCAATTAAACCATCTTCTAATAAAATTCCTTATATACCAGCTCCTCCGATTGGTATAAATGCTTTTTCCACAAATTCAAAAATTGAAAATCGAAAATTAAATTTAATTATTTTGCTCCAATTAATGATTTTGATATTTATATGGTATATTCGCTTTGTAGACCCCTAAAATACTATTCAATAAATTTAACTGTTAATAAATATATTTTTTTATATATACGAATTTGATAAACCAAAATTTTTTAGATTTTATTTTTACTATTATAAAATTTAAATAAGAATATAAAAATTATTCTATGAACTTAGATAGAGCTACAAATTTAGGCGTAAATATTCCATTTCAAAAAAAACAAAAAAACAATAATTGGAATATTAAATTAAAAAACTACATGTTTGAAAACCATATTCCAGATTGGATTTTTGGTTATACTAATGCTAAGTTAGTTTTTCAATTTTACGCTATTTTCTCGGATATTTTTTCTATGCTCACATATTTTGGATTTGAAGGCGATCTTTGTTTATTTAAAGACACGGAAGATATAAAAGAAAATGAATTAGAGCTTACTAATAATGATTTAAAAAATTATAATTTTTTTAAATCAAATTTGTCACAAAAACAGTATTTTAATAAATACATTGGTAAAAATATGTCATATATTAAATTTGTTCAGTCAAGTTTTTTTATGTGTTTAAATACTTCATTTAAAAATAAAAATCGATCCGATTTTATCTTTCTTATAGAAAAATTTTGTGATTCTTTACTTTGTAATGTTAATACTGTAACAAATGAAATTCTATTTCAAGATTTGCTAAATCTTGATATTTTTTATCATTTTCCTTTAGAATGTATTCAAGGTTTTACCGAAACCTTAAAAGACCCAATATTATTATCTAGTTTAAAGGTAAATAACTTTGAACGTATTGAAAAAGAATATAGAATTTCACGTTGTTTAGAAGCTTTTCCATTTTATTTTTCAAAAGAATTTTCTCTAGAATGCATACAAGATTGTACAATATTGAACAGTGTTGCTCCATTACTTTTAGCTTTTAAAGTATATGAAATTAAATTAATTATTCAGTATAAACCTTTATGGAAAAAAAATTGTCATCAAGATTTTGTTTTTTTTCAACAATTTATTATAAATAATAAATATTTATCAAAACAAAATCTTGATTTGCTACTAAAAAAAAACAATAATTTTTATAATTATGAATAATTATACGGAAACAAAAAAGGTAAGCATTAAAAAACGTTTATCTACTTTTTTAATCGGGTGCACAGCAATAGTGATTATGGTGCCTACTCCTTTTTCAATTAGAAATACTCCTCTAGTTGCACTTTTTCCAACTAAATCTATACCCACTTTACAAACAGCAGCACCTAAATTTAGGGCTTATGTAAATTATCAAAGACTTAGAAATAATGATGTTTTCAAGATAGGAAAACTTACGCCTCCTTTCACTGGAATGTTTGGTAGCTATGATGTCACCCAAATGGACCCACATGTAAATAGAGCCCGAAAAAGTTGGATTAGCCATGACCCCCCGGAACAATTAAGCAATAAGCAAACTCATGAAGTATTAATAGATGGTAAAAAATATTTTATTACAACTTTTACGTACAAGGAAACTAATTATTGGTCTATGTTAGGCAATAGAGTAAGGTATAAAGATGGGGATAAAGTAGCTCGAAAACTTACAGCATGGGTAAGTATTCAGCCCATATATAAAAATTATACAGCGCTTCCTTTTACGGTGGTATATGATCACGTATATCCATAACCTTTTCGTGATGCTATGGGTATCGATGAAAGCAATGCTTATGCAGTTATGATGCCTGATTTTTTAAATCCTGGCAGAACAAGTAATCTAGGTCAAATGATGGGTAGATATCAGGGCTTTGATTTTGGACTACCTCCTACAAAGGAACTTGAATTAGGTTTCCATGAAATTTCAAAACGTCGTCAATTAGATGTCCTTGAACGACTTATTGTTTTGTTTAATCCTATTGTTTCTCCATATGCTTCCCGCCCCTCAAAAGAAAAACTTATTCGAGCGGATCAATTACAAATAGTATTTGACTTATGGGATGATTTTGAAAGAGGATTTGATTTAGCTTATACCCAAGATAATTCGCTATACCAGAATGATTTTTGTGCAAAATATAATATTGATCCAAATAAACCCGAAAGTATGATGGCTTTTTATGCAGAACTTCTTTTTAGTGGACAAGATAAGGATTTCAAAGAGATAGAAAGTTATTATGCAAAAACACAAAATCAAACAAACGAATTATTAAGCGAAGAATATTTGATTGCACAGATAGTTGAAAGTACAACATTTCAATCTAAATATATTCACGAACTTACTCAATTTATTGATAGCCCTACATATTGTAACTATGCCAAAACAAAGCTAAAGATAAACAATAACCGAATTATTAGACAGCTTAAGCACTTAATTCAGCTATTTGAAAGAGATCCAAATTTTGATAAAAAATTTGCAATTTCGAAATTACAAGAATTTCGAACTTTTTGTAAATCCAATAAAACGTTTTCAATACCTAATAAAAAGCAACTTGTAACAGAATTATGTAATGGTAAAATAATGCAGCTTGGTAATTTTCATCAAAGCCGCTGGGGTAAAGGACAGGCTTTTGATTACAGAGTTACATCTGCACGGGATAAACGTAATGTGGTAATTGGAAAACCAAATACTAAAACATATAATAATTTAATTAGTGGCCCTGCTTTATTACCAAGACAAGCAGATACTAAAGGTTTTTTAACCGGGGTGACGAGAAGAAAATTAAAGAAAAATAACTTAGAGCCCCCCGAACCAAACCATAATAGAGTTGCATTCAACTGGGGCCCAATTAGTGGGTATTACAACATAGGGGGAATAGAATTCGACGTTGGGTCTGTACCAAATCATGATAATAGTGAGCGAAAACCAGGTAGAGATATTGGTTTAGATGGAGATGTTGGCTCAGATGGAGATGATTCAGATCCAGATGAAAGGCCAGATGGAGATGATTCAGATCCAGATGAAGGGCCAGGTGGCGATGATTCAGATCCAGATGAAGGTTTAGATGGAGATGATTCAGGTCCAGATGAAGGTTTAGGTGGCGATGATTCAGCTCCAGATCACGGATCAAGTAGAGACACTTCAAAAAAAGTGAAACCAGATAATAGTAGCAAAACAAGTGATAGCAGTTCAGCTGGTAAAACAAGTAACTCGGACAATACCAAACGATATGGTCCGCCGACTCTTCCTGCTAAGGCAGATAAAATACCTGCTTATAGGTAAAAAAACAAGATTTCATTCCAAATTTTTGATATAAGTTTTATTTAAATAAAAATATATTTTTTAAATTTTAAAAAAATACTATTGAATTTTAAACTAATTTTATCTATCAATGATGACACCTACTATCACTCCATACCACTCAAATTTAGAATTAAGCTTATTAGATTTAGCTTATGATGTACATGTGGCAAAGCAATATGCACTTATTTCTTGGGTGCACACTTATATTAAGAAAGCTCCTGATGAATTTATTTCAACAGATGATCTTTATACTTATTATATAACTGATTTAAAAGCATTAAACCCTAATACAATTATGCCAGAAAAAACATTTTACAAAGAAATTCAATCAATGTTATCAGCAAATAATCTTGTTTTTGGAAAAACACGACAAAGCGGAAAAAGAGGGTTTATTGGAATAGCATATTCTAAATAAACACTATATATTAATTAAATAACAATATACTATTCTGAACAATAGTATGCAACACACTTCAATAAAAAAATTAAATTTAGTTAGTTATATTATTAGAAATAATTTTTATTTATAGTCGTTGTAAGGTAAAATTTAGCTCTTTTATAAATTTCTAATGATAAATTTATAGTGTGGTGACGAAGTTGAAGTCATGACAAGGTAGCCGTACTGGAGGGTGCGGCTGGATCACCTTTTTTTATAAACTGATTGTAAACTGACTATGCGTTTACATCACCTGTTAATTTCTTAAATATCTCAAAAATAGTACCATTACTTAATTTTAATGCAAAAAATTAAAAACCATCATTATTAAAAATGATAGCGTCGTAGCGTCATGGTGCTATGCTACTCAGATATTATAATTACCTGCTATTATTTCTTCTATAAATAAAGAATTAAAAATAGAGTAAGTACGAAATTTATTTACCAAAAACATATTAAAAATAATATGAAAAAATATTTTAAAATCGCCTTCTCGGTTTTTTAGTAGAATGGTGCCAACAGTAGTAAAAAAAAACTCATCCTTTGTTTTTTCTCAGTTTGGATTAAATTTAAATATAAACAAAAATGAATTGATGCCAGAAACAGAATTAAAATGGGATTCTATGGTGGCTCTTCTTGTTGAAAAAAACATAAAATCACTAGACGAAAAAATAGTGAAACTAGTTTTCGGGTAAGTTGGTAGGCTTGATAGTCTGGATGGTGAAGAACCCTAGCAAATAGCTTTTTATGATGAAAATTTAATCAAGCCGCTTGATTATAAAAAATACCTTGGCAGTTGATAAAATCAAACTTGAACAAAGTTCAAGCTAGTTGCACAGTTTGATTTTATTTACCTGCGGTAAGACAAAACTTTGTTTTGTCCAACAAAGGCAGTTTTATTATTGGAAAATCAAGAGGATACAACAGACCCAGTATTTATAGCAATAGGTCTTTATAGGAATGGATTTTTCGTACTTAATACTAACTATAATCAAAATTCATCAACATGTAACACTGTTGATATTAGCAAAAATTTAAAACAAGAAAACTCTTTTTCTGTGACTGATATCTCTGCTCCTGATATACAGAAAATTTTTAAACAAGTAGCAAAAATTATTAATAAAAGTTTATTTGCAGACTTTAAAAAATAGTTTGGAAGCTGGGAATTTAGTTACTGTAACAGCTGATTTTACTGAAGAGAAAGATGACAGTTTTACGATAAAGATTTGTGCTAGTTACATTGGCATCATTTTAAACCCAGATAAAGATCAAATTATAGACGAAAATACTAAAATAAAATCAAACATAAAAGACTATTTAGAAGAAGATGTAGAAGAAGATGAAGTTTTGGTGTACTTTGGCGAGGTCCATTTGTGGGATCTTTTTGATTTCTCAAAGAATAATTCTGATAGAATTGCACCTTTCGAGAAAAATGATGGTTACATATTAAATAAAGCTTTTTTACTTCCTCTTTGTTTTAAACAGCATTCATCTTCTTAAATGAATACATTTATTTATTAATGTATTAGAAATATCTATAGAATTTATAGTAATTTAGCTCTATCGAAATTAAATTTTTATATTATGTTATTTATTAATTTTAAAATTAATAAATTTTGGTAAAAATAATTTTTTTAAACGAAATCAAGCCTAAAAAAGCTTCTGTATTTTTTTTACCAATAAAAAAAATTTTTTTTTTAAAAAATTTATAGAAATAATTAAAAATAAGTTCTAAATTTAGATTTTTTAGTAAAAAAAATTTTTTTTAATACATGTTATAATTTTATTTAATTATAAAAATTAAATAATAAATTATATTATTACTATAACTAAGTCTTTTTTTATAAAATTACTTTGATTAACAAAATAGTCGTCACCACATGTTATTGCTATTTTTTGTCAAAACTAGTAGAATAATTATGAACCGGCCAGATTATATAATCTACATAATTTTTGTTAAACTATTTTCATATCAAAAATGAGGGAGAAAAAACAAATATATGGAAAAAAAAGTCAATATGTGGTCAAACGTTGTTGGGGCTTTTGGTAATAGTGTCGCTGGGGGGGTCGGTGTTGCAGCAGTTGTTCAAGCACATAATCACAACCAACGAAAAAAACCTGTTGAAAGCTATATTGAAGCCCAACGTCAGATGAATGCTACATGTTCAATCCGAGGCCATGTTAAAAACAATCTATGTACAAAACAGGAAGCTGCCGCGTGGTGCCAACAGATGGGTTTAAAAAAAACTGCATACGAAATCCCAATGGAAATGAAATCACAGTCTATTGAAAAAGATAAAAAAGTAAAGCGTGGAGAAAAATCAGTGGTGAAAACAAAATTACAGCCAGATAAAAACAGAGACTCTAATGAAAATCCATTTGCTAGTATTACTTTATCTGATAATAAAAAAAATTTTACATCAACAACTGCCGAATCAAATAAAGAAGGTATAGAAGAACCGACTACTTGTACGACAGCTGCTTTTGATGATTATAAATACTCTCAACAAGAAGGACCGACTGCTTATACGGCATATGCTTTTGATGATTATAAATACTCTCAACAAGGCAGAGAATCCGGTGTTGTTGTTCAAGCGGATTCATTTAAAACTTTAAATTTGCCACCTGTTCTTCCTGCTATTCCTATTGGTTTCGCGGCTGGCGTAGGGATTTTTGCTTTTTATTTTGTAAGAATACGTTTTGTAGATTGGGTAACAGTAAAATATCCAAATACTAGACATCTTTTTCAAAGTCGAGAGCAGTATTTATTAGAAAAAAAAGTTGAAAGTCAAATTCAAAAACAACTAGAGTTGGAAAGCAAAGTAAAAAAACTAACAGAACAAATAAATAGTTCGTTCTAAAATTTTTTTTAATAACATGTAAAATTACGCATAAATTGATTTTTTTAATTTAGAAAAATTAAAATTAGGGCTAGAGAAACTTCAAGCTTCACGGTTTTACAACCAATAGATTTGAAGTTTGTAGCGTCTGCCAATTCCGCCATATTCCTATAATCTGATATATATTTTATATATATAATATCACATCAATTATTAGATCTCAAATTAAATTCGAATTATTAAACATACAAAATTAAATTTATTCATAGTATAATTATTATATATAAATTGTAGGTATAATGTTTTAAAAATATATAACAAAGTTATATGTAAAACTTTTTTCTTAAGAAAACAAGCTTTGCTTATGTTCTTAAAGTTGATAAAATAAACTTTAGTTTATTTTATTTACTAGCTGCTAACGTTTTTGTATACAAAAACCTAACATACAATTTCCCCTTTGCCAGCGTAGCAGTTTCAACAAAGTTGAAATATTAGCAAAGGGAAATATAACAAAGCAAGCAAAGCTTGTTTTATAAGGTTCTCCGAATCCTTGTCAGTAAATAAAGCATAGCTTTATTTACAGGCTAAAAAAATATTTCAACAAAGTTGAAACTGCTACGCTGGCAAAGGGTTCTTGTAGCGCAGTCGCGAAGCAACCCTGCGGGTCGCTTGCGACCAAAGGGCAACTCACGAAGTAAGTTGCTGGCTACTTACTTCGTTAGCAAAAATCTTTTATTTTTGCTAGAACCTTGGCCTTTGTAATATTTTTCACACAAATGTGTGAAAAATATAACAAGCAAGCCTTAGCTAGCTTGCTAGCTTCAGGCTTGTAAATAAAATCAAACAAAGTTTGATTTTATCAACTAGAAAACAAACTTTGTTTGTTTTCTTAGGAAAACGTTTTTTCTTAGCTAATAAAAAATACTGTGTATTTTTTATAATCCCGGCAAAGTTGAAATATTAGCAAAATGGAAGTAAGTAGTAAACAACTTACTAACAAAGTAAGTTAGTTGTTTCACTACAGGTAAATAAAATTAAACTTCGTTTGATTTTATCAATCAATAAAAAAACCTCGTTTTTTTATAGGCTAGTAAATAAAACGAACTAAAGTTCGTTTTATCAACTAGTGAAACAATGTTTCACATTCATTATTAATCACATTATTAATAACAACATTTTTAATAACTGTAATATTAATAAAATGGTACTAATACTAATTACTAATATAGTGAAAATACTATGTTTTTTCTAATTGCTTTTATTTATATTTTTATTTAAAATATAATTAAACAGGGTCGATGCCCGAGTGGTTAATGGGGGCGGATTGTAAATCCGCTGGCGTGAGTCTACGCTGGTTCAAATCCAGCTCGGCCCAAGCATTTGTTTTTGTTATGTACAAGCTAAAGAAAAATTATAAATACTCGTAAGCTATCGCTATTATTATCTATTAAATAGGTAAAAAAAGCCTGCTTTTTATTTACTATCTATTTAACAAATAAAAAATTTTTTTATAAAAATTTATCAACTACAGGCTTTTGCTCGTAAAAAACTTCGTTATTTACGAGCAAAAAATACCAAATACATATAATTTTGTTATATGTAAAATTTTTATGTACAAAAATGCCAGGGCTCATAGTTCAACGGATAGAACAGCGACCTTCTAAGTCGTAAATGTAGGTTCGATTCCTACTGAGCTCAATTTTTATTAAAAAATTAACAAAATTATCAAACGATACTTTTGAAATCCAACAAAATAAGTTAAACAAGTTTCATAATAAAAATTTGTACAAAGTACTAAGCTTTCCGAAGAAAGCTGACATACAACTTGCAAGCATACAACTTCGCTAACGGAGTAAGGTTGCCTTTGTCGCGCAGTCGTTGATAAAATCAAACTTCGTTTGATTTTATCAACGACTACGCTACAACCTTACTCCGTTAGGGAAATAAGGTTGCTATTGTATTTACTAATTATTAAATTCATTAAATAAAATTATTTTTAACTAAAACATAAAAATGTTCTTAAATAAAGCTAAAACGCAAGTTTATATTTGGCCATATGGCATTTCTAACGCAGCTACCTATATTCATCATATACTTCAGTTTGAATCAAATTTAGAATTATTGATAGAATGTGAAGATTTTTTAGATGAGTTAGATTTAAATAGGTTTATCTTTAGTGTTGATAATTTGCCAACCGTGGATGATAAAATTGACAGGTTTTATGATTTGGAACTGAGTAATTGGACAATGAAAGAAAGCTTTGCTTCAGCTTTTTTTTATCTGATTAAAATGGAGAAAAAAAGATCTAAAAATCATCTTAAATTCAGTACTGCTATATATATACAAAAATATATGGACATTGTTTGTAACGATATGTATTCAGACATAATTATAGAAATATATCTTTTTTTTAATGTATTCAATTTATATCCTGATCAATGTATCAATGGTTGTGTTAATTTTTTTTCAAAAACTTGCTGGAATATTAATACAAAAAACTATTTAAATCACCTTGGGTTAAAAAAATTATTAAATTTAGTTAACATTGAACCTAAATCTTTAGAAGAAATTATAAATTTGTGCAATTATATGCATACAGTTTCACCTTTTATATTATATTTAGTTAAATATAATATAAAAGGTGAATTTTTTTTTTAATAAAAACTATTATGATAAATTATTTACACTGGTTCAAAGTTGCAATTATATCCAATTAGAAAATTTTTATGGAAATAAAGAACATGTAGAAGTTCTTTATTTTGAATTATGTAAAATTGAAAAACGTAGAATTATAAATCTTGTATACACCCGAGTGAAAGTATTTAGTCAAATTAAAATAGCAGGTCCAATCAAAAAAAATATTTTTAAAAAGAAGATGTTTTTTACTTGGGTTAGAAAAGGAATGTTTTTAAGTACACTGGTAGTTTTAAGCACGACAATGTTAATTTCATTAAAACGAAATAATTATTCACAGAGTAATTCTTTTCCGCCTTATGCAACTTTTGCGACGTTGTCAAATCCTGCTTTATCTCGACTTTCTTCTAAAAGTTCAATTAGCGAATCTAGTACAGTTAATAGTGCGTCTGAACATAGGTCTATTTCAACTCTAGCAGTGACCGAAGGTATTTTTTCGCAATCTTCTACTATTTCAACTAGAGGCAGACCTAAGATTATAATCCCAAAGCATAGCGGATTTAGGTCTAGTACAATTAAAACTGAACGAGAGTTTTTAACAGATCAGCTTTTTCCAAAAAGAAATAAATCAGTAAGTGATAGACTGAAATTAAAATTATGTTTAAATCCAACAACTCAAGAAAATCCAAATACTACAACAGAAAGAATAAGCACAGGGTCGACTGATATTCCTTCCTCAACTAATTCAATAGTTTTTAAAACGTCAAAACGTATTTTCTCTGGAAGGGTTTATAAAGAAAAACTTTGGAAAAAAGGTAAGCTTAAACAAAGTCCTGTGGATTTATTATTTATTAAAGGTTCAGAGCATAAAGTTAGTATACCAATACCATACGTTAATAAACACATCATTCGAAAAAAATTTACACAAACGGCTATTAAAAAATATAACTTAAAAGGCAAATACGCTTATTTTATACCAGATTCGAATAACCATTATAAACGTCTTACTATAGTTGGAAACGTTTTTAGTTGCGCTGAGTCCAAATCTTTTAAGAAAGAACTTCAGAAAATTGTCAACGACGATGCTTCATACAAACTTTTACCGCATACATTTGAACATGTTTTGCCCGAAAAGTGGCTAAAAACAATGAATATAAGTCGTCTTCCACGAAGTGGCGTAGGAGACCCCGCCGTTGGCCCTTTAATTGGGGAAATAGGAAATAAACTTATGGGGAAAAATAAAATAAAATTAACCGCGCCATATTCTTCTGATAACAAAGATCTAACTATTTTCGACCCTAATTCACAATTTAACATAGTAGATTTGCTAACAATTTGGACAAAAGAACATCAACATGCTGGATTAGCTCGTTTTGAAAAAAATTGTGAGACTGATCTGGAAGAAGCTCAAAAAAAATGTTTTAGCGAGCTTGCAAAGAGCTCATCTTGGGAAAAACTATCTGAAGATAAAAAATATGAAAAAAGTTATGCTTATTTAAAAAAATATCTCAACGAACAATTAGATAAAGATAATTCGTTACTCGTTGATAGTGCTTTACGTGATGTTTACCAAAAAGGATATAAAGAGTCCACAAAGTATTCTTTAGCAGATGTTGAAAGTTGGCAACGTAAAACACAATTAGAAAAAAATCAAACTCCAGGTTATTTTTTTGCACGGACATTAGTTAACAGCGCTGAAAGTCAGCTTTACACTGATTTTTTGCTAATTAATTACAATAAATATCAACCCACTAAAGAGTTTGTAACATTACCTTGTCCACTAGAATTTTGTCGATATCACTTTAAACAACAAATTTCGCGAACAGAAGCTTTACATAAACTTTCGTTTTATATGCAAGAAAGCTGGCCAGATGAAGGAAATAATAAACAGTTATATAAATTACTTGCAGAAGAAAAATCTCGTATGAAAATTTTTAATGAAGAATTTCTAAACCAAGCAGTTGAAATTTGGAGACAAGTTAAGGAAGAAGCACAAATAAATCCAAACGGTGTACAATTTTTTGATAAAAAAAATACTCTACAACAGGTTAATTTTACTGAATATGAACAGGAATTCGAGGAGGAAATAAAAAGTTTTAAAGATGAAATCAATTCAAATTTCATTCCAGTTACAGAAGACTCAAATAAAATAACTTTTGATTTGCTTTTTAATCTAGATAATGATTTTGATATTGATGTTCAAACGGGTAAAGCTTCAAACTGGAGAGCGAATAGGTTTATCAAACCATTCGAATGTAATTTTCGCGAACCTTTTGAAAAGTATAAGTTTGATATCGATACAATTTCGAATATACAATCAGAACCCAACCCAGAGACATATCTATAGCCAAGGTTCTTGCAAAAATCAAAAATTTTTGCAAGAACCCTTGCTAATAAAAAAACTATGTTTTTTTATAAGTTATAAAAACTGCCCCTTTGCTAATAAAAAAACTATGTTTTTTTATAAGCAAAGCAAGGGAACATACAACTTTGTTGTATGTCAGGTTTTCTTCCTAATAAAACAAGCTAAGCTTGCGATAAGTTTGTACTTGTACAAATTTTACAAGGTTCTCCGAACCCTTGCTTTGTCAGTTGATAAAATCAAACATTGTTTGATTTTATTTACAGAAAACTTCGTTTTTATTAGCAAAGGGTTCGGAGAACTTTGGAAAACAAACTTTGTTTGTTTTCTTAGGAAAACGTTTTTATTAGCAAAGGGTTCGGAGAACTTTGGAAAACAAACTTTGTTTGTTTTCTTAGGAAAACGTTTTTATTAGCAAAGGGTTCGGAGAACCTTGGAAAACAAACTTTGTTTGTTTTCTTAGGAAAACGTTTTTATTAGCAAAGGGTAGGAGAAAACTTTGTTTTGTCCAACCTTACTTCGTTAGTTGTAAATAAAATCAAACAAAGTTTGATTTTATCAACTACAAAGTTATTGCAGCTTTTTTATTAGTAACTACTCAATTTTTAATTAAAAAATTTTGTTTTTATTAACGAAAACTTTGGAGAAATTTAGAAAAAAAGCAAAGCTTATTTTCTTATTTATTAGCAAAGGGTAGTAAAAAGCTTTACAACCAATTTGTAATACTTTTTTATTTCGCTGAGCTAATGCTATAGATATATTACAACTTGTTGTAGTTTTAACAACCCCACCTTTTCCATACACTGCTAATTTAATTACACTGCTATATTCATTAATATATAATTCCGTAATAGTTAATAACCGAATATTTTTAAAATATATATTTTTTAACCGTAGGAGTAGCACAATAACTATAAAATATAATTATTACAACGAACTAGCAACTAAAAGATTTTGATTTAAAGAATTGACACTAATTAAATATAACAAATTCTTAAGTGGTTACCAGTTAAAAGTTAAAAGTATAAAATATAAAAATATACTTTATAATGCATATAATTTTGTTGGAAGTTACTTTTTTAAAAATGTATACCTTTTAAAGGTATATAAGTAGTTGAAACTTATATAGCACAATATTTTCTTAACAAATTCTAACGAAGTAAGAAAAATTTAAAATTTGAATATTGTAAGTATTTAAATTTTATTTATTTCATAAAATGTGGTATATATACATATACTTTATACTTTTTTTATTTTTTATATTTTAAATAAAATATATTTATTAATTTTTTATATGTATTAATTATACAACATCAATAAGTACTATATTAATTATATAACACTAATAAGTACTATATTAAAAATATTCTACTTTCTAATAAAATTTAAAATACTATTATGTCCCGTTACAGAGGTCCTCGATTAAAAATTATACGCCGACTTGGTGAATTACCTGGATTTACAAAAAAAACTACGAATAAAAAAAAGTCATCAGGTCAATACACTGGAAATAAAAAGAAATTATCACAATATGCTATTCGTTTACAAGAAAAACAAAAGCTTCGTTTTAATTATGGGTTGACTGAATCACAACTAATAAAATATGTTCAAGCAGCAAGAAAAACAAAGGGTGCTACAGGAGAAGTATTACTTCAATTATTAGAAATGCGCTTAGACAATATTGTTTTTCGGTTCGGAATAACGCCTACAATAGCTTCAGCACGGCAATTAATAAGCCATGGTCATATTTTAGTTAATAATAAAAAAGTTACTATTCCAAGCTATCAATGTGAAATAAAAGATATAATTGCAGTTTCTAAAAATAAAAATTCCCGTAATTTGATTACAATGTTTTTTGAAAACTCTAATTTACATACTGTTCCGAATCATTTAACATTTGATAAAGAAACTTTGACGGGTAAAATCAACGAGATTGTGAGTCGTCAATCTGTAAATTTAGATTTAAATGAATTACTAATTGTTGAGTATTATTCTCGTAGAGTATAGCCTTTCTTAGTAAGCTAACTGCTAACCAAGTAATTAATTCATAAAATTAAGCTTTGTTTTATTTTTTTTATAACTTCCTTAGTAGTTGCTTCATTACAGTCTAGCTTCGATTATAAAATATTTATTGTAATTATATATCTTTATATAAAAGAATTTTCACGTACATGTTTGATTAAATATGTACATGAAAATTCAAAATTAAATAAATAATTTTTTTCATTTTCATACTTATAAATTTTTATATTAAGGAAAGGTGTTTGAGTTCAAATCTCTTCTTATTTTTTGCAAAATAAGAAAAAAAAATTGGTTAGTAACATAACCTATTGCTTTTTATTTTTTGCTTGAAAATACAGAAAGTACTAGATTTGGGGATAGAGGGACTTGAACCCTCACGGTTTTTCAACCAACGGATTTTAAGTCCGTAGCGTCTGCCAATTCCGCCATATCCCCTCAATTTATACTAATCAACATAAATATTTAGATGCTAGTCTATTACTGTAAATTTTATAATTTTTAATATAAATACATTATATCAAATATATAGAAGTTTTCAACTTAATTTAAAGTGTTTTAATGCTTTTTTATTCACTAACCAAGCAAGCTTAAATTCAAAAGATTAACTTTTGGATAGAGCTAGCCTTTGCTAGTTGATAAAATGGTGAGAAAAAACAAAGTTTTTTCTTACCTTTGAAAACAAGCCTTTTGGTAGCCTAATTAAATGTCACAAAGTGAAATTTAATTAGTCTACCAAAAGGCTTGTTTTCTTATAAAAAAAGCAAAGAATAAAAGTTTATTTTTTGAAGAAATAATAAGTTAACCTTTGCTAGTTAAAAAAATAGAATTTTTTAACTAGCAAAAGATTTTACAATTCGTTACTCCAATAACAAGCTTTTAGTACGATAAAATTAAATAACATATTTTTTATGTTCGTGATTGAATCCAGCCATAGCTATGAAGTCCTGTTCCTAATATATTTACACCCAAATAACAAACCCAAACTATAAAAAAACCAAAACTAGCAAGCATTGCAGGCTTTTTTCCTTCCCATCCTTTAGTAATTCTAGTATGTAAATAAATAGCAAAAATAAGCCAAGTAATAAAAGCCCAAGTTTCTTTAGGATCCCAGCTCCAATATGATCCCCAAGCTTCGTTTGCCCAGACAGCTCCCGATAAAATACCAATGGTTAACAACGGAAAGCCTATTCCTAAAATACGATAACTTAAATTATCTAAAGTTTTTGCAAGAGTATTTATTGGCAAATCTTGGTTGTAAATAAATTCTAAATTTTCTCCTAAAATAGTTTTTTTTTCATCTTGATTACTTACACTCGTAAGCAAATTTAATTTAGTTTGGTCATCAAGATTCGCTGGTGTAGTAGTCTGTAATGAAGTTATATCATCGAACTTTTCATTATTAATATTGTAAAACGCACGATTTGGATTAGTTTTCTTTTTATTTTTTGATTCATGCCACGTAACAACTAAAAAAGTAATTGCTAATAAAGACCCACATAATAATGCTGTGTAGCTCAACATCATAACTGTAACATGCATCATTAACCAATTTGATTGTAATGCTGGAACTAAAGCTTGAGCTTTTTGCATATTTTTAGGTAAGCTAAAAGTTGCAAAACTATTTGTAAATAAAGCAATTGGTGAAAGTACAGTTCCAATTATTAAACTTACATCTATATCTTGAAATTGGTTTTTTAAAGTTTTTGTATTATTTATAGCAGGCGGTGTGTTTGAAAAAAACATGTTAAAACTCATTGATGAATTGCCAACTATAGAATTTTCATTATTCCATTTTACATTATTTAAATTTGAATTAAATAATGAAGCTATAAAAAAAAGTTCAATTAAAGTAAAGCTCCAAGATAAAAATAACAATGACTCGTATAAATTACTTAAAGGAAAGTGTCCATAATTTAACCAGCGTAAAATTAATAAAATTAATAAACTTACGTTAGCAAATAATGTGGTCAAAAAAATTACAAAATTAAATTTTGGTATTATAGAAAATATTGTTTGAACCCAATATAAAATCATTATAGAAAATAAAATTATAAAGGATAAATTGCCTAAAAAAAATTCAAAATTCATATTTTTCATATTTGCAATAATATATTGTTATTTTAAATTAAGTAAAAAAAGTAACTTCTAGCAAAATTATATGCATTATAAAGTATATTTTTATACTTTATACTTCTATTTGGTAACCACTTAAGAAAGTGAACAAGCAAGTAAACATATAAAACTTCAAATACTATAAGTAAGATATTTACTGAAAGTTACTTTTTTTTTTATTTTCGTATTGTGTTAATGTGAAATTTAAATTTTTTTAATTATTTAATAAAATAAAAAAGTATACTGACTTTTGCAAGAATAAAACTATGTTTTATTCCAGGCCTAACGGAGTCAGGTGGGCCTTTGCTTGCAAGCAAGCTGCAGGCTTGCTTCGTTAGTAAAAAACTTTGCAACAAGCTTGTAGCGCAGTCGCGAAGCAACCTTTTGGTAGCCAGCTACCTGCAAGGTTGCTGCGCTACTGCGCTACTCAAAGTAAATTAAAATTTTATGATTCCATATAGTCTATATTATATTACTTTTTTATATTTAAATAAAGTATAGACTTTTATTATCTACTTCTTTCTATATTTCATATAAAGCTTCATTACTTATTTCATTTAAAATATATTTTCTTTATTCATTTTGTATAAAGTTTTATCGGATAAATTGACAATTTCATTTTTTTCATTAAAACGATGTTTTTCTTTTTTATTTTCTCGTTTACTAGATGAAATATTATCAATACCTATAAAAACTAATAAAAATTTTTTTTAATTAAATTTTTTTATATATAAATTATATGAATGTAGAGAACTTGCATTTGCAAGTTCTCTACATTAAGTTACAGAATTATTTGAAACTTAATTATTATTTAACCAATAATTACCCATTTACTGATGGAACTTCAACTGAAGCTAAATCAAGTGGGAAGTTGTGAGCGTTACGCTCGTGCATTACTTCCATACCTAAGTTAGCACGGTTGATAATATCAGCCCAAGTGTTGATTACACCAGCTTTAGAATCTACTTTTAAGAAAAAAAATGAACTAAAGTGTTTCTTTGAACAAAACAAAAATAGGATTAAAGACTTGCTTCGTTGAAACGGTATCGTAAGTCTACTATTTTTTAAGATTTTGTTTTTAAATGAATTTTTATCACTCTACCTTCTTTTTTTATTATTTCGTGTTTTGCTAGAGCTGGTTAATTTTTCGCCCGTGTAATACGAATTATAATCTTTTGCCATTAAAATGTGTAAATAAATCATACTTATAATTGGAATTACAAAATTAGTTAATAAAAACTTAATTATCATTTTGTTCACCTCTTTAAATTTTAATAGTATTTTCTAAACTGAAGTTAATACTTTTTCAGATTTATTAAAAATATTTTCGGTTTGCTTTTCACAAAAGCTCACTTCACTTAATTGTATTCCTTGAATAAAAACACGTGAACGAGTAAAAAACACTATTTTTGTAGCTTGTATTTCTTTTTCAAAGGTTAATCTTAAATTAATTGAAAATAATTTTTTGCTTAAAGGAACACTTCTATAGTGCAAATCTAGAAAATCACAATAATTCGAATAAGCGTCTTGTAAGCTAATGGTATTTAAAGGTGCAAAATCAACGCATTCATGACGCCACAAATCAAAGTGGTTTTGTTGAATTTTATTTTTTAAATGCTGCTGGTTTGAGGTAGATTTTTTTGTTTTTGTAGTAGTCATTTTTCTTTTTATACGTATAAATTAAATTATAAGTTGTGTGTATTTCATAGAGGGATAGTATTTTTCTTTTTTTGTGTATTTCTTTTAGCAAATTTAAAAAAATTGCATACTTCGTTTATATTTGATGACACCATAATTTTTCGATAATGCCCTGTGGTATTTGCTTCCAAAATTAATTATACTGGTTAAACAGAAAAATCAGCCTCAGAAGTTTCTACTTCTAAAGTTTCTACTTCGAAATTCTCAAAAACTTGGCTGCTTTCTTCTTCAACCGTGCCTTCCTCATAAGTATCTACTTCTAAGTTAACGAAAACTTCGTTGGCTTTTTCTGCAACGTTTAAAATAACAGAAACTTTATTGGTTTTCTCTGCAACCTTATCTTTTTTTCCAAGCGATTCTTCCATACTCATTTCACTTTCTAACGGTGTACTTGATCCTACAGAAGAGTTTTGCTCATTAGAAAGAGGTTGAAGTGTGGAATCATATTGTTGAATAAAAGTATTATTAGAATTGTCAAAACGGAAAAAAGGATGTATTTTAGTTGAACTAAATTTACTAATACAAAAATACTCCAATTCTGGGTTGTCATGAATATCTTCACGATTCCACTCGTTGTCATCAGATGATTGATTGTGTGGATCTACTGCAGACAAAATAAACTGTTCTAACTTGTTAATATCTGCACTTGATAAAAAAGGCAATTCAAAAGAATTTATATAAGTTGTATAATCCATTAGAGCACGATTTGCTTCAAGCCCTAATTTCCCATAAGCATAATTTAGTTTGTTCTTAACATGTGATAAAAATGAATGATCGCAAGATAATTCCAACTCACTTGTCAAAGAATTAATTCCGGTTGATAAAGAATCTAAACACTTAAAAGTTTGAGAAATAAGGTAGTCAATATGGAATTTTTTACCAACTTCCCTGTAATTTGTTAAATCTTTAAATTTGACAGATAATCTTGAAGCGATGTTGAGCATATGATTTATATAATAAGTAACTATAATAGCTTGCTCATTATTTTCAAAATGAAAGGTCTTTGCAAATGTCCTCATTTCTTCAACACCGTAAACAAGATTTGCTGAGTACGATTGCTTTACAGGCTCCAAAATGCCAAATTTGGTTTGGCTAGTAAGTCAAGATGTTCTCGGTCGTTTGTATCAACCCATTCCGACATTCCATCTAAAGCTTGTTGAAGCATAAGAGTTGTAATTTCGGAGAATGTTACACCTGTAAGATCATCAATCCGGCATGGTATTTCTTGACCTTTTTTTCCATATTCTTTTGCGGTATTTAACCTGTTTGAAGTTACAACGCACCGAGCGTTTTCTCGATTATAGTAAATTAGTTCATGAAGAGGGGAAGCCACTATATGATCAATATCGGTGGGAACAAATTCTTTTGATTGTGGGTAATTTACTTTCATGTAAATGACACTTTGTTTTTTATCTTTGGCTAGTATTTTATAACTTCCACTTCGGCCTATCTGGGTATATTGATTTTTTTGCAAATTATAGGCAATTAAACCGCTAGAATTACAAAATTGAAAGCTTGGAGTACATAGCAAACTATTTTTCCAGTTTTCATCATACTCCATGTTTGCTTTTTGCAAATTTTGTCTTGCTGCTAAATTTTTTTGATCTGTTTTCTGTTTTTTTTCAATTTTAGTTCTATTTTCTGGCGGTTTAATTAGTTTGGATGGTGTAAGATTTTGGTTAGCGGGCAAGCTGTTAGGCGAATTTTTTCCTAAATTTGGTGAAATTCCGGCCATTACATTCAAATTTGTATAGGTACCAGTAATTATAAGTATAAACAACGGTAACCACACGCTTTTATCTTTTAAAGAATTATTTAAATTATTTAAAAATAAATTTTTTAATGAATTAGTATTTAATTCATTATATAAATGAATAGTCAGGCAATAATCAGCATATTCTTTTTCAAGTTTTTCCGATTTGGAAGAAAAGGGAATTTCATATTTTTTTAAAATATAATAAAGTACATGAACTGATTTTGTAAGATACGAATACTTGAAAACTGGGTGTATTACTGATAAAGGTATAAAACTATCAAAAGCTTGTAAATAAAACGAAATATAAGAAAAATTAATTGGAAACCATCTACTTGTAATTTTAAAAAAGCGTAATCGATCTTGCTGCTCATAGGACTTTAGCGGAGCTGAACCGTGATAATGTAAAATGTTTTTAAAGCCATAAAGCCAACAATCAGGATATATAACAAAAAGATTTGTCTTTTGTAGCGTAGTAAAAAGTTGCTTACCATATATGCTATTAAGCAATAAAAGCCCGATATCACTGCTAAAACGTTTTAATTCATAAAATGCTGTGTTTTTAAAAGTGTTTTTTCTTGTTAAATAAGTTTGATGTAATTGCTCAATATGAAAATAAATTGCTGAAACAACAAAATCTTCATACTCCCAGCCTGAAATCTCTAAACTCTCAAAGTAAGATTTTTGACTTAAATGTGACTTTGCAAATTTAGAGTTTTCTAAAAAATTATACTCTTGATTTTCATATTCAGGTTGGACGAAGTTAGCTTCTAAACTTTCTAAAGACGAGTGTATATTTAACTCATTTTCATTAAAATAAGTATGTAAAAGTAATTCGTAAGAACTCTCGCGATACTGACAAGAGTTTATTATGACCAAAGCGCTTTCAGGACTATATGGGAAACGAAATTTTTGCCCATGAGAGTACTTAGAATTTGTAAAATTTGCTACTAGCTTTTCATTTTTTTTTTTTTGAATTTGTTCACAAATTTTATTGTACAAAAGCTCAGTTTCGAGTAAGTTTTCAATTTGTTTTGCTCGTTTTTTTATACATTTATTACGTAAATGTTGAGTTGTCATAGTTTTGTTATTTTTGAGTGATATATAATTATTTATTTTTTTTAGAAAGCTCAAATAGGATCAAGGTGGTAAACATATTTTAACGTCTGCGTAAAAATACAGCTATTATAATTTGTATCTAGATAAAACCTATGTTGTCAATAATCCAACCAAATCTTGACATTATACGATCAGCATTAGACATTGCAGCATCTCTAACCATTTTTTCGGCTAATTTTTTTTTTGTGGCAATTTGAAGTTCTGATTCTGCTATTGATAGGAAAATATGATCAGCTTGTTCAGGAAACCAGCTTAAAAATTTAGCTTCTATTAAAGGAAAAAAACGCCTGCATAAACTATAAATGCCAAACCCACAGATTAGACGTCCGATATGAATACTATTATTTCTAATAAAAGGAATTATTTTTATAATTCTGTAATAAATTATACTAGATAATTTTTTAATAATTGGATATTTAATTATAATAAAAATCAATACTACTTTAATACGTTTTACAATTTTTTCATACTTAAAAAATAATTTAAATATAGCTAAACGAATAGAATTTTTTAAATTTTTTTTTTTTGTTTCTTTCCAATTGTCATAAGATAAAATTTTTTTCATATTAAGTTAATAAATAAAAAATTATTTTTAATTCTAAAGTTTAGTTTAAAATTAGAAATATGTGATATGTAATACTTTATGTAAAAGTATTACGCTATAATATAGCATATTATGCTATAATATAACATATACTATGTTATAATACTAGTTTCTAATAAAGAAAGTAATAAAAAATTATTACTATTAATAAAAAAAATAAAAAAATAACACAAATTACTTTAATATTATATATATGTTCAGTTAAAGCATAGCATCACATGCTATTTTATAGTATAATATAATTATAGCATACTATAAAAAATACCATAAATAAATTATAAATATTTCTATAATAAAAAATATATGACTCATTCACTATGTGAATGAGCCATATATAAATATTACATGATTACATGACTAAAATTCAATTTGAACTAGTTTTCACTAATTCAAACTTAATTTCTTATCCATTTACTGATGGAGCTTCAACTGAAGCTAAATCAAGTGGGAAGTTGTGAGCGTTACGCTCGTGCATTACTTCCATACCTAAGTTAGCACGGTTGATAATGTCAGCCCAAGTGTTGATTACACGACCTTGAGAGTCTACAACTGATTGGTTGAAGTTGAAACCGTTTAAGTTGAATGCCATAGTTGAAATACCTAAAGCAGTAAACCAAATTCCAACTACAGGCCATGCAGCTAAGAAGAAGTGTAATGAACGAGAGTTGTTGAATGAAGCGTATTGGAAGATTAAACGACCAAAGTAACCATGAGCAGCTACGATGTTGTAAGTTTCTTCTTCTTGACCGAATTTGTAACCAGCGTTAGCTGATTCGTTTTCAGTAGTTTCACGGATTAAAGATGAAGTTACTAAAGAACCGTGCATTGCAGAGAATAAAGAACCACCAAATACACCAGCAACACCTAACATGTGGAATGGGTGCATTAAAATGTTATGCTCAGCTTGGAATACAATCATGAAGTTGAATGTACCAGAAATACCCAGAGGCATACCATCAGAGAAAGAACCTTGACCGATTGGGTAAATGATGAATACAGCAGTAGCAGCTGCAACTGGTGCAGAGTAAGCTACAGCGATCCATGGACGCATACCTAAACGGAAAGAAAGTTCCCACTCACGACCCATGTAGCAGCAGATACCTAAGAAGAAATGACAAACAACAAGTTGGTAAGGACCACCGTTGTATAACCATTCGTCTAAAGAAGCAGCTTCCCAAATTGGGTAGAAGTGTAAACCAATTGCGTTAGAAGTTGGAACTACAGCACCAGAAATAATGTTGTTTCCGTATAAAAGAGAACCAGAAACTGGCTCACGAATACCATCGATGTCAACTGGAGGTGCAGCGATAAATGCAATGATAAATACAGAAGTTGCAGTTAATAATGTAGGAATCATTAACACACCAAACCAACCGATGTATAAACGGTTTTCAGTGCTAGTAATCCATTCACAAAAGCGTGCCCAAAGGCTAGCGTTTTCACGTCGTTGTAAAATTGCAGTCATAATAAGTTTAAGTCTAAAAAAAGATTTTTATTTCCCAAAATTAAATAATAAATATTTATGTTTGTTACTATATAGTATATCATTTTTTTATAAAAAATAAAGTAAATAATTTTTAGTTAATTATTAAGTTAAAAAATTAAAAAATTTTTAGTTTTCCTAGAAATTTGTTTAAATGTTTTAGCAGAAATTAGTAATATCTGCAATTTTGTAAAATCTACTCTATTTTTTGTACTTTTTTTATATACATATAAAATAATTGACAACATTTGCCTTTATTGAATAAAACTTTTAGCCTAGAAAAAAACCTAATTTTTGTAATGTGCTTATATTCTGGAAAATTGATCTTTTTTCAGGCCTTACAAAAGCAAAAGCAGACATTTTAGTAGATCTGAGAAAGAAATATTCAAAAAATGATAGACCTGTAAAAATAACTCGTAGTAAGCAAAATCATGTCAATTCAAAATAGATTCACAATAACAATGTATTTATTGATAAATGTAATTTTTTTATTTTTAGGATAAAGAGTTTGATGTGACCTATATAAAAACAAAGGTTTGACAAATTTTTGATCGTAGTTGTACATAACATAGAGTTTTTAACTATTTATTTACAATCTAATTATACATACTAAATAAGTTTTTTAATTACATCTATAAAAATTATATGCATATATAAAATATATACAATATAATTGTATTTATGCTTTTTATATGTCTCTTACTTTGTTTTTAATTTTAGAATTAAATTAATTTTTATTATTTAAATATATATAAAAAATACAATTATAAAAATTATTTATATAAAAATTATTTATAAAAATTATTTATAAAAATTAATATGGCTGGAAAAAAAGAATAAAACTTGATTTGGGATTTCGGATTTTACAACGCATTACGTTTTATTAAAACAGCCTGGAGATATAGCAGTAATTTTGAAACATTATTAAATGAGACTCGTTTTAAAGGTAAGCTACATATTCATATTTCAATTGCTGGGGATTAAATTTTTAAGACAAAACTAAAAAAACAAAATTTTCAAAGTTTTAAATTAAGTAAATAAACAAAACTTGAGACAGTTTTTTCGGCTTTAACATACATTTTTGAAACAGATAGTAAAAATAATCTATTACAATCAAATAGTAGATTTTACATACGGCATCAAATTTCCTACATTTGTAATGAGTTTTTAAGGATAGTATTCAACTATATAAAAAATTTAATTTTTTCAACTTTATCCTGAAAAATGTATAATTGGATATAAAGACGTTTTTATTTCTTCGGATTCTTCTAATAAACATAATTTATATCTAAATCCGATTGGTTTAAAAAATTATTTACTTTAACGTAATATCAATATAAAAATATTTTCTCAGATTAAAATATGGTGTAATAAAAATCAAAATTATACTTTTTTCGTATTATTTTTAGAAAAATAGATGTTTAATAACTATAAAATATTTTATAAACAAACAAGATATGATTACTTAATTACAACAACGCAATTTTTTACATTGAAAAATTCAAACAACTTATTGATTGTAAGTCTTTTGATTACGATGCTTTTTTTTTGGAATTTAATAAAATTGAACAACAGCGAGTTGTTACTTTAGTAAGAATTCATTTACAAAAAAGAAACAAAGTAATTACACAAAAATCTAAACAAATTTTAATCTATGTATGCAATAGCAAAGCAATAAAATACATTAGTGTTTTTATGATAATTGCATTTGTAATGGGACGCTACTTAAATACATCAGCTTTAGCGGTTGACGCTACTCAAAATCCAACAAGTGGGCTTCTAGGGCATTTTGGAACCTTTGTTTCTGTAAACCCGGCTCCAAAACCTTCTCCAATACTTGCAACTCCCAAAAAACCTCGCAAACCTCGCACCACAGTTACTGCTTTTTATTAGAATCCGTAAAATATAATTTTAAATAATTTCACAGATCAAAGTGAAATTAAAAGAGAAAAAGGGTTCTTGCAAAAATTTTTGATTTTTGCTAAACCTTGGAAAACAAACTTTGTTTGTTTTCTTAGAAAGTGTTTTCTGCAAATAGAAAAAGAAAGAAAAAAATTAAAATCAGCGCAAATTCAAAAACTAATAAATAAAACTCAAAATTTAGCAAGCTCTTTGCAGAAACAAAAACCTAGTGACGCTTCTTCTGATGTTGGAAGTAAGGTCCCTGTTACACCGCATTGTTCTTTTTATACTACTAAATGCAAGATTATAACTGGAAGGCTTTATAGTATGTTAATATAAACTTATATCAGCTTTCTTTTTTTGTTAAGGATTCAAGAATTTTATTTTGTGTTTCTACTATTTGTTTTTGATCATTTTCTAATGCATTCAGTCTTTTTTCGTATTGCTCCATCATCAATTCATTTTGATTAAAATTTTTTTTGTACCAATCCCAATTTCTTAATTTCTTCACCACCACTAAATATAAAGAAAAACCAACAACAAAGCCCACAGCTGAAAGACAAATTAAATTACGAGATTGACCTGATGTTAACTCCAAACTATCATTTTCTAAATAAGGCCCAGCTGAAATTGCAGCTACTTGAAAATATTCTGTAGGTTTTTGATAAATAACTTGTTTACGATTACTGTTATAATTTGGAATAGACATAGTTGCGAATGGAGATTTTTTTTTAACTGGCAATATTGGTTGTAAATCGCCAGTTTCTAAAAAATGCGACTGAAATCCTAATTCTTCTAACCTTTGCTTTGCCTGATTTTCTGAAATCATTTTTGTTCTATACTCTTTTTTAGCTTGTATTGCTTTATCTTCTCGTTGAATTTTACGTTGTAATTCTCGTTGTTTCCGAGTTATTAAATGGCGACTTACTTTATACATTCCAGTTGCAGTGGTTGCTCCAGTGGCAAGAGCCCCGTATCCATCATTTGATTTAAATTTGCTGACATGTTGCATAATTTTATATTTATAAATTAAGTTGTAAATTTATGAGTATTACAATATCAAAAATATAGACTATATATTGTATCAAAATAATTTACTTTCTTTCTATAGATAATATATTATGATATGTTATATCAGAGTATATCAATAAAAACTAATTTTTTCAAACTTTTATTTTTTCCAAACTTTATTTTTTTATTATTAGATTTAAATTCATACGCACTACAACCAAGTAAAGTTAGCAAATTTAATAAAAATATGCTTTGTATTACATTTACGTACTAACAAAGCTTTATTTATTAAAAAACGTGTTTTTTTTTCAACTTTAAGAAAACCATTTAAGCTTGCTTAAAAAAACGTGTTTTTTTTTTTAGAGCTTAAACTTTATGCAACTTTTTTTAAAGTTGATAGTTTCCAATTTAATTTGTTATAATTTTTGCTTTGCTTATGAGACTCGAATAATTTTTTATACTAAGTTAAATGTGAAATTAACTCTCTGAAAGCAATATAGTATTTATTCCAATATTTTAAATTTTTTACACCAAACTATAGAATTTAAAATTACTTTTTATAAGCAGGAATTTTTCATTTTGACTGGTGTAATGTTGTAAGACCATACGTTTTAGGGTTTTGACCTTTAGGGTCACCACCTTCGCCTCCGTCCACACTTTTAGATTTACCGCTTTTAGAGTTGTCATCGCCTCCGCCTCTGCCTCCACCTTCAGGGCCGCCGCTTCCACCCCCAGAGAAGATCGGAAAAGTTATATCTGGCAACCACGAATTCAGTTCTTTATCACTATTTTGACTATCTTTACTTTTAGATGAGAATTTTATATCAACAGATTGTTGTATTTTTTCTGCCATTTTTGCTTTATAAGCAGTTTGAGTTGGTTTTGTTGGTGTTTCTTTGGTTTTAATTCTTTGTAAATAAAAAACATTCGTTTTCGTAGAGATTACTGGCAATTTTTGTTTTGCAACGTAAATAAATAATTCCAAACTTTGCCCAATACCAAAATTTGGCTTTGTATAAAAATCACCTAATACTATAGTAGGTGTAGGTGTAGAAATTTTTTTAAATAACTCATCTGCTAACGAAGTAAGTAGTAAACAACTTACTCCGTTAGTTGTTTCACTACAAAAATATGCTCATCTTTGTCGTTTAGTTGTAATTTAAACTTCGCAAGCTGCTTTTATACAAATGTAGTATTAATACTATTTAATTCCGGGTTTTGTTCAGAAATACGATTGTGGCGTGTTAACTGTTTTTTAAAGTTAGAAATACATTTTACTTCATTGAGTTCTTTTAAAGTTAATTTTGGAAATAACAAATTTGTTTGATAAATTTTTAATGCTAAAAACATCGGAATATAACTATTTGTTTTTATGCAATCTTTGAAATAAAGAGCACGAAATTTAGGTGAAACAAATAACACCAAATGTTTTATTTGGCGTGACTAAAACCCGAATTTTCTCCTCATAAGTGAAATGAAGTGCATCAGGATCACGATATTTTGCGGTTGGTGACTCAAAATCTTTTTCCATCATTTATTTTAAAAATAAATCAAATGCACTTTGATACGCCGGGACGGAAGTTTTATCTGGCTCTCTATCACTACCACACACTAAGCATTTTGAAGTTGCCTTGAGACAATTTGAAAACCAACTTGGTCTTTTACCTCCAGATCTATCTGGTACACGACTGCTTGATGAAGCTCCCGAGAACAAATCTAAAGTTGCGTCCCGTGTAAAAGCCCGCAAAGAATTAAGCGGAGGATTTAAATTTCTCCCACCTGCGTTACTTGTAGCTCCTCCCCTATCTACTGCGCCACTTGTTACACTTCCTTTTCTCCACCTACTGCGCCAATTGTTACACTTCCTTCTCCTCCGCTTCTACTTGTTCTACCACCTAGACGAGCTGCTACACTTCTACCTGCAGTACTAGTACCTGTTGTACTGATACCTACTGTACTGATCCCAGCTATACTGGTAGCTGCTGTACTGATACCTGAGCCACCACCAGAGCCACCACCTCGTACTCTTAATCTAGTATCTTCAGATTCCGCATATTCAGACCCACCTGTAACCAAAAAATTATTCTAACTAGTAAAACTTATTTCGCTTTTGTCGTATTTTCCATATGTATACCCGGTATTGTACAAACTATTTTGATCTAATTGTTTTTGATATACATAACTACAATCAAAATAGGGAACTGTAGCCATTTGAGGTTGAGAATCAATGTTACGAATTGATTCAAGATATTTTAAACGACGAGTTGGTGCAAAAATCAAATTACCGGGAAAGCAAAAATCAGCAAAAATTACTGGCAACGCAAACAAGAAAAGATTTTTTTTTTTGTGTGTTATTTTCGTTTTCGTGTTTTACAATAGAATTAATATCCATTTTCAAATTTTTATAATTTTATATACTTTAGATCATGTAACAAATTTATATGAAAAAAAATATAGAATTTGTATTTTAATAAAATGGTAAATTTTCTATTTTTCATACAAATTTATAGTTTATTATGTGCTATATAGTTTATTTGAAATATAGTTTTGAATAAAAGAAATATCACAATATGGAGTTGATAAAGTTGAACTAAAAAAAAATTTTTCTTCTGTATCATTTAATTCTATTTTATTGAATTCTATTTCATTTAAAAATTGTTTTTTAAGTGAAACATAATCAGATAAATCATATTCAAGTAAAGCCCAAATTAATACAAAATTTTTTAAAAATGTAGTAGTTTTTTTTTATTGTACTCAATACTCACAGATTCTTCAATTAAGTAGTATAGTAATGCACTACTAGCTTTCTCCTTATGTTGCAGCAGTATATTATTTTGTTTAAAAAAAAAATAAAATTCTAATGACAAAAAATGATGTAATAAAAAATCATAGATTGAAAAATAAAAATGTATAGCTGGTATTTGTTTAGACTTTAATTGTTCCATACAACAATATACACCACAAAAAAAGAAAATTTCGTTAATATGCCAACTTGAAATTACATGATTTCTAAAATTTTCCAAAATTTCAGATTTATCTTCATCATCTAATGAAGGAAATTCCGGATAATCTTCTTGTTTTGTGATTTCTAAAAAACCACGCGCGTATTCGTTTAAAAAATCGAGATCTTGCTCTAGCTCTGTATAGTCATCAAATATAACATCTTGAAAATTTTTTTTTTTACGACAATGAAAAAAAATATATTGCGCGTTTTTAAAGTAGATGGCCAATAGTGGCTTTTGTTTTCTTTAAATTTACTAGTAAAATTTAGTAAATAATAATCTAGTGTCTTATGTAACGTATTTTGCATGAATCTATATTTTTTTAAAATTAGTAGCGCAGTCGCGAAGCAACCCTGCAGGTCGCTTGCGACCAAAGGGCAACTAATAAAAAATACTTTGTATTTTTTATAACAGGTATTAGTAAATTTCACAAAGTGAAATTTAATTAGGCTACCAAAAGGTGGTTGATAAAATCAAACTTTGTTTAAGTTTATTTACAACTTACTTCCCTAACAAAGTAAGGTTGAACAAAACTTTGTTTTGTTCTATTTAAGAAAACAAAGTTTGCCTTTTGGTATTTAGCTAGCTGTTATAAAACTGTAAATAAAATCAAACAAAGTTTGATTTTATCAACTGCCAAAGTATTTTTTATCATTGTAAATAAAATCAAACAGAGTTTGATTTTATCAACGACCTTTTGGTATTTAGCTACCTGAAAGGTTGTAAATAAAATCAAACTTGAACAGAGTTCAAGCTAGTTGCAAAGTTTGATTTTATCAACTACTGCGCTACAAACTTATCTTAAAGTTGTATGTCAGATTTTCTTTGAAAAGGTGAGGCTTAAAATAAAACATAATTTTATTTTTATAAAAGGTAGGTTAATAGAATTTTTATTAATATAATTTTAAGATGTAAATAAATATTACATATATGTATATATATGTATATATATATGTATAAAATATCTATAAATCCATTTTTTACTTTGTTATTTTCAAACTATAAAATTCACATTTTTTACAAATACAAATGGTGTTTATGTTTTATAAACATATAAAGCTAAAATAATTAAATTCAAGTTATTTTATTTTTTATAAAAAAGTAAACATTATTTAATAAAACACACAGAAAAAAATAATTAGTATCTTATTTTTAATTTTGTTATATTATCTAGTTTTAAAATTTATGCGAATAAGGTTTATAATTTTATTAAAGTAATAGCTATGTTCAAAAACAATTTTTTATATTTCAATATAGTTACAGCATAAATGAATTTTATTTATGCTGCAACCATTTGATAAAATAAAAATTTGTTCCAAGAAAACATAAAACTTACTTTTAAATACTTTAAAAGTAAGTTTTATTTTAAAAAGAAAAAACTAATGGATCAGGAAAAAATCGATTAATTTCAATTAATAATCCTGCTGTAAAAGTGAACCAGATTACAGCTATAACAGGGGCAGTCGAAAGATAGGTAGTAAAATATTTCATTTAGAAATGTCCTTTTTTTAAAAAAATTAATGAAATTTGTAACTATTTTTAAGTTAACAAATTATTTTTTTTAGATTAATCATATTTTCAATTATAGCATTAAAAAAGTAGCGTAAACTATTTTTTTATATAAAAAATACTTGCAAAAACCAACTTAAGTGTATACATTTATATATAAAAACTTATATAGAGCAAATGATTTAAGTAAAACGAATAATAGATTTTTTAATTATTTATATTTTAGTAAAAAATAGTACTTTATTATTTTACTAAAATAAGTACTATTTGAACATTACTTATTGAGTTTATTAACAATGCAAACAAACAGAAAAATCGGGATGTAGCGCAGTTTGGTAGCGCTCCTGTTTTGGGAACAGGAGGTCGCAGGTTCGAATCCTGTCATCCCGACTCATTTAATTTTTAATTGTAAATAACGTCTTTAGTTCAGTTGGTAGAACGTAGGTTTCCAAAACCTAATGTCGTGGGTTCAAGTCCTACAAGACGTGAACTATATGTATAGCAGAAAATAAATTTAATATTCAATTTTTTTTTATAAAAAAATAATTATCTAGCTTTCGTTAAAGTAAATTGCCCTTTGGTCGCAAGCGACCCGCAGGGTTGCTTCGCGACTGCGGTACAAACTTATTACAAAGTTTTTTCGCACTATTTTGTTTACTATATAAGTTGATAAAATCAAACGAAGTTTGATTTTATCAACTACTTACTTCGTTAGCAAAAATCTTTGATTTTTGCTAGAACCTTATAAAACAAGCTTAGCTTGTTTTATTAGGAACATACAACTTTGCGATAAGTTTGTAGCGCAGTCGCGAAGCAACCCTGCGGGTCGCTTGCGACCAAAGGGCAACCTTGCAGGTAGCTGGCTACCAAAAGGCCTTTGTTGGACAAAACAAAGTTTTGTCTTACCGCAGGCTTGCTTATATAGTACCTTGTACAAATTGTATGTCAGGTTTTCTTCCCTTGCTAATATTTCAACAATGTTGAAATATAAGCAAGGCAAAGGGTTCGGAGAACCTTTGAAAACAAGCTTTGCTTTTTTTCTTAGGAAAATGTTTTTTACCTACCAGCTAGCTGTTATAAAAAATACTTTGTAGCGCAGCAACCTTGCAGGTAGCTGGCTACTAAAAGGTATTTTTTATCATTGTAAATAAAATCAAACAAAATTTGATTTTATCAACTACTAAATTATAAAATTTGAGCAAAGTTGGACAAATTTTATAAAAAAAGCAAGTTTGACGAAAACTAATTATTATATGAAAGCAGAAAAGTTAAAAAATTATTTCCAGTTAATATAAATACCTTTTATAAAGATGGTTGGCTTTTTTTGATAAATGGAAGCAATCCTATCATTCTAGCATTTTTGATCGCTTTTGCCATATTACGTTGCTGTTTAGCTGTTAGCCCACTAATCCTACGTGGAAGAATTTTACCTTCTACAGTAATAAATTTTCGTAATAAAACAATGTTTTTGTAATCAATTGTTCGTTGTACTAATACTGGTTTTGATTGAGACGTACGTTGAACAATGGGTATTATACGTTTTTTTTTAGGTGCGTGTATTTTTGTTTTTCTAGTTGAAAAAGTCATAATTTTAATAAATTAACCTTTAAAGTAGTTTATAGTAATGAATTACTTAAAAAAATTTTTTTTACTGCTTTGTCTTAAACGGTAAAAGTAACAAGCTAGCTTATTTAATTTGAACTAAGTTCAAATTAAATAAAAGCTTGAAAACAAATTTTTTATATCATTTTATCAACTAAAGCAGAGTTTTACTATATTTTGAATTGTTAGAAATTTAAAAAATTACTTTGAATTTGAATTGATACTTCAGAAAGCTTTAGTAAAAAAACGAAGCTTTTTTTCAAGCAAATTTGTCAACTTCATTTTTAAATATAGAGAAAACATATTATATTTATTGTAATAATGGAAAATTGAAATCAGTGATTTTTTATAGCAAAAAACTAGCAAGCACGGTACTTACCTTAGTAGCCTAATTAATTAAATGATTGAATCAATTGGCAAAAAGCTTCCTGATCTCTAACCACTAGTTGTGCAAGAGTTTTACGATTTAAAAACATATTTGATTTTTTTAAACCATGTAAAAATTCGCTATAATTTAAGCCATACAATCGCACAGCTGCATTTATTCTTGTAATCCAAATACTTCTAAATTCACGTTTTCGTTGATTTCGATCTCGATAAGAATATTTTAAAGATTTGATTTTTTGTTGATTAGCAGGGCGAAAAAGAACTGAAGGTGAGCCTCGAAACCCTTCTGTCAATTTTAATATTTTCTTACGTCTTTTACGCGCTACATTGCCACGTTTTACTCTAGTCATTTTAAATACCTTTTTTGATTTTAAAAAAATTATTAATAGAAAAAAAATTTATACTTTATTGTAAAGTATACAACTTCATGATATGCCTACTTTGCTAATAATAAGAACAAAAATTTGATAAGCAAAGCAGAAAATAAAGTAAGTTTGATAAAAATAAAAATTAATTTTTTTTACATACTTTAATAGTAAAGTAACTTTTATCCTTTGCCATATAAGGAGAAAATTTCCCAATAAGTTTGTAGCGCAGCAACTAATAAAAAATACTTTGTAGCGCAGTCGTTGATAAAATCAAACTTCGTTTGATTTTATTTACAACCCTGCAGTAAGACAAAACTTTGTTTTGCCTTTGCTAGCGAAGCTAGCATTATTTAAAAGCTTCGCTTTTAAACTAAGGCTTGCTTCGCTAGTCCAACAAAGGGCAACTAATAAAAAATACCTTTTGCAAGAATAAAACTATGTTTTATTCCAGGCCAGCTACCTGCAAGGTTGCCCTTTGGTCGCAATATACCCGTTATAAAAAATACTTTGTATTTTTTATTATTGTAAATAAAATCAAACGAAGTTTGATTTTATCAACGACTGCGCTACAAAGTATTTTTTATAACAGGTATTATTAAATTTCACAAAGTGAAATTTAATTAGGCTTAGAATAAAACTAGGTTTTATTCTTACAAAAGGTATTTTTTATAATAGGTAACTGGCTTAGAATAAAACTATGTTTTATTCTTACAAAAGGTACTTTGTACAAATTTTTATACCCAAAATAAAGGATAAAAATTGTTTTTTTGTGAAAATCTTAATTAAGTTCGATATAAGCATTGTTTAAAATTCAATGAAATTTGAAAATATTACATTTCGCAAAAAAAAACTAAGTTAAGAATATTACTTTTGTATATATAATATATCAATAAAAAATAGTACTTTTTAAATAATATTTTAATATAAATTTACTGTCAACTTATAATTTTAATTATAAGTTATAAACTAACTATAATTTTATATAAATTATAAAAAATTTATACTTAGTTTAGGTTAGCTAAACTGATTTCAACTATATAAACTATAAATTTATTAATATATTTTTTATATACCCCCAGGGGAAGTCGAATCCCCGTTTCCTCCGTGAAAGGGAGATGTCCTGGGCCTCTAGACGATGGGGGCATGAATAATTTAATATATATGCTAATGTATTTTCATTATTATGTCAACTATTTTTAATTAAAATATTAGCGGGAGCAGGATTCGAACCTGCGACCTCAAGATTATGAGCCTTGCGAGCTACCAGACTGCTCTATCCCGCATCATTAATAATATTAACATAAATAGTTTTTTATTTACAAAAATTATTTGTATTACAAATATAAAATTTGTCAAAGAAATAAAGTATTTTTTGTAAAAAAAAATTTTTTCCTAAGCAATTTCTTTGCTTAATCAAATTAAATAAAATGTAATTTTATTTACAGCTTATAATACATACTTGTTTTATCCGTAAAAACGAAATTTTTATAAATAAATAAAAAAAATTAGGTTAACTGTTGATAACTTGCTTTTTTGCCATATAAGCAGAAAACTTCGTAATAAGTTGATAACTTGCTTTTTTGCGATATAAGTAGAAAACTTCGCAATAAGTTTGTACTTTGTACACATTTTTATAAAAAAAAAGGGCCGAAACAGCTTATCTTATTAATAATAAAATTATCTGTTTAATAAAGCCAAGTTCGTAGGAAAAAACTTTGTTTTTTCCTATCGAAGCAATTTTGAAGTTGACATATTAGTAAAAATAAGGTTATTTGATTTTTTTTACCAACTTGATTTAGTAATTCCTGGCAAAAAACCTTGATGTGCTATTTCTCGTAGCACATGTCGAGATAGCCCAAAATCTTTAAAATATCCTCTTGCCCGACCTGTAATCATACATCGATTATGAAGTCGAACTGGACTACTATTACGAGGAAGTTGTTGTAATTTTCTTTGAATATTTAATTTTTCTTCTAAAAAGGTAGCTTGCTTCATTTGGAGTTTTAGACTAGAACGTTTTTTAAGATATTTAATTACTAATTTTTGACGTTTTTTTTCACGCTGAATTATACTTTTTTTAGCCATAAGTACAGATTATTTTTATTATATATATTTTATACAAATTAAAATTAACTTTTATAAAAAAATTTGAAATATTTATTTGAAATAAATTTTTTATTTAATGTAATGTAACTTATATTTTTTTTGAAATCAAGCATTAAAATTTTTTAAATTTTAAAAATAGTTAATAAATATTTTTTAGAAGATTTGTACATTACTTTTAATATAAATAAAGTTTAATTATTAATTTATAGTTTGTTCATAAAAACTTTATTTTTATAAGAAAAAAAAAACAAAGTAACTAACAAGTAAGTTGCTGCGCTACTAATTAAAAAAATAAATTTTTATAAAAAAATTAAAAAAATTGGGTAGGGCTGGGTAGGGTTGGGTAGGCTTTGAATAAGCCAACCCTACCCGTTGCTTTGCTATAAAAATTTCGTTTTTATTAGCAAAGCAGCAAGCTAGCAAAAGCCTAAAGGTTATAGAGAAAGCTTCCGTACAACAAAGTTGTAAATCTCAAAATAAAGTTTCTAAAAAAATAAGCAAAGCTTAGTTTTTTAAAAAACGCCACCAATTTTAATTTTAAAAGTTATTTGCAAGTATTAGTTCATTTTATTTACTAGCCTATAAACTGTAAATAAAATCAAACTGTGTTTGATTTTATCAACTGCCAAAGTTTTTTTATTGACAATTTTTAATTCAAAAGCAAAGCTTTTGAATAGAGCTAGTAAATAAAATAAACTAAAGTTTATTTTATCAACTCTAAGAAAACAAACAAAGTTTGTTTTCTAGTTGATAAAATCAAACTTTGTTTATTTTATTTACAAGCCTGAAGCTAGCAAGCTAGCTAAGGCTTGCTTGCTCCTTTGCCTTGCCTGTAAATAAAACTTTGTTTTATTTACTGACAAGGGGCAAAGGCCAAGGTTTAGTAGCGCAGTCGCGAAGCAACCCTGCGGGTCGCTTGCGACCAAAGGGCAACCTTGCAGGTAGCTGGCTACCAAAAGGCCCCTTGGTAACGAAGTTACCTGTTATAAAAAATACTTTGTATTTTTTATTAGTTACTTTGTTACAAAAATCAAAGATTTTTGCAAGAACCCTTTGCTAATAAAAACGAAGTTTTTATAACCTGTAAATAAAACAAAGTTTTATTTACTGACAAGGGTTCGGAGAACCTTGTAAAACAAGTCAATAAAAAAAACTATGTTTTTTTTATAGGCTTGTTTTATTAGGGTAGTAAAAAACTTCGTTTTTTACTAGTTGATAAAATCAAACAAAGTTTGATTTTATTTACAAGCCTGCAGTAAGACAAAACTTTGTTTTGCCTTTGCTAGCGAAGCTAGCATTATTTAAAAGCTTCGCTTTTAAACTAAGGCTTGCTTCGCTAGTCCAACAAAGGCAACCTTACTTCGTTAGGCAAAGGCAACTAATAAAAAATACTTTGTAGCGCATTCGTTGATAAAATCAAACTTTGTTTGATTTTATTTACAAGCCTGCAGTAAGACAAAACTTTGTTTTGCCTTTGCTAGCGAAGCTAGCATTATTTAAAAGCTTCGCTTTTAAACTAAGGCTTGCTTCGCTAGTCCAACAAAGGGCAACTAATAAAAAATACCTTTTGCAAGAATAAAACTATGTTTTATTCTTGCAAAAGGTATTTTTTATTAGTTACTTTGTTACAAAAATTAAAGATTTTTGCAAAAACCTAACAAAATAAGGTTGCCTTTGCCTAACGTTTTTGTATACAAAAACGTTAGGCAAAGGCTAAACTTTTACGAACCCCTGGTTTGTCAGATAAACAGAAGACCTAATCCAAATTTGTACAAAATACAAACTTATTGGCAAGTTTGTATTTTTTTTAGCAAAGTAAAAAATTAAAACAGCCCAAGTGTTAAAGAAATATCAATTGGTAATGTTGCACCAATTCCAAGCCAAATTGCAACTAATGTACCTACTAAAAAAACTAGTGTAGCTACTGGGCGTCGGAAAGGGTTTTGAAATTTATTAATGTTTTCAATAAAAGGAACAACTAATAAACCTGCTGGAACTGCAGCCATAAACAGAACTCCTAATAATTTATTAGGAACAGTTCGTAAAACTTGAAATACAGGATAAAAGTACCATTCAGGTAAAATTTCTAATGGAGTAGCAAATGGATTTGCTGGCTCACCAACAGCAGCCGGATCTAATACAGCTAATCCAATTACACCAGCAAATGTCCCTAAAATAACTACTGGGAAAATATAAAGCAAATCATTTGGCCAAGCAGGCTCACCATAATAATTGTGACCCATACCTTTGGCCATTTTTGCTCGTAATACGGGATCAGATAAATCGGGTTTTTTCGTAACTGCCATGAAAAAATTTCTCCTTTTGTATTTTTTATAAAACTAGCTTACTCATAACCTAATAAAGTCAGGTAATTACCTATAAAATAAAACACAGGTCATTGAACTATATAAAATAAAAGTAAGCTATTAAACGTCATTTTATTTCAAAAATAAATGCTTAACATGAAAATTTTTTATCAATATTTCAGTCGTGAAGCAATTTTAACTCTATTCTAATTTATGTATAAAAAAAAATTCTTATAAATAAAGCAAACAGCGAAAGCAAATTTTTTTATATGTGTTTTTTAAAGTGGTCCTGAAATTCCTTGTTTTCGGATCATTAAAAAATGCATTAACATAAAAACTGCTGTTAATAATGGTAGCACAAAAGTATGAAGACTATAAAATCGTGTTAAAGTCGATTGACCAACTCCAACTCCACCACGTAAAAGTTCTACTAAAGTTGACCCTACAACAGGAATAGCATCAGGCACGCCTGTTACAATTTTTACAGCCCAATAACCAACTTGATCCCATGGTAATGAATATCCTGTTACTCCAAATGAAACAGTACAAACAGCCATAATAACACCAGTTACCCATGTTAATTCACGAGGTTTTTTAAATCCTCCAGTTAAGTAAACTCGAAAAACATGCAAAATCATCATTAAAACCATCATACTTGCTGACCATCTATGGATTGAACGAATTAACCATCCAAAATTTACATCAGTCATAATATATTGAACAGAAGCAAAAGCTTCGGCAACAGTTGGTCTATAATAAAAAGTCATAGCAAATCCTGTTGCAACCTGCACAAGAAAGCATGTAAATGTAATTCCGCCTAAGCAATAAAAGATATTAACATGTGGTGGCACATATTTGCTGCTAATATCATCTGCTATAGATTGAATTTCAAGACGCTCTTCAAACCAGTCATAAACTTTACTCATAGTAAAATATCCTATTATTCATTTTTATTTATTAGAAATATTATGCTTTATAAAAAGCATACAAATTATATTAATTTGTAATACTTAGTTTAATTTTAAAAAATTAAAATTATAATTAATCACAATTAGGCTTTATAATAATATATTATATCATATATAAAATATATAGTATAGTTTTTTTAAAAAATTTAAACTTTACTATATAAAATATAGTAAATTATTATGTATTTTTTGTATATAAAAAACAAATATGTTATTACTGATGTATAACAAAATTGTCTGACTAAAAAACTTATTTTTTAGTTAGTTAAAAAAAATCTTATTTTTTTACTAGCTAATTTTTTGCTACTGCTTAGACATTAGCTTTTGCTAGTAAAATAATAATAACGAAATTTTTATTATAAAAAGAACAAAGGGTTCGGAGAACCTTGGAAAACAAACTTTGTTTGTTTTCTTATAAAAAAAAATAAAGCTTTAATTATATCCATTCACTTTTAATAGTAAACTAAAGCTGATAATATGAATCACAATAACAAACAAAAAATAGATTAAAACACAAAAACTATTAAATTTTCTCTAAACTAATTAAAAATAAAATAAATTTATGAAGTAGACCATTTTACATCAACAGCAACCTGATCAACAATACCATACTCTTTTGCTTCGCGAGCAGACATAAATTGATCACGATCCATGTCTCGCGAAATTTTACTTAAGCTTTGACCAGTACGTTGAGCATAAATTTTCGCAACTTCTCGTCGAAGGCGTATTACTTCTTCAGATTCTGAAAGAACTTCTGACGCCTGACCTTGATTTCCACCTTCAGGTTGATGAATCATAATGCGAGAATGTGGTAAAGCAATTCTTTTTCCTTTTTCTCCACCAGCTAACACAAACGAAGCCATAGAAGCAGCAGTTCCTACACAAATTGTAGTAACATCAGCTTTAGCGTAGTTCATTCCATCATATACCGCAATTCCACAAGTAACTGAACCTCCAGGTGAATTAATATATATATATAATCCTTTAGATTTATCTTCTGCGCTTAAAAATACCATAATACCAATTAATTGGTTTGCTAATTCATCATCCAATTCTTGACATAAAAATAAAACTCTATCTCTATATAATCGATTGTATAAATCAACCCACTGAGCTGACGGCTCTCCAGGTAAACGAAATGGAACTTTAGGAACTCCAATAGGCATATTTTTTCTCCTTAAAAATATTCACTTTTTTATATTTATTTTTTAGTAAAGTTTAGTAAAAATAAATATTTATTGCAAATTATAATTTAATATATAATATATATTGTAATTTTGTTTTTATTTATATAGTATTAAATAAATTTATTTTTTTCAGTACAAAGTAATTTTGGGTTAATAAAAAAACTTTAATAGATAAACACCTATTATGTCAACGTAAAGCAATTTTTAATTAAAAAATTTTCTTTTTAATAAGATAGTAAATAAAATGAACTTTAGTTGATTTTATCCACTCTAATAAATCAAGTAAAACTTCGTTTTTCTCTAAGAAAACAAACAAAGCTTGTTTCCCCTTTGCTAATAAAAACTTTGTAATAAGTTTGTAGCGCAGTAGCGCAGTCGTTGATAAAATCAAACTTTGCCTTTTGGTAGCCAGCTACCTGCAAGGTTGCCCTTTGGTCGCAAGCGACCCGCAGGGTTGCTTCGCGACTGCGCTACAACTAGCTTGTTTTCTTCGAAAACCTGACATACAACAAAGTTGTATGTTTGGAACTCTGTTCAAGTTTGATTTTATTTACAACCCTGCGGTAAGACAAAACTTTGTTTTGCCTTTGCTAGCGAAGCTAGCATTATTTAAAAGCTTCGCTTTTAAACTAAGGCTTGCTTCGCTAGTCCAACAAAGGGCAACTAATAAAAAATACCTTTTGTAAGAATAAAACTAGGTTTTATTCTTACAAAAGGTATTTTTTATTAGTTACTTTGTTACAAAAATTAGAGATTTTTGCAAAAACATAACAAAATAAGGTTAAAAAAAAGTTTGTACAAAATACAAACTTATTGCAAAATTTTTTACTACCTTTAGCTAATAAAAACTTCGTTTTTATAAAACGCAAGCGAAGATTGTTTGAAACTTATTCGTTACTTAAGTTACAAGGTAATCCTTTAATAATAAATAAAGAAAAACAGATTAATTTACTAATTTTAATTTCATATAGATATTTAATTAAAAATATTTTAAATCGGGACTGACGGGATTCGAACCCGCAACATCTGCCGTGACAGGGCAGTACTCTAACCAGTTGAACTACAATCCCTTTTTTGTTTCGGCTATTTAAATTTGTTCATTGCATTATTTATAATAAGAATAATAATAGCATTTATATATTATTTTCAAGTTTTTATTTTATGTAATAATATACTATGTAGAAAAATTTTAAACTTTATTCATAAAATTAGATTCTATTTGTTTCAAATAATGAAAAAATTTTATTTATTATTTATAATATTTTGTTTAAAAATATTAGTACTATTTCTAAAATAATATTTTTTACTATGAACTATATTATTGAATAATCTTAATTTATATCAACATTCAAAATTTACATTTTTTATATTTTATAGATTTATTCAATTCTACTTCAAATAATTTTATTTTTGTCAAAAAAACAAAATTAAATAAAGGTTTGCCTCACTTCTAAAAAAGCAAACTTTGCTTGTTTTCTTAGGTTTTTCAAACCCTACCCCTTGCTTTGTGAGCGAAGCAGCCTTTGCTAGCAAGCTAGCTCTATTCAAAAGCTTTGCTTTTGAATTAAGGCTTGCTTCGCCTCTTGCTTTGTTATAAAAACTTCGTTTTTATTAGCAAAGGAGAAAGCTTCGTTTTTATGGGCAAAGGGATAAGCTAATCACAAATTTATAAATAAAATGAAACAAAATCTTATTTTTAACTAATAAAAGTAAAAATTTTTAATATAAATATGAACCTTTACTTTACGATAATTCAACCAATAAATTAGTAGCAAAGTAAGTTACTTTGTGAAAGGTTGACTTTGTGAGTTAACTAAAATAAGATTTAATTCACAATTTTTTTGTTTTTTACTATACTATTAATTTATGATTCTTGACTTGCAGTTTTTACATACAATATTAATAAAAATGATGTTGGAATGATAATAAATAAGGCAGTAGCAATTAATCCAAGAATATTTACTTCCATAATGAATCCTCTTAATATAATTTGTAGTTGATAAAATCAAACTTAGTTTGATTTTATTTACAACTTACTTCGTTAGTACATTTTATTTTTATAAAAAAATAAAATATATTTTTAATTAATTAAATAATTAATTAAACTTACTATTCTAATTAATAGAATAGTTTTTTATTTTATAATACTAATTATTTACCCAAAAAATCAAGTAATTTTATAAGAAATAAGAAATTATAAAATAGTTAATTGAAAAGAAATCAAACTTTATTTTAGATTTTAACTAGATAAAGTTTACACATAAATTAAATTTAAACTAATTTCGTTAGTTATTATTTACTTGTGAATTGTTTCGCTGTTAAATTTCTGAACAAATTAAACTGCAAACAAAATTGAATTTATTTTTAATTAAGATCTTTTTGCCTAACGAAGTAAGCTTGCCTTTACCTAACGTTTTTGTATACAAAAGCCTGGCACACAACTTCCCTAATGAAGTAAGGTTGGACAAAACAAAGTTTTATCCTACCCTTTGCTAATAAAAACGAAGTTTTTATAACAAAGCAAGGGAACATACAACGAAGTTGTATGTCAGGTTTTTTCAAAACGTTGTATGCTTGCAAGTAAGCTTGCCTTTGCTAATTGATAAAATGGTGAGAAAAAACTTTGTTTTTTCTCACCATTTTATCAACTAGTAAAAAATTTTGCAATAAGTTTATATTTTAGACGAATTTTTTACTACCCTAATAAAACAAGCTTTGGTGTCTTGGAAATCAAAAGACAAAGGTTCTAAGCTTTTTTATTAGCTTATTTTTTGCTAATGAAAAATTTATCTTTATTAATAAAATAAATTGTTTTACTAACAAATATATTCAGGTCAAAATTATTCTTGAAAGCTGATACATTTGTTTATACTTATGGTGTATAAAAGTTAATTGGGCCCAAGCGGACTCGAACCGATGACTTCAACTTTGTAAGAGTTGCACTCTACCAACTGAGTTATAGGCCCTATACAAATAAATTATTTTTAGATTACAATTAATCTTAACATTTATAGTATACATTCTTAATGTTTTTTTTACAAAAAAACAAACCATAGTAATAAAGTTTTTTTCATTTTAATTAGCTTCATACCTAATTGATAAAATCAAACTTTGTTAAAATTGCTTTGCTAGCAAGGTATAAGCATAAACTTGTAACGAAATAAGTTGCCTTTGCTAGTAAATAAAATAAACTAAAGTTTATTTTATTTACTAGCAAAGGCTAACTTGTTTTCTTAGAAACTTATTTCATTAGTAAATTACAAAATTAATAAGTCCCTAATAACTATTTAAAAGTTTTTTAAATTGTATACATCTACTACATCCTTACATCAATACATTTAAGTTTCTTTTGCTAGTTGATAAAATAAACTTTAGTTTATTTTATTTACTAGCGAAGTAAGCCTTAATTCAAAAGCAAAACTTTTGAATTAAGGATTGTAAGAAAAATGGTGAGAAAAAACAAAGTTTTTTCTTACCTTTGAAAACAAGCAAAGCTTGTTTTCTTAGAACTTTAGTTCATTTTACCAACTAGTGTATTTATTCACGATTAGTAATTTTTAACCAGTTTACAGCTTCAATATAATTAGTTGGTGCTAACCTAATTGCTTCTTTCCAATAATCAGCAGCTTTATCAAATAGCATTCGAGATATCTCATCCTGACCATTCTCAATAGCTTGTTCACCTCTATAATGATAAATTACTGCTATATTATTTAAAGCTTGGGGAAGAGAAGGATTTCGTTCTAAAGCTTGATAGTAGTATTCAAGTGCACGACCATGTTCTCCATTACTAGTATGAATCAAACCAATATTATAAAGAATATAACTTCTATCATAAGCATCAGTTTCTAATCGCATAGCTTGATAATAATTCTGGAGAGCTTCTGCATACTCACCTTCAGATTGTGCAGACATTCCATCTCTATAATAACTAAAAGCTTGCTTTTCTCTATTTGATGTAGGCAATAGTTTTAATAGAATATCAGCAACAACAGTAAAGGTTTTATCAATAAAATTATCATTTCGTTGCGATCTTGGCATATGTTTTATTAATATTAGTAAAAATGAGTTTTTACATCTTTAAATTTAGTTTTGATTTATAAGCTTGATAAAAATTACTTAAAAAATTTCAATTAAAATTAATACGTTCACTAAAACAATTTTTTATCGTTTTGTTTATGTCTCATTGAAAGTGAGACATAAACAAAACGATAAAAAAAATCATTATAAAAAATTGAGATTATTTGAATAAATATAAGTAAAACACTGGTTTAAAAAAATTTTTAATAACTACGTAAGTATAGCTTCCCTCATTAAATTATAAGTTTGATTTATTTATATTTTTAATGAGCAAAAGTAATTTATACTGCTTTATAAAGCTTACATTATATTGACGAATAAAGTATAATTTTTAGTTTTTAATACAAACAAAATTGAATTAAATTAAATTTATTTTTAATTAAGATCTTTTTGCCCAGGATTTCGGCCAGGGTCGTTTGAAAGGAATCCAAAAATAAATAAAAAAACAAATAAACTAACTACAGTATATACAAAAATTTTTAATGTTAACATAATTTTTTATTTAAAAAAATAAAAATAGGCTGCTCATATATATTTATTATAGCATATCTGAGAATTTTTTATTTTACTAATTTAAAATAATAAAAAAAATTTTATTTATTATCGAAAACGATTTAATTAAAAAATAAAACTTTTTTTATAAAAGTTTCATTTGTATAACTTTGCTAATGTTTAAAATTAATTTTACTTTTAACATTAGCCTTCGCTACTAAAATAACTGTCAAATTCAAAAAAATCTAAACTTATTAAATTAAAGATACCAATAAATTTTTTTTACCGTTTAAATAAAATAATATGAAATTTTTTATAAAATTTTTTTAGTTTATTACCAAAGAGTAGTTAATAAAATGAAACTTTGTTTCATTTTATTAACTACTAACGAAGTAAGTTGCCAGCAACTTACTTGTTAGTTGCCCTTTGTTGGACTAGCGAAGCAAGCCTTAGTTTAAAAGCGAAGCTTTTAAATAATGCTAGCTTCGCTAGCAAAGGCAAAACAAAATTTTGTCTTACCGCAGGGTTGTAAATAAAATCAAACTTCGTTTGATTTTATCAACGACTGCGCTACTTATTTGATTAATATATTTTTAAGTGAAATTTTTAAAATTAAATTTTAAATTTGAATGGCCTGGCCAAACAAAGCCTCCACGTGTATATGGAATAATATCTTCCATCTCACGATCCATTTTGCCTCCATTTTTTGCTATATTTATTGGTAAACTTTCTATTGTTCCAAAATCTTTTGAATCTTCTCTTTGCTCTAGATTTACAAATTGGTCAGATATAGATTTATTTTTTAAATTTATTAATGAATCGAAAAGAGTATTATATGAATATATAGCTTTATTTTTTGAGTTATTTTTTGATATAGGCCAAGCTGTAAATTCAATTGTTTTATTTTTTTGAATGATTTTCTGTAATGTTGGATAATCGTTGCTATAATTTTTATTTAGAAATTTCATAGAATAACCTGCCGAATATCGAGGTGATAAACGATTAGTTATAATAAGCTTCCGCAATTGTTCATCCCAACCTACATAAAATGGAATTGGATTTGTCAATTGAATAAAAGGAGTGCTTACTTTTTTTTCATATGCTTTATCCACAATTTTTCTATTTATAGGAAATTCTTCATGAAAAATCGGATGAAAATTATCATTTTCATGTTCCAAAATAGATTTGTTATTTTTAAATTCACTCGTATTATATTTTTTATATAACGGTTGATCAAATTTTAAAATTAAATTGTCTGTACTATTTTCGTTATTTTTTTTTGAATAAGTTTGTTTTTTTGAGCTTAAACTTTGTTCAAATTTTTCTTCCAAATTAGTTAAAGTTATCGAAAATAGTCGACGAACAATTTTTAATGTGCCTTTAAATTGTTGATTATATATTCTATCTGCATAACTTTTTGATCCATGAAAAATATCGTGAAACTCATCTACATATGGTAATGTATTATAATAACGGAGACTATCATAATAATTTGCTAAAATAAGACGTTTTTCAAATAATTCATTTTCTTGTTTGGCGTTTAATGCAAATGAACCGGGTTGTCGAGACAAGAAAAAGTCGATGTCAGCACTGAGTAATAATTTATAAATCGGATTAGAATAATATTTTTGTTTAAAATTTTTTTCTAAAATTGGTTTTTTTCCTTCTTGATGAATAATAAACCTATTTTGAAAACTAATATTTATTATATTTTCAAAAAATTCATTTATTTTACGTTCATTTTCACTTCGCGAATGAAATATATTAATAGATTTGTCTGAATCTATATTTAGATTTCCGTTGTATTCAATTTTTTTTTTTCCCTGTTTATTTTGTTGGTCTATTGTTAAATCTGTTTCACTAGATACCATTGAAGTGTTAGAAACTGAGCGCGAATTTTTTTTTGCTTTTTGAAAAAATTTCGAAAGGTTTGAAAGAACTTTAGAAGAAGATGGATCTCGGCTTACTGTTGGTGTTCTATGTTTTTTAATAAGCCAAGCATATTCTCCTTGATAGTTCAATTGCTCGAAACTATCATTTGCGTCAAACATTAAATATCGTCCTTTATCAAAAGGTGTAATATCAGTATCAATTCCTGGTCTTTTATCAAGAGATAAATTCGTCGGATCACCTAAAATTGTAGGAAAAAAATCATGTATTTTTGTAGGTAAAAAGACTGTATTTTTAAGGCTCTTATCCTGCGAAACGAATCCTAAATTGCTAAGAACTAAATAATCAAAACTATAAAATGGGATTGATGTAAAAGTAAAAGCTAAAATAAGAGTAAGTAAAGTAAAATTTAATCTTCGAACCCAACGACTATAACGAATTGAAGAAAGCTGGACTACAAAATTACTTATTTTTAAACAATTAAATATAAAAATACTAGTAAAGATTAAACTTCCAATGGTGATACCTAATATATAAGTAGTATGAGTTAAAATAGACTGAAGCTCAGTAGGTGAAGAAAAAATTTCAATAATTGTAGGTTCAGCTCCTAATGTTAAATTTCCAAAGTATTGAAAAATACAACTTTGTTCAGTCCATGCTAAAGCAAAGTTTAATAAAAAAATTTTTATTAAAACAGATTTATTTGAAATATCAATTATACGAATACTTCTTTCATGGGCCATATCGTATACAATATTTAAAACTAAAAATATACCTAAAATATAATTTAATATTTGAAAATTAAACCACGGAGTTATAAAAAAACGCCCACCAAATAAAATACAAATTAATAGCAAAATTTGTCCAAAAACTGTTCCTAAGTTTGCTGCGATTCCAGCAGCAAGTCCTTGTATAAGTAGTCTTCGAGTAGAAATAATATGTGCTACAGACAAAGGTAAGCATAAAAACAAACTATTAAGAATCCCCAGTACAAATTTGTTATTTGTATAACTTGGTATTTCTAAAAAAGTAAAAAAATTAGATTCCGGTGTTTGTAAAAAAAAATGTTCTTTCAAAATTTCCATTTTAAGCTGTGGAACTAAGATAGGCAAATAGCTTAAATCTTGTATCCATTGAAAACTTAGAAAATAAACAACAGTAAATTTAATACTTGAAGCTAGAAATAAAAAACTTTGTTGTATGATTTGTTGTAAATTAATATCACTCGAAACAGAGTCATATGCGTTATTTAATACATCAATATAATCTCTTATTGCTGGAACAAAAAGTGGAAAAATAGAAGCCAGCCGTATATAGGTTTCACCCATAAAACTTGTCTCCTTTAGCATTTAAGTAATATACAAAATAAATATAAAAAAATATTTTTATGTAAAATATAAAAATATTTTTAAAAAAAGTTTTTTTTGATAAAAAGTGTCACATAATTTTATAAATATTTTTTTGTAACAAGCTTGTTTTTTTAATAGGCTTATTTAAAAGTATGCTACTTTATTGCATGTCCGGTAAAACAAGCAAAGCTTTTTTACAAGCTTCTCCGAAGCCTTGCTTTGGTATAAAAATGGAGTTTTCTAGCGAAGCAAGCCTGCGGCTAGCTTGCTAGCAAAGGCTACTTATATGGCAAAGGCTTGTTGCAAAAATCTTTGATTTTTGTAACAAAGTAACTAATAAAAAATACCTTTTGGTAGCCTAATTAAATTTCACTTTGTGAAATTTAATTAGGCTACCAAAAGGTATTTTTTATTATTGCTTCGCGACTGCGCTACTGCGCTACTAAACCTTCCTAATAAAAAAAGCAAAGCTTGTTTTAACCTTTGCTTTTCTTGTTTTTTAACGGAGTTAAAAAACAAGCAAGAGAGGTTTTACAAACCCTTGCTTCGTTATGCAAAGGCAACCTTTGATTGCTGGCTTAAAATAAAACTATGTTGTATTCTTACAAAAGGTAAATTTTTTATAAAAATTTTATTAGTAATAAAAAATTTAACTATTTTTATAATTTTGATTCCAAGATTGCAAAAAATGAATACTAAAAAGAAGCATTAAAGAAAGAAGTAAAACCACAGTTCCAATAACTGTTGCACCTAGATAATCATATTGTTCTAAATTTTGAAAAATTAATACAGATGCAATCAAATCTTTTAGTGGGAAATTTGAGGCTACAATAACAATGGAACCATATTCTCCAATAGCACGTGAAAAAGCTAAAGTAATTCCGGTAACCAAAGCAGGAATTAAAGGCGGAAATACAACTTTTCGAAAACTTTGCCATGGTGATGCGCCCAAAGACCAAGCGGCCTCTTCTAATTCAATTTCCATTTCTTGTAAAACAGGTTGCAATGTACGAACAACAAAGGGAAAAGACACAAAAATCATTGCTATCATAACTCCTAAACGTGTAAAAATAATTTGTACACCTAAATTAAAAAAAAAAGAACCTATCCAACCTTGATCACTATATACTGTTGCGAGTGTAAAACCTGCTACAGCTGTTGGCAGAGCAAAAGGTAAATCTACCGCTGCATCAACCAATTTTTTTCCAAAAAAATCATATCTTACTAAAACCCAAGCTAAAATAAATCCAAAAAAAGCATTAAAGACGCATGCAATAAAAGCCATAGAAATTGTTACAAAATATGCAGACATTGCAACTGGTTCAGTGGCAATTTGCCAAAATCGCGTAAATAAAGTTTCACTTGCTGTTGTTAATAATGAAATTATAGGAAGAATCAACATAAATAATAAATAAAATAATGTAAAAAACCAAGGCCACGATTTTTTAAAAAATATCATATAATTTTAATTAATATTGTATTATATATACATATATAAACATGTTTTAAATTTATATTAAAAATAAATTAAAAGTAATCACGAAGCAGTTAACACGGAAATTACTTGCTAATGACTGCGTTAGTATTTTTAATACTTATTTTTTTTGAATTTTACCAAGGTAAATTTTTAAAAATCAAGTTTAATTTCTAAAATTTAAAGCGAGATTTGTATTGAAACCATTTTGGCATTTATTTAACTTTCATTAAAGTTATGGTATAAGCATAATAAAAAAAATAAAGTAATTTTTAATTAAAAAGTCTTTCTTTTGGATAAGCAAGCTTGCTTTTTTTGCTAATAAAAATTATTTGTTTTATTAACAAAACAAAAGATAAACACTCTTTCATACCAAGCTACTTGTAAAATTATTTTGCTATTAATTTTATAATACATTATTTTTTGTTAACTTATACTAAGCTAGTTTTTAACTAATATATGCTTTTTGTAAAAGTCGAAATTAATTTTGTAATAAATTGTAACATTATGCTAACGAAATAAGTAGTTGATAAAATAAAGCTTTATTTTATCAACTACTTATTTCGTTAGCTACTAATTTTTTGATAATCGAGTTGATAGCGCTTTATTAACTTGTTTTTCAGCTTTTTTTTTCCAAATAGTTCTACGAGTTCTAGTTTTTGTTTTTGAAGTACGTTTTTTTGGTACAGCCATTTTTTTCTCCTTTTAAATAAAATATTTTAAAAATTTTTCAATACTTCTATTCTATATGTAGCTTATTTATCGAAATAGAAATATTTATATTAATAAACACTAACAAGATATTTTAATTTTTAAAATTTAAAGCTTAATTTTAAATATAATATTGATACATAAACCATCAACCTTTGGAAACAATAAAACATAGTTTTATTTTAAGCCAGCAATCAAAGGTTGCCTTTGCCTAAGAAGCAAGGTTTTACAAACCTTTGCTTTGGTATAAAAACGAAGTTTTTATTAGCAAAGGGTTCTTGCAAAAATCTTTGATTTTTGTAACAAAGTAACTAATAAAAAATACCTTTTGTAAGAATAAAACCTAGTTTTATTCTAAGCCAGCTACCTGCAAGGTTGCCCTTTGTTTTGTCCAACAAAGGCCCACCTTACTCCGTTAGGCTACCAAAAGGTATTTTTTATAACAGGTATTATTAAATTTCACAAAGTGAAATTTAATTAGGCTTAGAATAAAACTATGTTTTATTCTTACAAAAGGTACTTTGTACAAATTTTTATTAGTAAAAAAGAACAGGCAAAATTAAAAAACTTTTTTCAACGTAAATTCATTCTTAATTAGTAAAAAAATATTGAATTATAAATTATTTTTAATTTATTATTTTTATAATTTAGTATATAAATTTTTAATAAATAGTGCAACTTTCTGTAAATCAACTAAAATTTTTCATTTATGTATTGAAATAATTTCAATACATAAGATTGTAACCAAGTAAATTATAAGTAAGCCGCTTGTTAGGTATTTTACATTATTATTTTAAATACTTTATTAATATTCAAATTTTGTAAATTTGAATATTCTTTTATCAAAAATTTGTATTAAAACTATGCTTCACTTAAAATTATGCTTCAATTAAAATAATGCTTCAATTAAAATTATGCTTTAATAAAAAACAAAATATTTTTAACAAAAATCTATAAAATTTTTTATACTTCTAATATAAACAATTGCCTTCGGTCGGACTCGAACCGACACGCATTTCTGCACTAGTTCCTAAAACTAGCATGTCTACCAATTCCATCACGAAGGCAAAAAAAAATTTTATTAATATATAATAATTATTAAAGAAATAAATAATTAATGTCAATAAATTATATTTTTATTTAATAATTGTTATATATTAATAAATATAAGTTGATTCGTTTGCAAAAAAAAGTCTGTAGCTAGCAAATGCAGCATTGCTATTTAGCTAACATGCCTGTTACTAGACTTGAACTAGTGACAATCCGCGTATGAGACGGATGCTCTACCAACTGAGCTAAACAGGCTTTATAGGGGCATTTTTAGGTTTGCATTTCATTATTTTTAACTTCATAAATAAAACTTTATTAAAATAATAGTATTTTAAGTTTATTAAAATACTATTATTTTAATAATAATTATTTTCAATGAATAATTCAGTTTCAAGATAGCTTGGTTTTAAAAATTTTTTTAATTTTATTACAAAATAATATCTAAAAAAATAATAAATTGCAAATATATTATATATTAAATAAATATAATATGAACCAAAAGAAAAATTCATTTAGAGTCAAAAGGTTAATTAAGAAAATTTATAAATTGATAAAGATTGGTACACACACATTGTATGATTTAGCATAACCAATTTGTTTTTTATTTGTATTTATATTTTATGAAGTACAAAATTTGTAATAATCCCATATATTTTATACTTAATTGTAAATTTTATAAAATATAATAATTTTAAATTTTGTATTTGCTAGCGAAGGAAGTTTTTGCTAGCAAAAACTTCCTTCGCTAGCAAAAATTTCCTTCATTAGCAAGTCGTTTCTAGAAAAATTTTCCTAAAAATAGTATAACTTTCATAATTATTTGTTGCAAAATATTTTGGTTTATTTGAATCAAATACTTTTCCTGCAAATCCTGTTCCAGCTGGAATAAGATGACCTAAAATAACGTTTTCTTTTAAGCCTCTCAAAAAATCTGTTTTTCGCTCAATAGCTGATTTCGCTAAAATGCGTGTAGTTTCTTGAAAGCTAGCTTCTGAAATAAAACTTTTTGTTTCTAGCGATTTTTTTGTAATTCCAAGTATTATAGGTTTGTATTTAGCTTTTTTTTTTTTCAATTTTATACCTTTATTAACTATTTCAATCCAATCTAAATCAACTAGCTCTCCGGGTATTAAATTTGTTTGTCCACTAGTAATAATTTGAACTTTCGATGTCATTTGCCTAACAATTATTTCAAGATGCTTTTCAGCAATAGTAACTCCTTGAGATTGGTATACCTTGTGAACATTAGTTACAATAATTTGTTGAATTTTTTCTAAACTTTTTCTTGCAGCTTTTTGAAAATCATATTTTTTTTTATAAAAAAGAAAAAGCCACTCTAACTCTTCATGTAAACTACCAATTAACAATTCTCCTTGATTAGTTTTACGAGCTTCAAAAAGCTGTTCAATTTTTGGTATCCCTTGAACAATATCACCTGTTTTTAATCTTTGATAAAATAATCGAAGAATAAGTGCATTTTTTTCAACCAGATCTCCATGATATACTGAAAGAAGTCCTTTTGAAGAAAATAAAATTGATTGTGCCTTTCTTACTGTAATTTTTGATTTTTCAATTTGTATAATTAAACCAGATTCCGGAATTACGCAATTTGACTGAATTTGAGTTCCATAATGTAAAAATTTTCCTAAAAAATGTTTTGGCAATGATATTTCATCATTAAACAAGCTAGGTATAAAAAAACTTTTTTGATCGCTATTAGTCAAAATCAAATATTTTTTTTTTTGAGTAGTGTGTAATTCTGTTTTCAAAATTTCTCCCTGATATGGAGAGAAAAATTTTGTTAAACTGACAGGTGTATGGTTAGAAATAAAATTTTGAGAATAAGCTAACAATTTAGTACGTGTCAATTGAATATTTTTATTTGCAGAAAATTCAAGTGCATGATTCGAAAACTGAAATTTACGGAAAGTAGATACATTCAAATATATAATACAAGCAAAATTCAATTTATTTCTTTGTTTTATTAAAAAATTTGAACGATAACTTTGCAGGGACAAGCCTAAGAAAAAACTTCGTTTTTTCAAACCAAGGGGTCCCTTGCTTTGCCAGCGTAGCAGTTTCCCTTTGCCTTGCTTATCTTTTCCTTTGCCTTGCAAAGCAAGGGACGGCGTTAAAAGATTAGCAAGGGACGAAGTTGAAACTGCTACGCTGGCAAAGGGAGTAATCAATTTTGATTGAAAGTTTGCTTGTAAAGTTATACCTCTGTTGAAATTTTTTTTATCATTATAAAATAATGAAAAAAATTTGATAATTTTCGAGTTTAAGCTATTTACAACTGATTTTGGAATAAGCTGAATTTTTGCAGTATTAGCCGAATAGCTTAATGGAATTATAAATAGAATGTAAAATTCTAAAATCGTATTATTTTTGAAAAAAATATTTTTTTTACAGTCTTTATATTTAAAATAAGGCTTTACGCAAAAATCAGCAGGCGGAATATTATGAAATAATTGTGTACTATTTTGCTTATTAAATGACAATAATTGAGTCCAATTTGTTATTTCACTACTTAATATATTTTGATTAGCATAAGAATACAAAGTTAATTTGTTTTGTTGTGCAAGTAATCTTTTATAATAAATTGACGAAATAAATGGATATGATTTAATTTTACGAATTAGTAAAAAAGATTGTGGTATGAATATATTTTTACTCCGAAAAAACAGAGTATGTGAAACACTTTTTTTATTACAATACTGTTGTTTCGATAAGTTTATTGATAAATCAACCTGGGTTAAAGATTTATCTTGTAAAGAAAAAAAATTTTTTTTTCTTACATTTGTATGTAATACTACAAAATTATTAATTTGTCGAACGTTTTTTAAAGAAATAGAATTTTCTAAAAAATAAATTTTTTTATAATTATATACTTTTAATAAGTTTACTAAAAACTCAATTTCGATTAAAAAATTGTCGTCAATGTTGTCATTTTGTTTAAATTCTTTATGTAATAAATAAAAAGATTCAAATTTATTTTTGTGAAGACATTTTTCCAACAAAAATATTTTATAGGTAGTACTAGATATAGTATTTTGTATTGCTGGGCTAAATAAAGGTGATGAAATACTAAAATTTTTATTACAAAATAAAGCACTATCAATATTTTTAAATAAAGTGTCTAAAACTTTCAAAAAACTTATAGAAAATTTGTAGTTTGGTGTCGAATTTAAAAAATTCATTTTTTTTTTTAATTTCGCCTCTACTCGTTTGCCTCGCAAAAAAAAAGGCGAATTTAACTGCCGGCTTGCTTGGGTGTTAGTAAATAAGTTTTGAGTTTTAGAATTTAATTCAAGATTAAAGTCAGTATAAATCTGAGCAACATTTAAAATAGTACTTAAATCACTATTTTTTTTTTTTATTTCGTTAGCATCGAAACTTCGTCCCTTGCTTTGCTTATATTTCAACAAAGTTGAAATATTAGCAAAGAAAGACATAAACGAAGCAATTTTCATATGCTTGTTATTTCTGACAAAAGTTTTTTTTAATGACAAAAATTCTATATACACACCATACTGGTCAAATAAAATGTCATCGCACCATTTTTCACCAGGCTTTATTATCGATTTATGGTTTTGTATAACTTGTTTTATATTTTTTGGGAAATAAATCCAGCCTGATTTTATTCTAATTTTGATTAAACCTTTTTTCTTATTTAAAGCACCTAATTTGTTTTTAACTAAAGTAAAATTAGCTTTATTTTTTTGTTTTATTTTTTTTTTACTTAAATTATAAAATTTAACTATTGACTTATATTTATTTTTACTTTGTTTCGTATTTTTCCCGTTGCCTTGCTTATCTTTTCCTTTGCCTTGCTTATCTTTTCCTTTGCCTTGCAAAGCAAGGGACGGCGTTAAAAGATTAGCAAGGGACGGCGTTAAAAGATTAGCAATGGAAGGTTTTATTTGATTAGAAAATGAAGCCGTTAGTGACGACTCAAAAAGATTATATTTATACGATTTATCCCAAGGAAATTTTGGTTGTAAAAAAGGTAAACTATTTTTTTGTAATAAGCTTGTATTGATTATTTTATTTTCTTTAAAGTATTGCAATCTATAAGAATAAAATATATTTGATTTAAAAAAAAATTTGTGTGTATTTAAATTTTTTTTTGTAGAGCATAGGTTTAATCTAAATAATTTTAAAATAAAAATAATTGGGTTTATTTTCACACCTATAATTTCAAATTTATAGTCATCCGTATAAAAGAATGGTTTCCAATCATTTTGATTATTAATACCTAATTTATTTAGCGAAGTATTTTGATTCTTATCTTGTTTATATGTAAATAAAGTTGAAGTAGTAGCAAAGCTACCATTAGAACCAAATATATCAATTACACTAGTTTCTAAAAATCCAGATAGTGTAGAATAAATATTTGAATTTTTACCTTGATTATTATACTGAAACATTAATGGATTAGTTCTACTTACCCATTTTATAAAATTTTTCCTTCTACCAATTTGAACAGAATTCCAATACTGAATATTTTCTTTCAAACCAAGTTTACTTTTAACTAAATGTATCGGACGTTTTTTTAACGATATTTTTTGTTTAAACGAAAATAAAGTTGAATTTATAATTTTTGTATGTTTGTCATATTTATTTTTAAAGTAAATGTTATTATCAAAATTAAACATATAACTTTCTTCGTCAATCCAAAAAACTTCTCCACTATGAAGTTTTTCATTTAAATAAAAATTATCATAAACTAGTATCCCACCAATTTGGGTTTGATATTTTTTAGGAAAATTTTGAAAATAAAAAGTTGTCTGTAATTTATTTGAATTATAAAATTCTTGCTGTAATGAATTGGATAAAAAAAACTGGTCTAACCTAAATTGAGGTTTTTGCGGTTGGCAAAATGAAAAAAAGTATCCAATTTTTTTATATTGAATAGACTGGATTGGAAATAAAATAAGAGGGTGGTTTAAAACAACTGTATTGTTTTTTAATTTTATTTTTATTTTTTTTGAATTATCTTTTGACACGATTGGTATTTTTAATCCTGTGCTTTGCTTATGTTTCGACTTCGTGGAAACATGAGTAAGGGGCAATGCTAACTGCAAGCTTGGTTCGTTGCCTTGCTTTGCAAGGTAAAAGGAAGGATCAACCTGGGTTGAAGGCTTGAATTTTTCAAACTTCAATGCTTCATAATTAAAAAAAAGTGCATTTGTATTAGTTGATAATAATGATGAACTGTTTGATAAAGTAGTTAAAAACCCATTATATGGAGATATAGTTTTATATTGACCAATTACAGAAATTTGATCTACTAAATCACCAGATTTTGGAAACATTGCAATAGGAATAGGTTGTGTATAAATTTTTCCTGATACAACCCAAATGCTACCCAAATTTGCAGTTGTTCGACTGATTAATTTTTTTTTCTTTTTTCTGGCATGTACAATAACATTTTTGAAAAAAACTTCGCCTTCAATTTCTGTGTTTAAGCTATAATTAGCTTGAATACGCTGCTCTCGGTCAGCTGATACAGAAGAAAATTCAGCAATAATTTGTGTTTTACTAACATACTCATGATTCCGAACAAATAAAATAGTAAACGCTGGAATTTGAAAATTAATTTTTTCGAATTTTTCATTTAAAGTAAAATTAGTGTGGTATTTAGGTAAAAATTCAAATTTACCAGGAATTTTTGTTAAAAAAGCTATTTTTCCGTGTGGTGTTCGAATTAACATTCCTTGAAAAAATTCAGAGAATTGTACTATACCATCAAATGGAGCACGAATTTCACTCATTATATCTCCAGAAAAAACCCCCCCTGTATGAAAAGTTCTCATAGTAAGTTGTGTTCCGGGTTCACCAATTGATTGAGCTGCAAGAATTCCAACTGCTTCACCCAACGAAACTAATTTTCCATGCGCAAGACTCCATCCATAACATAATTGACATATAGAATTTTTTATTTCACACGTTAACGGTGATCGAACCAAAACTTGTTTTTTGAAACTAGCAATTTTTATTGCTAAACTTAATGAAATTTCCTGATTTTTAACCGCAATTAATTGTTGTTTAGTACAATAAATATTAACATGCTTCAAAAATAATAGTAATTGGTACAAAGGAAAATTTTTATTGAATTGAGATTTTATATAATAATTTTTTTTTTTATTTATTTCAATTTTTATTGAATTTTTAATAAAAGGATAAGATAAATAATCTTGTCTTTTGTTAATACTTAAATCTCGTTTAAGAGTAGGCAAATCGAAAATTGACAAATCAATCTGACTTAAAGGCAGGTCTTCAATTTCATAAGCTTGATTTTGAACCCAATTTTGAGATGCACTAAAAAAATGTGACATTAATAATTCACAAAACAAAGCAACTTGTCTAGCAAAGTCAGTTTTATTTTTTAAAGATGTTGCAATTAAATTGAATGAAGACTTATTAAAAACTCCCGATAAATTTGATAAAAAATTAACTTGGATTGAAGGCTTCGCTTTAGCCGGAAAATTTAAATAAATATTTTCTGCTAAAATCCTGCCTACTAATCGGTTTTGTAGAGGAAAAATAATTTTTTGATTTTCTATAATAGTATTTAGTATGATACCTTTTTTAGTTTTGCAATCAAATTCACAAACAATTATATGATGTGAAACATCTACTAATCGTCTTGTCAAATACCCCGAATTGGCAGTTTTTAATGCTGTATCTACAAGCCCTTTGCGGGCACCATAACACGAAATTATATATTCAGTTAATGTTAGCCCTTCACGAAAATTGCTTTTAATTGGAAAATCTAATATCTGTCCCTGTGGATCTGACATTAGTCCTCTCATTCCGACTAATTGACGAACTTGTGAAATATTACCTCGAGCACCTGAAAAAGCCATCATATATACTGGATTTAAAACATTGGTTACTCTAAAATATTGTATAACATTCTGTTTTAAAATATCACTTGTTCTATGCCATGTATCAATCAATTGTTGAAATTTTTCAATTCCAGTGATATTTCCTTGTTTGTATTGAATTTGTGCTGTTGATATTTTTATATCAGAATCTGAAATAAGTTGGGCTTTAGTAGGAGGAATTTTTAAATCATCTATACCTAGAGATACTCCAGCCTGTGTTGCATAGTTAAAACCTATATTTTTTAAACTTTCAACCAACTCAATAGTAATTTGTTCACCGCAATTTTGTAAGCTCCAAGAAATAAGAGATTTTATTCTATTTTTATCAAAGCATCCATTAAAGAAAAATTCATTTTTTTTCATTCCTAGACTCCTTTTTGTATTAAAGCGTTCAAAATTTTTTTTGATACTTATAATTTTTTTTGATGTTCATAATTTTTTGGCTTTTGTTTATTTTATAAACAAGGGTGAAATAAATTAAATTAGCCTTCGCTCCGAAAAAAATAAGCAAAGCTTTTCTTTTAAGGTTTTGTAGCGCTACTAAACCTTGGAAAACAAACTTTGTTTGTTTTCTTAGGAGCGAAGCAAAGGTAACCTTACTTTATTCGACTAATTTGTTTTTTTGCTAATAAAAACTTTGCAATAAGTTTGTAGCGCAGCAACTAACTTATTACAAAGTTTTTGACTACCCGTTGCTAATAAAAATAAAGTTTTTATAAGTAAAATAGTAAAGTAAACGCCAAAACGTAATTGTTTTAATTTTTAATTAGTTAGCCCTTGCCCCTTGTCAGTAAATAAAACAAAGTTTTATTTACAGGTTATAAAAACTTCGTTTTTATTAGCAAAGGGTTCGTAGAACCTTGGCCTTTGCCCCTTGCTTTGCAAGGCAAAGGAGCAAGCAAGCCTTAGCTAGCTTGCTAGCTAAGGCTTGTAAATAAAATCAAACAAAGTTTGATTTTATCAACTAGAAAACAAACAAAGTTTGTTTTCTTAGAGTTGATAAAATAAACTTTAGTTTATTTTATTTACAAGCTCTATTCAAAAGCTTTCCTTTTGAATTAAAAATTGTCAATAAAAAAACTTTGGCAGTTGATAAAATCAAACACAGTTTGATTTTATTTACAGTTTATAGGCTAGTAAATAAAATGAAATAAAAAACTTTGTTTCATTTTATCAACTACAATTTAAGCAAATTGAAATATTTAATTATTACATTAATATTAAGATTGCTTGACAATAATTTGCAAAATAATTTTATTTAATAATATGCGCCCAGTAGTTGTATAAATAAATTGACTAATTGTATTATATTTTTTGTCAAAATTGCGCCAATATTTAGAATAAATTTGAATAGTATTTCCAAAACAATCAACACGAATTTCTAATGGTTTTTCATAAAAATTTTCAATTTGTACTAGATTTATCCATCTGACCCAAATCAATGAATGTAATGAAATTTCTTTTTGTTGAAATGCCGTTAGAACTTCATCTATATTACTAAATATATGTAATGCTTGTTTTTTTGCTTTGTAAGGCAAGATAGAAAAAATTTCGTTTTTCTTTAAATTTGTTGAATGACCAAGGTGAACTGAAGATTTGCTTGTAATCTTAGAACTCTGTTCAAATTTTTTTCGTGAATAATTTCGGTTACCAAAAGATAAACTTTCATGCAAATTGGTAGTTAGATAGTAGCAACCTAAAATCATATCTTGGCTTGGAACAATAATCGGTTGTCCTGTTGCTGAAGATAATATATTGTTTCTAGACCACATTAATTTCCAAGCTTCAGCTTGAGCCTGAAAAGACAAAGGGACATGCACAGCCATTTGATCACCATCAAAATCAGCGTTAAAAGCTGGACAGACTAATGGATGTAAAAGAATAGCTCGACCCTCAACTAATTTTGGTTGAAAGGCTTGAATTCCAAGACGGTGTAATGTAGGCGCACGATTTAACAAAATTGGATGAATTCGTAAAATTTTTTCTAAAATTTTCCATATAATGGGATGTCTTTGTTGAATTAATTTTTTAGCTTTTACAATTGTTGTTTTACTTTGATTTTTTCTTAATTCTCTAATTAAAAAAGGTTGAAATAATTCAATAGCCATTTCTTTTGGCAACCCACATTCATGAAGTTGGAGTTCAGGTGCTACAACAATTACTGATCTTCCAGAATAATCTACACGTTTACCTAATAGATTTTGTCGAAATCTCCCTTTTTTTCCTTTTAAAATATCAGATAAAGATTTAAAAGCACGTCCATTTGAAGCACAAGCAACAGGTATCCCAGCTTTTCCATTTTCAATTAATGCATCTACGGCTTCTTGAAGTAGTCGTTGATTAAATCTCATTTCGTCTGAATTATTTGAATTATTAGAAGAATTTTTTGTTCGAGAAACTTGAATTCGTTTGTTTCTATCTAATACTCTTTTATATAGCTGATTTAAATCCGAAACTGCGATTTGGTTTGCATCAAGTCGTATAATTGGTCGTAAATTAGGTGGAAGTACAGGGAGAATAGAAAGAATTAACCATTCTGGGCGTAATTTAGTTTGCTGAAAGTAACCTACTAATTTTAAACGACGTAAAGCTTTGAGTCTTAATTTTATCAACTTTCGTAATTTTTTTTTTTCAAATGAATAAAGAAAAAACTCTTGCTCAAATTTTTTAACTTGAAAATCTAATGCTACTATTTTCCGTTGAAGCTGTATTTTTACAAATGAAGAATTTAAAGTTTTAAGCAAATACCAAATTGTTTCAGTGCCAGATAATAGAAATAAAGTAGATTTATACTTACTATTATTTATTGTTACTGATTGCTTTGTAACACGATTTGTATACATTGATAATACTCTATCATTTTTGGTAGGATTTGACGTTATATATAATAAAAAGCTGTCCCACTCATCTTCAAATTTTAATATCGATTCCCATGTGGATTCAAATATATATTTGGAACAAATGGGATAATAAGGATGAATTGGAACTGGAGGCTTTTTTGAACAATTTTCATTATTATTAATAGCATTTTGCCCTTTGCTAAGCAAAGCAACGGGGGACGAGCCTAAGAAAAAACTTCGTTTTTTCCCGTTGCTTTGCTTAGCAAAGGAACCAAGGGGACTATTAAAAAGGTTTGTTGAAAAATTAACAAATTTATTTGAAAATTCAGGACCTGCCAAAAGCGGGTAATTATCTGACGAAGTAAGATCAGAAAGTTCTAAATTATTTAAGTTGCTTGAAATTTTATTAATAGAAACCTTATTATTAAAACTAATAATATCAGTATATGTGTATATAAATTTTTTTTTACTTAATACTGTTTTTTCCAGTTTTACAGCTGTATTTAGAAATAATTTTTTGTTTTCTAAAAAATTGGACTTTTGTTTACGGCTAGCAGATACTTTTTTAAAATTTTTCCTACCTGAATTTAGTTTTGTCTTTGTTGCTTCGCTTCTAAAAACGAGATTGTTAGAAGGTAAAATAAAAGATTGATTCGAAGAATCTTGGAAAACAAACTTTGTTTGTTTTCTTAGAAAGGCATTACTATTTTTTTTTACTATTTGTAAGTTTGTTTCGCTACTAGGTTGGTTTAAATTTGATTCATATTGCCAAAATATTTTTTTTTCCAAAAATTGAATAAACGGAAAAAGAGTACGTTTTGAGTTGGATATTGATTTTAATACACTATTATTAAAATTTGAATAATAAGAATTATTTAATAAAGTATTAAGTTGGGCTTTAAAAACATTTTTTTTAAAAAAATGTTTTTTAAATGTATTAAGAAAATATTTTTTAAGTAAATATGTTTTTAAATAAGTACCATTATTATTTGCATTAAGTTGTTTTTTTGATCTAGAATTCAAGCTTCTCAAATAATTTGAATCAATACCGTTTAGCAGTTTAAATGCTTGCAGAGTATCTTCGGCGGTTGTTCTACTTTTAAAAACTTCGTTTTTGTTTGATAAAAAATCAGTTTTATTTTTAAAAAATTTTAATATTGGTATACCCATTGTATGGATACAATAAACAATAGGTTCCAGTTCTTTTCGGCTTATATCTAATAACAAAGAAAGAAAACTTGGCCGTCCTTTTAAATACCAAATATGGGTAACCGGAGACGCTAATTTAATATAACCTAAACGATATCTTCGAACTCGTGAAGCAGTAAATTCAACATCACAATTTGGACAAAATTGTTGCTGAGATTTCATTTTTTTGGTTCCACAAGAACATTCGAAATCTTTGACTGGTCCGAAAACTCTTTCACAAAATAATCCTCCTATTTCAGGCTTTAAAGTTTTATAATTTACTGTTTGTGAATTAGTAACCTGCCCTACTTTTTTACCATTTGGTAAAATTCTTTCAGCCCATTTTCGAATACGATTTGGCGCAGCCAATCCAATATTTATAGATTCAACTTTTACTTCATTTTGTTTCATAATGGCTAAAAAAACAATTTTATTCTACTTATTCTTAAAGGTTTATAAATGAAATTTCTTACTAGCATTTTTAATAAAGCTATACTTTAAGATTTGTACCCCTGGTTAATATATGGGATTTTGCTTGATTGACAAAATTAAATCAATTGTCAGCTTGTGTCTAAGGTTTTTCAAGAAACCTGATATGCAACTTAGTTGTATGTTTATAACTAAGGTTGTCTTCACTCCTAAGAAAATAAGCTTTGTAGCGCAGCAATAATAAAAAATACCTTTTGGTAGCCTAATTAAATTTCACTTTGTGAAATTTAATAATACCTGTTATAAAAAATACAAAGTATTTTTTATTAGTTGCCCTTTGGTCGCAATATACCCGTTATAAAAAATACTTTGTATTTTTTATTATTGTAAATAAAATCAAACGAAGTTTGATTTTATCAACGACTGCGCTACAAAGTATTTTTTATAACAGGTATTATTAAATTTCACAAAGTGAAATTTAATTAGGCTTAGAATAAAACTATGTTTTATTCTTACAAAAGGCTTGTTTTCTTATAAAAAACTTCATTTTTCTCTAGCGAAGGCAACCTTACTTTGTTAGACTAGTAAATAAAATGGTGAGAAAAAACAAAGTTTTTTCTTACCTTTGAAAACAAGCAAAGCTTGTTTTCTTAGAAACTTTGATTAATTTTATCAGCTATTAATGTTTAAACTTTGTTTTTTTTTATTAAAAAAGAAATGAAAAAATTTAATTTAAGAAAGCTGCATAATATCAATTTTTTTTCGAATTCCCATATTATTAATAGAATAGACTCCAATATTTAAACATAATGACTGTAATTCAGATAATAAAACTTTAAAAGATTCAGGCGTTCCTAAAGTAATAGATTTATTTTCTAAAATAGCTTGCATAACTTGATGTCGACCTTTAATATCATCAGATTTATTAGTCAAAAGTTCTTGAAGTGTATATGCTGCCCCAAATCCTTCTAATGCCCACACTTCCATTTCACCAAGCCGTTGACCTCCGTGCTTAGATCGTCCTCGAAGTGGTTGCTGCGTAACTAATGAATATGGTCCAGTGGAACGAGCATGAATTTTTTCATCAACTAAATGTACTAATTTCAACATGTATGATTGTCCTACAGTTACTGTTTGATCAAAACATTCTCCTGTACGACCATCAAAAAGTTTTATTTTGCCTGGAGAATGTGGACTAAATAACCATTTTTTACCTGTTTTTAATCTAGCTTCAAACAGCTTAGAATATGTGAGACTTCTTGATGCTTCTGGCCCATTCATTTCATCAAAACAACCAATTTTAAATTCTTCGTGTAATTCTTTTCCAGCTAAGCCTAATAAACATTCAAATATTTGTCCAACATTCATACGTGAAGGAACTCCTAGGGGGTTCAATACCATATCAACAGAGCTTCCATCTGGAAGATATGGCATATCTTGTTGAGGTACTATTTTAGAGATAATTCCTTTGTTACCATGACGACCAGACATTTTATCACCAACTTTAATTTTTCTTTTTTCTGCGATATAAATATGAACGCGTTGAGGTCCTTGAAATGAAATTTCTAAAGGAATATTTTCTGTTTCAAGTAATTCCAAATGAACAACCCGTCCAGAGACATTTTTAGGAACTCGTAATGATGTATCACGTACGGTCGAAGTTTTTGTCTTTCCTAAAATATCTGCCAATAATTTTTCATGTCCTGATAATTGTTTTGTTTTGATTGGAGTTACTTTACCAACAAGAATATCGCCTTCATGAACCCAACTTCCGAGTTTTACTACGCCATTATTATCTAAATTTATTTTTTTAAGATAAGAAATATCAGGAATTTGTGATGTAATTTGTTCTAAACCATATTCTGTGTCAGAAATTTCAGTTTCATATCTTTCAATATGAATGGAAGTATACAAATCATCATAAACAAGTCGTTGACTTATAAGAATTGCGTCCTCAAAATTATATCCTTCCCATGGCATATAAGCAATTAAAAGTGTTTTTCCGAGAGATAATTCACCACCAACACTCGCTGCTCCATCTGCTATTAAATCTCCTTCTTGAACCCATTCTCCTTCGGCTACTATGGGTCGTTGATACATGCAAGTATTTTGGTTTGAGCGTTGATATGGTTGCATAAAATAATTTCTATTTTCATGTAAAAAACGTGAAAAAACTTTAGATTTATTATAAGATAAAAATAAAAAATTCAAATTTTTTATTGAGCAATAAGTTTGTCCCTTGCTTTGCCAGCGTAGCAGTTTCCCTTTGCCTTGCTTATCTTTTCCTTTGCCTTGCAAAGCAAGGGACGGCGTTAAAAGATTAGCAAGGGACAAAGTTGAAACTGCTACGCTGGCAAAGGGAGAAACCAATCTAGATTGAAAGCTTGTCTTTGATTTCGAAGCTTTGTTGAAATTTTTTACATTCTGAAAATTAAAAGAAGATTGAGAAAAAGAAAATGTATTTTTATATATATTTGGTACAGTAAATCTAATTTTTCTATTAATACCTAGTGTGTCATTGAATTTTTTTAAACTTGAACCGTAGGGAAAAATTGATAGATTAGTTGATATGTAAGGATAGCTATTCACGAATGCACATGGCTTGGTATTTGATTTAATTCTACTAAATTTTTTATTAAAAAAATTTTTCCACGCTATCGATTTATAAAAAAATATATTTTTTAGGTTTGTTTTTTTGTAAGAAGTTTGTGCAAACAGTAAATAAGTACAGGCTGTTAGAATATTTTTATTACAACTTAAATAATTTTCAAAAATATTTTCTGACAAAACAAGATTTTGTCTTAAAGTTTTGCGGGATAAAGTTAATAGGTGTATTTTTGACGTATATTTTTCACGACTCATTGCTTTATTCGTTGATAAAAAGCTGATATTCTTTATTTTTTTTTCTGTATTGAGTTGAATTATATTGGAGCTAACTTTATTAGTTTGAGCTTTATTTAAATTAGTTTGAGTAGAGTTAAATCTAAAAAATTTTGTATGCTTGTAATTTTGTAAAAGTATTTTGTTTTTGTTTTTGTAACGAAGTAACCCTGCAGGTAACTTCGTTACCAAAGGGCCTTGTTTATGCTTCAACTTCATTGAAACATTAGCAAGGGATTGAAAAAAGTTACTATTTTTTTTTACAAGCTTGCAGTTGGCTTTATTTTTTGCTCGTTTAAACAAAGCAGCAACAGTTAAATTTATTGAAACCTTAGTTAAAAAAAGGTCATTTAAATTTGAATAACTACTATTTTGTTGCTTTAAATTTTGTTTTAATGTAGAAGAAATAAATTTTTTTTCCCGAATAAAGTATGGTGCAAAAACAAAACTATATTGTTTACAAGATTCTGTTTTAATTGTCTGAAATCCTATCCATGCATTATTAAAAAATGTTTTTTTAAATCTAGATAATTTTTTATGAAAAATTAATTCGCTTAAATATACAAAATTTTTAGTTGAAATTTTTGTATTTATTTGTTTATTTCTAAAAGTAAAATATTTTTGTTTAGTAAATAAGTTAGTTTTTGCTTGTTTGTAACGAAGTAACCCTGCAGGTAATTTCGTTACCAAAGGGCGTTGTTTTTGCTTCAACAAAGTTGAAACATTAGCAAGAGGCGAAAGCAACTCCAGGCTTGCTTTGTTTCTTTGTTTTGTAAAACAAGGCGAAAATTTATTTCCTATAAAATTATTAATTTTAGTATTATGGCTAGAACAGAAATTTTCAATTTTGATAATTTCACCACTTACATATGAAACAAACCCACTTTTTTTAGCTTGAATTCCATGCCCGGAATCGGAAGTTACTCTTGCTTCTAAACCAGTTCCAACAATTGCTTTTTCAGGTAAAATTAATGGTACAGCTTGACGTTGCATATTTGAACCCATAAGCGCTCTATTTGCATCATCATGTTCCAAAAATGGAATTAAAGAGGTGGCAATTGAAATCATTTGAACAGGTGATACTGCTATGTATTGAACTTCATTTTTAGATTTTTTTTTAAACTCACCCTGCACTCGTACTGGAATAGTAGTTGAGGGTAAAGTATAAAAATAATCTGTTTTTAAATCTCCTGGTGCACTAATAATGTGCTCTTCTTGAGCTGCCGAAATAAAGCTCACACCACACGATTTTTGAATTTGACCTTGATAAACTGGATAAAATGGTGTTTCAAGAAAACCTTGATGACTTATTCTAGCAAAAACGGTTAATGAATTAACTAGTCCAGCATTTGGTCCTTCTGGAGTTTCAATTGGGCAAACTCGTCCATAATGAGTTGCATGAATTCCTCGAACAGCCATGCCTGCAGTTTCACGATTTACTCCGCCTGGACCTAATGAACTTACACGTCTTTTATGTGTTAGTTCTGCTAATGGATTTGTTTGATCCATAAATTGTGAAAGTGGGCTTGAACCAAAAAATTCTCGTAAAGCTCCATTAACAGGCTTGGTGCTAATTATGCTTAAGATTGGTGAAGTTGGGTTTTTTATTTTTTCTCGAATAAATTTTTCTAATCGAATAAATCCAGTACCTAACTGATTTTGTATGAGTTCCCCAGAAGCCCTCACTCTTCTATTTTTTAGATGATCAATATCATCTATTGTACCTACTCCATATTCTAGTTTAATTAAATAATCAGTTACAAATAATAAATCTTCGGGAGTTAATACATATATAGTTGGTGAAACACAAAATTGAAATTTTTTATTTAATTGAGCTCGCCCAAATCGGCTTAAATCATATGTTCGATAATTAAAAAATTTTCTAAAAAGAAATTTTTTTGCTCTATCTAAAGTGATTTCTGTTTGTTTTTTGCGAGGGTAAACAGTTGAATAAAGACTTAACAAAGCGGCTTTTGTTGTATTTGAATGTTTATAATCTGTTTCATGCATAGAATTTTTTATAAATTCTGAATATTTTATCGATTGAGTAATGGTATGCTCAGTAATTCCGGCTGCTTGAAGGAAAAGTAATAAAGGAATTTTAGGAGTTTTTTTCATTCTTACCCATAATCGTTTTTTTCTATCTGTTTCAATCCGCAACCAAGCTCCGCGATGGGATATTAAATCTGCGTAATATGTTTTTCTTTTTTTTTGATCAATTGCTTGTTGATAATAAATTCCAGGACTACGCACCATTTGATTTACAATTACTCTCGGCGAACCATTTATAATAAAATGACCCCGTTTTGTCATTAAAGGTAGATTTCCAATAATAACCCATTGAAATTGAGACCTTTTAGTTTTATAATTGGTTAATTGCAACGGTACATATAATTTTGATGAATATGTTTTTGATTTTAAAATTGCTTGCTTTGGAGTATATTCAGGCGCGCTTAATTGATAATAGTTGGGGTAAAAAATAAGCTGAAATTGCTTCTGTAAATCTGAAATTGGATTTCTTTTTGATAATTCATAAATTAATCCAGTATTTAATAAATTTAAAAAACTTTTGCGTTGCATTTCCACAAAATATGGAGCTAAAAAAGAAATCCGATACGAAGAAAGTGTCATTTTATATAAGCCCTTTTTTTTATATGTTTATATAAAAAAAAATGTAATCAAACATTTTTAAATTTATGTTTTGCGTTGTATTTGCTAAAAAAAATTTTTTCTGTATATTTTAAAGTAAATTTTTAGTATATAAAAAAACAAAAATTTTTTTACTTAGTGCCTAGCTAGTTAAACAACTATTAAGTAAGTTACCTTTGCTTCTTGCTTTGTTATAAAAATAAAGTTTTTATTACCAAAACGTTCTAGAAAACCTTGGTTTTTATCTTTTACTTTGCAAAGCAAAAAGTTCGTAAGGTCTTGTTAGAGTTCGTAGAACTTTACTTTGTTAGGCCTTTGTTAGTTTACTAGTTGATAAAATCAAACTTTGTTTGATTTTATTTACAAGCCTAAATTCAAAAGCGAAGCTTTTGAATTTAGGCTTGCTTTCTTAACAAGCAAAATTTGATTTTGTTAATCACAGACTTGTTTAATTAGTAAAAAAACTTTCTTTTTTTTACCATGTTTTTTTGAAAACACGATAGCTTTACTCATTTTGTCAGTAGTAAATTAACTAAAAAATTACTTGACGGTTAATGTTTTAATTTTGATTGTAATTTTAAAATTACATGATTCAACAAATTTGTACTGGTTTAAAACCAGCTATGACCCGTTGAAAACAGGTAATTATACGACTTGATAGGGTCATAAACTTCATTCAAGTTAAAAAGCAATGTAAAAATACTTTTTTCTGTTTATAAAAACTAAAATTAGTATCCTATAAAAATGTATTATATTATTATAATTCTGGACTAGTTGTTTTAAATTAACAAAAATATTTTTTAGTTCTAAAAAATAAATTTTTTATTAACGTTTTGAAAAAACGTTGTATGTTTGCGTTTACTAGTAAGGGTTTGTTTCGCCACTTACTTTGTTATAAAAACTTCGTTTAAAACTGAGCTAGCTTCGTAGCAAAGGCTTGCTTCGCTCCCTTGCTTATCTTTTCTAAGAAAACAAACAAAGTTTGTTTTCCAAGGTTTAGTAGCGCAGTCGCGAAGCAACCCTGCGGGTCGCTTGCGACCAAAGGGCAACTTTGCAGGTAGCTGGCTACCAAAAGGCCCCTTGGTAACGAAGTTACCTGTTATAAAAAATACTTTGTATTTTTTATTAGTTACTTTGTTACAAAAATCAAAGATTTTTGCAAGAACCCTTTGCTAATAAAAACGAAGTTTTTATAACAAAGCAAGGGACGGAGTTAAAAGATAAGCAAGCCAAAGGGTTCGGAGAACCTTGGCTTTTGCCCCTTGCTTTGCAAGGCAAAGGAGCAAGCAAGCCTTTAGCTAGCTTGCTAGCTTCAGGCTTGTAAATAAAATCAAACAAAGTTTGATTTTATCAACTATAAAACAAACTTTGTTTGTTTTCTTAGAAAAACAAATAAAGCTTATTTTCTTAAAGAAAGTAATTGGTTAGGAAAATAAAACTTTGTTTTAGTTTATTTATAACTTATTTGGTGATTGTTTTATTAATTCGAATTTTTTTAGTTTTAATTTGCTTAATTACTTCCGTAAATTCAACATAATTAAAAAAATTAAATTTAAAAGTAAAAAAATCAGAAAAATTAAACGTATAAGAATGGGTAAAATGAAAAAAAATAAAATTGAATAAAATTCAATTTTATAGTATGATATTTTATATTATAAAATAAATTATAAATAATACAATAGTATTATAAAAATCAAACTAAAAATCAAAATAATAATTAAAACAATTTTAATGCATCTAAAATCTAATTTTGTTATAAGTTTAAAAAACTTACAATGAAATAAAATCACATATTTGTATTTGTTAACAAGTTAGCTGCATCTTTGTAAATAAAAATTTACTTTTATCAAGTATTTATTTTTTTAGAAGTTAAAACTCAACATATGATAAGGTGGTATGGCCAAGCGGTAAGGCAGAGGATTGCAAATCCTTTATCCCCAGTTCGAATCTGGGTACCACCTTTATACTGTAGTATATTAAATATAAATATTTTTTAATATGGTAAATATTAGCAATAATTATTTAAGATATTTTCTTATCCTTTAAGGAATAATTACCTTTGTTACTTTTTGCCATATAAGCAGCCTAATAAAACAAGCAAAGCTTGTTTTACAAGCCTAACGTTTTTGTATACAAAAACCTGGTATACAACTTCCAAACATACAACTTCCAAGCATACAACGTCGTTGTATGCCAGGTTTTTTTAAAACGTTGTATGTCAGGTTTTTTCAAAACCTTGTATGTCAGGTTTTTTCAAAACCTTGTATGTCAGGTTTTTTCAAAACCTTGTATGTCAGGTTTTTTCAAAACCTTGTATGCTCCCTTGCTTTGTTATAAAAACTTCGTTTTTATTAGCAAAGGGTAGGACAAGTTTTGTCCAACCTTACTTCGTTAGGGAAGTAAGGTTGCCTTTGCTAACAAACAAGCCTTAGCTAGTAAATAAAATGGTGAGAAAAAACAAAATTTTTTCTTAGCTTTGAAAACAAGCAAAGCTTGTTTTCTTAGAACTAAAATTCATTTTATCAACTACAAACTTCGTGAGTACTTTGTACAAATTTTTTACTACCCTAATAAAACAAGCTTTGCTTGTTTTACAAGCTTCTCCAAACCCTTGTCAGTAAATAAAGCATAGCTTTATTTACAGGCTTATATTTCTTATATTTCAACGAAGTTGAAATATCAGCAAAGGCAACTTACTTCGTTAAAAGCTTTACATTTACTTTAAATTTTCCTTAGATTAGTAAATAATTAAAATCATATCATGTTTAAGGTTTTTTTTTTTTAGTAATTCAAGAATTTGATTTTGGTTTTCTAAAATCTTTTCTTGATTTTCTGCAAGCTTTTCTATTTTGTAATGATCTGAATTAAAGTTTTTATTATACCAAGCATTATTTTTTAGTTTGCTTATTACTAAAAGATATAAACCAGTACTAACAATAAACGCTACTCCCCAAATAGGAATGAAACTGCGTTGATTTTCTATAGAACTAGAATTTTTATAACTATTAGAAATTCCAGCTTCAGCAATTTGAGCATATTCTCTAGGTCTTTGGAATTGAATAGTGTCATAACCTTCACAAGAAGTTGCGTTATTGAAATCATGTTTGATATTATCACAAAAACTTATAGTAGCTTTTTTTTCGTAATAAGGCATTGTTTTGCTATTTGAAAATGAAATACTAGCCATAGGCGGTTTAGTAGAACCCTTTGGTGTTGATTTGGTATCAAACGATAGTTCTTGAAACGGTTTATTATCCAAAAACTGAGGATCTACTCCTATGTCAGCGCACATTTCAGCTCCCAATTCTTTTAATATAATTTTTTTATCGACTTTTGTTTTTATCATAGTAGCGCGCTCAAATTTCTTCCATCAAACCTCTTTAGCACGTTGAGGCCCGCTTTTTGCATACTTTACTCCGCCTGTAACAGTGGTTGCAGCTATTGCACCAAAACTAGCGGCTCCCCATCCATCTTTCCAATTTAAATTGTTCATACTTTGATTTAACTCTTGATAGAAAATATAGTTAATTTATATATATTACCTTGTTTTATAAATTTATTTAGTTTATTTTATTTGCAAGGCTTAGCTAGTAAAAAACTTTGTAATAAGTTTGTAGCGTAGCAACCTTGCAGGTAGCTGACTACCAAAAGGTACTTTGTACAAATTTTTTACTACCCTAATAAAACAAGCTTTGCTTGTTTTACAAGATTTTCCGAACCTTTGCTTTGGTATAAAAACTTCGTTTTTATACCAAAGTAACAAAGGTAACAAACTTATCGCTAGTTAATTAATATAATCTAATTTTTATAAAAAATACTGAAAAATTAATTAATAAGCTAATCCCATACTTCTTGTTGTTTCAGATCCTAGATAAACACGAACACTTAAAAAATCAGTAGGACAAGCGGACTCACAACGCTTACAGCCAACACAATCTTCTGTACGTGGAGCAGAGGCAATCTGACTTGCTTTACATCCATCCCAAGGAACCATTTCTAAAACATCAGTAGGGCAGGCACGTACACATTGTGTGCAACCAATACAAGTATCATAGATTTTAACAGCATGTGACATAATTAGAAAAACTCCATCGTTATAAAATATATAAAGTCATTTTTTTAAAATCAATAATATTGATAATTCTAATTAGTAAAATTATGATTTTGCAAAAAATATTGTGAGTATTTGAAAGGAAAATTATTTTATGTAAGAAAAAACATTGTTGAATAACTTTAAATTTTATTGAAGCTTACTGAAAATAATGACCTATGGAAAATAAATAATTACTCGTTAAAAATAAATTATGACCTGTCTTTAACAGGTAATTACTCAACTTCATCGGATAATAAATATTATAAAATATAAATATACTTAAAAGTCTCAGTTATATATTGTTTTACTAAATTTAAAAAACTTTATATTTTTTGTAATTTTTTATAAAATTACATGTTTATTATATTTATCTGAGTACATATAAATATAAAATTGAAGTAAGATTGACATTTACTAGATAGTACCATATATTCTTTTAAAAAAGCAAACCTTTTTTTTAATTAGATAGAATTTTTATGACCCAACTTTAAAGGCATCAATAAAAAACCCCAATAAAATACCAATTTTAAAAAGATTCAAATTTTTTATGATGTAGCTATGATAAGTTTCAACTTTGGTTGAATTTTTATAGAAAAAAAAAATTTGTTTTATTTTTTTTTTTATTTTTTTAGGAAAAATTACATAAATTTTGAAACTAATTTTTCTAAAAACAGTTATAATAGTGCAAAAAGTGAAATTTAAAAACTTACCGACCATTATAATTTTATTTGCAAAAAAAATAAATTTTTTAGAAATGTATAAATTTTTTTTTTGCCAAGAAAAAAACAAAGCTCGTTTTTTTGGATTATAGATCAAATAACTAATAAATTCTTCAGCTAAAAGAATTATTATCACCATAAAACCATCCCAAATAATTAATTTACGAAAAATATTTAAAAAAGTTCCAAATAAATTTCCCAATAAAAACCCAAAAAACAAGAAAAAAATACCTTTTGCGAAATATATTTCAAAAAATAGTATTTTTTGAAATATATTTTTTTCTATATTAATAAGAAATGAAGATAATTTTGTATTGTAATTCATTTTATATCATAAATTATAGATATATAAAAAACTAAGCAAGTAAGTAGTAATCAATTTATTTGTTTAGTTTTAAATAAAATGGTAAGAAAAAACTTTGTTTTTTCTACCTTGGCCTTTGCTTTTTTGCTAATAAAAATTTTGTTTTTATACCAAAGCAAGGGTTCGCAAAATTTTGTAAAATAAGCTTTGCTTTTTTTATCAACTAGCAAAAGCAACCTTACTTCCCTAACGAAGTAAGGTTGGACAAAACTTTGTTTTGTCCTACCCTTTGCTAATAAAAACGAAGTTTTTATAACAAAGCAAGGGAGCATACAACCAAGTTGTATGCCAGTTTTTTGTATACAAAAACGTTAGGCAAAGGCTTGCTTTGCTAGAAAATAAGCAAAGCTTATTTTCTTAGAAACTTTATTAAATTTTATCAACTACTAATTTTAGTTGGATTTGTTATTTAAAAAACGAAGTTTAGTATTATTAGTTTTTAAAAAACTAAACTTTAGACTAACTACAATTTTGTAATTATATTTTAACTTTTCAATTAAGGAAAGAGAGGGATTCGAACCCTCGGTAGCTTTTTAAACTACGTCGGTTTTCAAAACCGATGCATTCAACCGCTCTGCCATCTCTCCTAATAAGCATTTTGCCTTTTTTAGGGAAGTTAGCCTATTCACTAATTATCTTGTATATTTAGTATTACTACAAAATAATACTTTAATTTTAAAGAGCGGGTAACGCGATTCGAACGCGCGACATTCTCCTTGGCAAGGAGATGCTCTACCACTGAGCTATACCCGCAATTTTATTTTTTTTTATTATATCAAAAATTTTTTTTAATTACAATTTTATAATTAAAAAAAATTTTTGATATAATAAAAAAAAATGCTACTAAATTTTCTATAATAAGTGGAAAAAATACGATGAAAATAAAAATATTTTTTAGTATTTTATGTGTTAGCAATAAAAAAATTATCAATGATAATGAAATATGAAATAAAAAATTTTAACTAGTTGTTTAGAAAATTAATTATTTAAAATCAAGATGTATTATTATTGCTTATCTCTTTATAGGACAAAATAAAAAATTTATGCTTATAAAATATTTTTGGCTTTTATTGATAAGTTTACATTATTTAAAAATAATGTAAACTTATACTATTTAGAAATAATAAATTAATTATAAACTATTTTATTTTTATTTAGCTAAAGATTCCCAGCTTACAGATACATCATCTAGAAGAACTGAACTATTATAAATTTCTAAAATAATTACTAAAAATACTGCAAAAAGAGCCATGAAAACGCCCATAAGGACTGTAGTACCCCAACCTGGGGCAACTTTTCCATATTCTGAATTTAATGGACGTAATAAAGTTCCTAAAGTAGTTACTTTTCCAGTTTTTAATGGGTTTTCTTTATTTTTTGAAGTAGTTGCTGTTGCCATAAATTTTCCTCTTATAAAATTAAGTTTACTAACATTTTCCTAGCGAAATAGTTTTTAATCGAAAAATTTGACTAAGAAATAACTAATAAATAAAATAAAACTTCAACAAGATTTAAAATTTTTAAAGCTACTCAAGTAATTTTAAAAATCGAGGCTAATTTATAAACAAATTATAAAAAAAATACAGCCTTTGAGTGATTCATTTTATTTTATTTACTAGTTGATAAAATCAAACAAAGTTTGATTTTATTTACAAGCCTGTAGTAAACCAACTGACGGAGTAAGTTGTTTACTACTTACTTCCAAACATACAACTTTGTTGTATGTTTACAAGCCTGTAGTAAACCAACTGACGGAGTAAGTTGTTTACTACTTACTTCCAAACATACAACTTTGTTGTATGTCAGGTTTTTGTATACAAAAACGTTAGCAGCTAGTAAATAAAATAAACTAAAGTTTATTTTATCAACTCTAAGAAAACAAACTTTGTTTGTTTTCCAAGGTTCTCCGAACCCTTTGCTAATAAAAACGAAGTTTTTATAACCTGTAAATAAAACAAAGTTTTATTTACTGACAAGGGTTCGGGGAACCTTGTAAAAAAAGTCAATAAAAAAAACTATGTTTTTTTTATAGGCTTTTTTTATTAGGGTAGTAAAAAACGAAGTTTTTTACAACCTTACTTCCAAGCATATAACCAAGTTGTATGCCAGGTTTTTGTATACAAAAACGTTAGGCAAAGGCAATTTATTTGTTAGTTACTTTACTACGAATTTATTTATCTTTCTAACTATTATGTTTTTAATAAATATGTTTATTTTAAAAATATAAGTTTTTATATAAATTTAAAATAGTCATATACTTAAATAGTTTTTAAGTAAACAAATTTAAAATTTTTACTTTCTGTAAAATTTATTACATTTGTTTTGGTATCATTTTGATACTAAAAAGATTTTTTTAAAGGTATCAAATAATCTGGTTAGTTGAATAGAGCTATAAAAAATAAGCAGAAATATATTAATTTAGTTATACTAATAACTAATAAGTAATTATTTTAAAAATATTAATTTTTGTTGTAAAATTTTACAATATATAAAAACTATATGAAAATTTTTTAAGCATCAAATTGTATTTTATGCTTGCTTTTGCCTAACGAAGTATAAGGTTGCCTTTGTCTAACGTTTTTGTATACAAAAACCTGGCATACAACTTGGTTATATGCTTGGAAGTAAGGTTGTAAAAAACTTTGTTTTTTACTATCCCTTGCTTTGCTATAAAAACTTCGTTTTTATTAGCAAAGCAGTTGATAAAATAAACTTTAGTTTATTTTATTTACTAGCTCTATTTAAAAGCTTCGCTTTTGAATTAAAAATTGTAAATAAAATGGTGAGAAAAAACAAAGTTTTTTCTTACCTTTGAAAACAAGCAAAGCTTGTTTTCTTAGAACTTTAGTTCATTTTATGAACTAGTAAATAAAATCAAACAATGTTTGATTTTATCAACTATAAGCTTGCTTAACTAATAAAAATGAATTTTTTTCTTACTACAGATTTACTTGACTAGGAAGTAAATAACAAGCAACTTACTTATTAGTTGCTTAATTACAGTTTTTATTAATTTAAATAATTAGTATTTAATTATGGAAAGCGCTGCTTTTTTTTATACCATTTTTCTATGGTGTCTTGTTTTAAGTATTACTGGATATTCTATTTATGTAGGCTTTGGCCCACCGTCAAAAGAACTACGTGATCCGTTTGAAGAACACGAAGATTAATGTATATATAGAATTATATATATTATATAATATAATTCTATATTTAGATTAATTGATTATGAATAAATTTAATTTATTTCACTCAATAAAATTTTACAAATATATCTATTTCCGTAATTTCTACAATTTTATTAAAAATTGTAGAAATTAAGGTTAATTTACTTTACACTTAATAAAATTCAAATTAAATAGTATAGCAATACATTTTTAAAATAAACTATTTTTTTTTTTTGATAAAATAAACTATTTAAATTTTAAAGCGTGAATTTTACTAATGCTTTTTCTGTTAATTAGTTTATAAAAAAAAAGTTTTTATTGGCAAAAGGTAGTAAAAAATTTGTACTTTGTACAAATTTATTGCAGAGCTTTTTACTACCCTAATAAAACAAGCCTATAAAAAAAACATAGTTTTTTTTATTGGCTTGTTTTACACTTTGCCTTGCTTATTTTTTCTAAGAAAACAAACAAAGTTTGTTTTCCAAGGTTTAGCAAAAATCAAAGATTTTTGCAAGAACCCTTTGCTAATAAAAACGAAGTTTTTATAACAAAGCAAGGGACGGAGTTAAAAAATAAGCAAGAGAGCTTCTCCAAATCTTTCCTTGTTTTTTTCGGAGCATAAAATAAAGTTGCATATTTGAGGAAATAAAGTTAGTAAAAAAATATTATTTTTTTACTTATCAGGTTTTATTTGAAAAAACTAAGTTTTTGCTCATAAAATAAGCTGCAACAAAAAAGTAAAAAAGCAAAATTTTTAATTAGCAATTAAGTAATTTGAGAGCAATCGGTAACTTAACAACTAACAAATTAATTGCTTAGCTACTAATTCTTATATTTATATAAAAAATTACACATTTATTTTACAATACGAGGAGGCTCGCGAAAAAAAATTGCAAAAAATATAATTCCTAGTGTTCCTATTAATAAAAAAGTATAAACTAAAGCTTCCATAAAAAAGTTTTTTGTTTTATTGGCAACAATATTAACGAAATGCAAAGTTTTATTTTATGTTTTTGTATTAAAATAAAATATATTAAGCAATATAAAGTTTTACTTTATTAAAAAAATGTGAAAGCTTTTTTGTGTTATAAAAAAGGAAATTTATATTTCTATAAAAATATCTGAACAAAGGTTCATTTCAAAATTTTATAGTTAAACTTTTTAAAATACTACTTTTAAATTGCTTATAAAGTAAAATTTTACATTTCTTTTATATGCCGAAACTTGCTGTAAAAAAAATTTTCGAATTTGAATTTATTTTAAACAAATTAGGAGCTTCGACATTTTTTATTTTGCTTGATTGATTTTTTTAATAAAAAAATCAATCAAGCAAAAATTTTAAATTTCTGAAATTAAAAGCTTTGCTTTCAATTAAAATTGACTTCGTCAAGATCTAAAACGTATTTTTTCAGTTCAATACATTTTTATTGTAAATTATCAATTTCTTGGCTTTAAATTAAAAAAGTAAATTTTTTAATTAAAGCATGTTAAATAAAATGAAACTTTGTTTTTAAGAAAACAAGCTCTGTAGCACAGTCGCGAAGCAACCCTGCGGGTCGCTTGCGACCAAAGGGCAACCTTGCAGGTAGCTGGCTACCAAAAGGCTTGTTTTCCTAAGAAAACAAATTTTGTTTGTTTTCCAAGGTTTTCCGAACCCTTTGCTAATAAAAACGAAATTTTTATAACCTATAAAAAAACTATGTTTTTTTATTGACAAGGGTTCTTGCAAAAATCTTTGATTTTTGTAACAAAGGAACTAATAAAAAATACCTTTTGGTAGCCTAATTAAATTTCACTTTGTGAAATTTAATTAGGCTACCAAAAGGTATTTTTTATTATTGCTGCGCTACTGAACCTTGTAAAACAAGTCAATAAAAAAAACTATGTTTTTTTTATAGGCTTGTTTTATTAGGAAGGTAAGAAAAAACTTTGTTTTTTCTCACCATTTTATCAAACTCTCGCTTTTCAAAGTAAGGAAGCAAGCCTTTGCTAGCTTGCGTCTTTACTTTGTTTTAAAAACAAAGTTTCTATTAGCAAAAGATAAAAAAATAAATTTTTTTAGCTAACAACAATACAGAAACTTTATTGATTAATATTTATCAAATTAAACTGATTGACGACGAGTTGATGCGTCACCAAGTTTTTGGAAAGCTCCAAATTCAACTTGCTCATCTAAATCTAAATCAATTCCAGCGAAAACATCTCTAAAAATAGTTCGAGCTCCGTGCCAAATATGACCAAAGAAAAATAGTAAAGCAAAACATAAATGACCAAAAGTAAACCATCCGCGTGGACTTGTTCGGAATACTCCATCTGATTGTAAAGTTGCACGGTCAAATTCAAAAATTTCTCCAAGTTGTGCACGTCGTGCATATTTTTTAACAGTTGCTGGATCTGTGAATTTTACTCCATCTAATTCACCACCATAGAAAGTAACTGAAACTCCAACTTGTTCAATACTATATTTAGATTCTGCCCGTCTAAAAGGAACATCTGCTCTTACAACACCATTTTTATCAATTAATAAAACTGGAAAAGTTTCAAAAAATGTGGGCATGCGGCGAACATATAATTCGTTATTATCTTTATCTTTAAAAACAGCATGTCCTAGCCATCCAACAGCAATTCCGTCACCACTATTCATTGCGCCTGCACGGAATAAACCGCCTTTTCCTGGATTATTCCCAATATAATCATAAAATGCTAACTTTTCAGGAATTTCAGACCAAGCTTGAGTTAGAGACTTTCCTTGCGATAAACTAGATTGAACACGTTTTTCAATTTCTTGTTGAAAAAAGCCTAAATCCCATTGATAACGAGTAGGACCATATAATTCGATTGGAGTTGCTGCAGAACCATACCACATTGTTCCCGCAACTACAAAAGCTGCCCAAAAAACTGCTGCAATACTACTTGAAAGAACAGTTTCAATGTTTCCCATTCTAAGACCATTATAAAGTCGTTGTGGAGGTCTTACACAAAGATGAAAAAGACCTGCTAGTACACCTAAAATACCAGCTGCAATATGATGAGCAGGAATTCCGCCCGGATTGTATGGATCAAATCCATCAGCTCCCCATGATGGTGCTACTGGCTGAACACTTCCTGTAATACCATACGGATCAGATACCCAAATTCCTGGTCCAAATAAACCAGTTACATGAAAAGCCCCAAAGCCAAAACATAAAATTCCAGAAAGGAAAAGGTGAATACCAAAAATTTTAGGAAGATCTAATGCAGGATCTCCTTTTCTTGGATCACGAAAAAGTTGTAAATCCCAATTTACCCAATGCCAAATAGCTGCTCCAAATAACAAGCCAGATAATAAAATGTGTGAAGTTGCTACTCCTTCATAACTCCAAATACCTGGATTATTTGCAGCTTCTCCACTAATTGTCCACCCACCCCATGATTGAGTTACTCCTAAACGAGTTATAAATGGTAGAACAAACATTCCTTGACGCCACATTGGATTTAAAACTGGATCAGATGGGTCAAATACTGCAAGCTCATAAAAAGCCATTGAACCAGCCCAACCTGCTACAAGAGATGTATGCATTAAATGTACAGCAATTAATCGACCTGGGTCATTTAATACAACTGTGTGGACACGATACCAAGGTAGTCCCATAAATTAGTTTTATTATAAAAATGGTTTACTTTCTTTCTATAGATAATATATTATTATTATATCATAATATATCAATAAAAACTGATTTTTTCAAACTTTTATTTTTTTCAAACTTTATTTTTTTATTAAAATTCTTGCTTTTTTTTTATATATTAGATATAATCTATATTGGTTCACTACTCTGTATCATCAATTCTTGAATCATGTCAGGACTGAAATAGGAGCAGCATTAAAAGTAAATTGAAGTAGCCAGAAGTGGTGAACTTTAAGTATAAGCACGTTAAATTTATATTTAATTTTCTATAAAATATATATTTTATAGAAAAGTATAAAAAACTATACTGCTATTTATACAAATCAACATACAATCAATTTGAATAATATAAATTAATAAAAATGTTATAGAAATAAATTAACTAATAAGTAAGTCATAAATAAATGTAAAAACGAAGTTTTTATTAGCAAACTGCCTTTGCCTAACGTTTTGAAAAAACCTGGCATACAACTTACAAACATATCATTTCTTTTTTGCTAATAAAAACGAAGTTTTTATAACAAAGCAAGGGAACATACAACGAGATTGTATGTCAGGTTTTTCAAAACGTTGTATGTTTGCAAGTAGGCTTGCCTTTGTTAATTGATAAAATGAACTTTAGTTCTAAGAAAACAAGCTCTGCTTGTTTTCAAAGGTAAGAAAAAACTTTGTTTTTTCTCACCATTTTATTTACAACTAACAAGTAAGTTATTCGCAACTTACTTCGTTAGTAGTTGATAAAAGCAAACTTAGTTTGACTTTATTTACTAGCCTATAAAAAAACAAAGTTTTTTTATTGACAATTTTTAATTCAAAAGCAAAGCTTTTGAATAGAGCTAGTAAATAAAATAAACTAAAGTTTATTTTATCAACTCTAAGAAAACAAACTTTGTTTGTTTTCCAAGGTTCTCCGAACCCTTTGCCCCTTGCCTGTAAATAAAACTTTGTTTTATTTACTGACAAGGGGCAAAGGCAATTAATAAAAAATACTTTGTAGCGCAGTAGCGCAGTCGTTGATAAAATCAAACTTCGTTTGATTTTATAAAATCAAACTTCGTTTGATTTTATTTACAACCCTGCGGTAAGACAAAACTTTGTTTTGCCTTTGCTAGCGAAGCTAACATTATTTAAAAGCTTCGCTTTTAAACTAAGGCTTGCTTCGCTAGTCCAACAAAGGGCAACTAATAAAAAATACTTTGTATTTTTTATAACAGGTAGCTGGCCTGGAATAAAACATAGTTTTATTCTTGCAAAAGGTATTTTTTATAACAGCTATTATTAAATTTCACAAAGTGAAATTTAATTAGGCTTAGAATAAAACTAGGTTTTATTCTTACAAAAGGTATTTTTTATAACAGCTATTATTAAATTTCACAAAGTGAAATTTAATTAGGCTTAGAATAAAACTATGTTTTATTCTTACAGAAGGTAGTTTGTACAAATTTTTTACTACCCTAATAAAATAAGCAAAGCTTATTTTACAAGCTTCTCCGAAGCTTTGTTTTGTCATATAAGCAGAAAACGAAATTTTTATTAGCAAAGGAACAAGCTGGTTGCATTCAAAAGCTTTGCTTTTGAATTAAAAATTGCTTGGTTAGAAAAATAAGCAAAACTTGTTTTTTAGAGCAATTTAGCAGAAATCTTACTTCGCTAGAAAAAACGAAACTTTTTCATATTTTTTTATTTAGAATTTAACTTGTTAGTTGCTCTGCTACTAATTCATTACTTTAAATGAAATAATTAAATAAATTATAAACTGGTAAAATAAATAACTATTTATTAATATTTCAATTATGTTGTATTTTTAAATACAGAAATTCATTTAATTTTTCATATTATTAATTTTGCTTATTTTATACTTCATTAGTAATAACAAACAATAACAAGTTATTTAAAATTATTAAAATATAAAAAATATATCTCTATAAAGTTAATAACTTCCCTACTAAACTACTTATTTCTTAGTTGTTTCACTAAGGAAACAAATCTACAGTGAGAAAAAATGAAGTTTTTTCTAGCGAAGCAAGGCTTAATTAAAAAGCAAAGCTTTTTAATTAAGCCTAGTAAATAAAATGAACTAAAGTTCTAAGAAAACAAGCTCTGCTTATTTTCCATTTGCTAATAAAAACGAAGTTTTTATAACCTATAAAAAAACTATGTTTTTTATTGACAAGGGTTCTTGCAAAAATCTTTGATTTTTGTAACAAAGTAACTAATAAAAAATACAAAGTATTTTTTATAACAGGTAACTTCGTTACCAAGGGGCCTTTTGGTAGCCTAATTAAATTTCACTTTGTGAAATTTAATTAGGCTACCAAAAGGTCGTTGATAAAATCAAACGAAGTTTGATTTTATTTACAACCCTGCGGTAAGACAAAACTTTGTTTTGCCTTTGCTAGCGAAGCTAGCATTATTTAAAAGCTTCGCTTTTAAACTAAGGCTTGCTTCGCTAGTCCAACAAAGGGCAACTAATAAAAAATACTTTGTATTTTTTATAACAGGTAGCTGGCCTGGAATAAAACATAGTTTTATTCTTGCAAAAGGTATTTTTTATAACAGCTATTATTAAATTTCACAAAGTGAAATTTAATTAGGCTTAGAATAAAACTAGGTTTTATTCTTACAAAAGGTATTTTTTATTAGTTACTTTGTTACAAAAATCAAAGATTTTTGCAAAAATCTACCAAAGTAAGGTTGTAAAAAACTTCGTTTTTTACTACCCTTTGTTAATAAAAACTTCGTTTTTATAAGCAAAAAACAAAAAATGTGGTTTTTTCTTACTAATCGCTTTGCTTACAAAAATTTCATTTTTATTAATAAAAAATAAATTTACATTTTTTTAATCGTTTTCTAATTATGAAAAAAAACAAACATGAGGCAAGTTTATCGTATTTTAGCAATCCTATGGTTATACAACTGTATCTTATAAATTTTAAGTTACAAGCACGAAATTTTTTAATTTCTAATGCAAAAAAAATTATGGATATTAAAGTAGTATTAGGGTGTTTTCCTATTGTATTTGGTATCTCAAAAACATTATATTCCAAGCACCAACATGATACTCTGTTAAATATATTAAAACATACTTTACCTGGGGTATCCCCATTATCAACAAAAATTTCTTGGCCTACTTTGGAACAAATTTTTTTAAACCAATTACAATTTAATTCTGCTGTATCTTTTAATCAAAATATTAATCAATCATATATTAAACGTGTCGATTTTTATAATGATTCTGTATTAATTCAAACAAATTTTAATTGGCACACAAAACAAAAACAAATATATATGGGAACTTTTCATAGTTTTGAGCAAACTCCAATTAAGACTAAAAAACAAATTGGAAATAATTGGTATACTACATTTTCTATAAATAAAAAAAAATATAGTTTTGTAGATAGAAGCAAACAAAAAAAAAATTGGAATTTATATTCTACCCATAACACAAATAATAATTTTACTTTACATTTTAATCATAAGCTAAATGCTACCACTAATAAAAATAATTATATTTTGAATTTGGATGAACTACCATTGAAGCTAGACTGGAGTTCTATTTTTAAACAAGCCTTTTCTAATAATATTTTGAAAAATAGCGCACCTATAACTAAAGTAAAATTTGAAAAAAAGAAAGAAAGAATTCACCCCAAAAAAATTCATAAAACTAACTTACCTTTAAAACTACCTTTTTCTGTTGACAATTTTAATATGTCGTCCGCAAATATTAAAAGCGGAAGTAAAATAACACAAAAAAAAACATTATTTTTCTCTCAAAAAATTTTTAATACTAAAATTAAAAATTTTTTACTAGCTCACGTAAAAAAATCAAAATCTTATTCGTCGTTCACTTTTTTAAAAGGAATACAAATTAAGAATTTACAAATTGGAATACAATCAAATAAAGCTAACTTAGGTATCGAAAATATTGTGGAGAAATTGACCGGAATTGAAAGCAATTTTTCAACCTTGGAGCCTAGTTCAAATTTTTCAAAAATAGTTTTTATTAGAAAAAAATTTTTAGAAAGTAAACTGAAAGAAAATTTTTATAGTAAAAATTTTATTCCGTTTTCTAATTTTAGTGATTTAGATTTTTCGACTAATTTATTAAAACAAAAAAAATTGAAAGCTGAAATCAATATATTATTAAATTTTATTTATTCAAAAAAATGGGCTTTATCTGCTAATGAGATAGTTGGTTTACTTCAATGTATCGAAGAAATTACAATTTTTCACGAAAATTATGTAGTTAAACCAAGTGTTATGTCAGGCTATTTAGCACCTGATACTACTAATGAGCAAAATATATCATTAGTGGTAAAATTTTTATATAAAAATACTAATCGATTATTACATACGATTTTGTTAAATTCTTTTAAATTATTATGGAATCCTATATTACAAATTACTATACCAAAAAATTTTTCTTATTCTTTAAATTTTTTAAATCGAAAATCAAACTTGCCAGTTTTAAAATTTTCTCCTCAATCTCAAGCCGCTCATTATTTTTTTTCTTATGCTCAGGAAAAAAATATTTATGAGGGACCTTCGATTGCACAAAATAAAATTACTAATGAATTAAATGTTACTAAACCAGTTCAATTAAAACAATGGATGAGGCAATTTCTCAACTCTGATACTAGTTTAAGTGATCGACGAGAAATTTTTTTTGGGAAAAATTTGTATGCTGGACCCCTTGGCAGGGGCTCGTCCCCCGTTGCTTTGCTTAGCAAAGGGCAAAATCATAATTATTATCCGGAGCAGACAATTACTTCAAACTATTCTCCTAAAAAACAACAAAAATTAGATAAAATTAAGCATACCCAAGTGGGCTTACTTAAAAAAGGAAGAACAATAACGTTTTTTGAAATGCCATTAAAACCAAGTAATCTTGAGACTCGTCAAAAAAATGCTAATGGTGAAGTACGGCTGTCTTATAAAGAAATTTTAGAACCCCGTTCTACTATTTCATATGACGAATATCCGTATGTTATATATTTGGATCAAAAAGAATGGAAAACATTTTTTGAAAAATTATCTGAAGAAAAAACTGAGTTAATTCCAATTGCGAATGTTAAATTTCCTAAAAAAAAATGGCATATATGGCCTTTAAATCAGTCTAATTTAAAAAACGTTAATAACCTTATTTCTTTTAATTTCGGAAAAAAAACAAACAAAAATACAGTTAGCCGTTACCTTGCTAAGAAAACAAGCTCTGCTTTGTTTCCCTTTACTAATAAAAACGAAGTTTTTATAACAAAGCAAGGGACTAAGTTGAAATCTAAGCAAAACA